>CAXKVI010000005.1:9906224-10431224 GCA_964058755.1 Campiglossa producta | reverse complement strand
GTTTAGTTTATGTTTATTCTAAACAATAGTTTCTCTATTTCATTTTATGGTATGCCATTTTTTTGTTGTGGTTTGACCCCATTTTCTTCCCTCTTTTACATACTTCACGCTTACATTGTTATCCTTTTACTGTATAGATTTGTGTGTTTCTGTCCATTAAGCTCACTTGCGGCTTTTGTGTTGTCTACCAACAATGCAGTAATCAATAATTTTCCGCTTTTACAAATTTATTTATACATGTCTGCATTATCCGCTTACTTGATCCGAAAATGCTTAGGTTTGTCGTTACATAGGATCAAGTCGACGTTAGTATGACGCATACAATGTCACAAATACTAAAAAGTGCGTTCTTAAATTTTGATTTTTCAATATCAAATTTCTCACACTTTTTTACATTTGGTTAGGTTTTTATTATTTTTAATGGCTTTCTCTCTTAACTTTTGCAGAAATCCTTAATTTTACCCTGAATACTTTTTCTATTTTTATTCAATAAAAATAATGAAAATAAAAAATTAAAAAAATTGATATAAAAAATTAAAAAAATTGATATAAAAAATTAAAAAAATTGATATAAAAAATTAAAATAAAAAATTAAAAATATTAAAAAGAAATTAAAAAAAATTAAAATAAAAAATTTAAAAAAATGAAATAAAAAATTAAAATAAAAAATTAAAAAAATGAAATAAAAAATAAAAAAGAAATAAAAAAATTAAAATAAAAAATTAAATAAAAAATAAAAAAATAAAAAGAAAAATTTAAATAAAAAATAATAATAATAAAATAAAAAATTATAAAAAAATAAGAAAAGAAAAAAAATAATAGAAAATAATTAAAACAAGTCCACAAAATAATAATAAACAAAAAAAAAAAAATAACAAAAAAAATAATGAAAAAAAGATTTTAAAATATTAAAAAAAAAACACCGAAATAAAAAATAATAAAATAAAGAAATAAAAATGAAAAAATAAAAGAAAAACTAAATGGAGAAGTAAAAAGGAAAAAAAAAAGAATTAAATGGAGAAGTAAAAAGGAAAAAAAAATTAAATGGAGAAATAAAAACAAAAGTTTAAATGGAGAAATAAAAAAAATTAAATGAAAAAAATAAAAAAAATTTCAATGGAGAATTAAAAAAAAACTTTAAAAGGAAAAATAAAAACAAAACTTTAAATGGAGAAATAAAAGAAAACTTTAAATGGAGAAATAAAAACAAAAATTTAAATGGAGAAATAAAAACAAAAATTTAAATGGAGAAATAAAAAAGAATGGAGAAAAAATAATGGAGAAATAAAAAATAAAAATGAAGAAATTAAAAAAAATAAAAAAAAATATATAAAAATTAAAAAAAAAAAATTAAAAAAAGTAAAATTAAAAATATGTATATTTATTAATACTAATAATGAATAAAAAACGGGGAAAAATGAAGAGTAAATTAAAAGATAAATAAAAGTTGAATAAAAAAAAAAAAACGAAACAAAACCAAAATAAAAAAATATTTAAATAATGTATAACAAAACTAATCAGTATATACGTAATTTAATTAGATTTAATAATGAGTGACCGTGAAAAACGAAAAGAAGTAATAATTTACCAATAATTTGTTTTGGAACTGCATTTTTGTTACCACTCCGATAATCGCTTTCGGAAAAAAGTCGAATGATCGACAACCCTATAATACACATTTGTATTTTTGTTTATAAATTATAAATTACTGCTTTATTCGATAAGCGAGTCCTCATTATATCATGCTATTTATTTTACCCGCTGTTTTGTAATTTACCTAGTACTATTTGTTTTTATATCTGGGCTAAGGCGGCGATGACTTTGGCATTCGCTCATTGTGTACTTAACGGTTTTGTTATGCTGTGAATATTTATATGTAGGGTTGTAATACTAAAATTGTGTATATAGAAAATGTACATAGAAGGATCTAGAGCATTTGTCACGCAATATACTTGATGATTAATGATAATAATTGCGTGACAATTTAGTTGGATACTATTTACCACAAATAGAAAAGTTTTCACAGCTGATGGTCATAATCACGAAAGTTTAAAGGAAAATAAAATCAATATATTGAACTTTTTTTATTACAAGTGCAATGTTGTTAATGCATTATCTTTAGCAAGGGTGAACAAGCGTTATCCTCATAAGTCACATTCCATTCTTCAGCCCTACAACATAATTTATTTTATTTCCATCTCCTTGCCTCTTTCAGATCGTCATTATCTTTTTCACGCCTCTTTACCTATTACCACTCAACTTCTTGTAGCGATTCATATTTCTCTTCAAAACGAATGCGGCGATGTATCACCGGCTATCATAACCTCTAACAAGATTTTTGCCGAGCTTCTCTTCCAACCTACAGTTTTATGCATTTCGAACGGCACTTGCAAAGCAAATTAGGTTTTGCTGTTTCTCATGGCAGAAATACACCCGGAGAGTTTGCCAAACTACTGCCGAGAGCGACCCCGTATAGAAAAATTGTATTTCTATATAATTTTTGATGTTGCTTTCGGGACCTAACCAAAAAGTTTTTTTTTTTTTATATTTTTACTGTTTTTTTTGGTTTGTTTATTTTTTTTTGTTTTTTTTTTCTTTGTTTTATTTTATTTTTTTTTGTTTTTTTTTTTCTTTGTTTTATTTTATTTTTTTTTTGTTTTATTACTTTTTTTTTGTTTTATTTAATTTTTTTTTTTTGTTTTATTTTTTTTTTGTTTTTTGTTTTATTCTTTTTGTCACATTTTTTTTGTATTTTTTTTTTTTTTGTTTTTTTGTTTTATTCTTTTTGTTTCCTTTTTTTATTTTATTTTTTTTTTTTTTTTTTGTTTTATTTTTATTTTTTTTTTTTTTTTGTTTTTTGTTTTATTCTTTTTGTTACATTTTTTTGTTTTATTTTTTTTTTGTTTTACTTTATTTTCTTTTGTATTATTTTTTTTTTGTTCTATTTTTTTTATTATATTTTATTTTATTTTATTTTTTATTAAATATAAGTTTGTGGAACGTAAAGCGAAGCGAAATTTAGGCAAATGCTTAAAAACGAGGCGCGCATACATATGTCAAAGTTTCACAAAGTTTTATGTAATTGAGGCTTTAATCGTTATTTTTGGAATTACTTGAGCACACGCCTACACAGATTACGTTTTTTCTAAATGTAAAATTAATACATCGCCATAGTCTATTTTCAGGCGCATTTAATAGCAACTTATAAGCTCGTTCACTGCCTACTAGATATAATAACGCCGTATTTTGTAAGGCATCACTCACCGTGACTGAACTTTTGATGACGTATAAAAGGTCATTGAAAGGAGATAGGTCGGTTTGCTGTAATGGATATTGTTGACAGAAGTAAGGACAAACTTTACTATTTAAAATGAGGATGTCAAATTATCTCACACTCCATTTATACGTATTCTAAAATTCATTCACGCTGAGTGACTTCATACAAAATACGGGCATTAAATTATGTTTCGCGCCGCTTTGCAGTAATATTAAATCAAAGAAGTGTGCAATATTATGCTTTAAGTCTACATATGTGGACGTGAAAGAAGCTTACTCATTTTTTTATGCCAACTGACAATGACCTTTGTACGACATTTTCATATTTCTGCTTTTGTGTTTTCTTGAAGTTGTTCTTTTTAAGTTTGCATTATATAATTTCTCATGTGGGTGCATGCGAAATCATCTGCACTTGTTGTATATTCCTTGTTTTTGCTATTCCTCTATTTTAAAAAGACTGGTTGAAATTGGCAGCACAGCACATTCGATTGCTGAGTCGGTGAGCTTTTTCCCAACAAACATTTAGGCTTGAGTTAGGTTAGATCTCAAGTTGAGAACTAATAAAACTTTATTTTGGCTTTACCTCAAACTTTGACTTTGACAGAGAAGTTCAGTATACGTATTTAAACCAAGGATGGCAAATTGGAGACCTCAAAGTTGAAGCGAGGTTGAAATTTGGCAAACTATCAAATTTTGCTTGCTTTGCTTGCTTTGACAATCAGATGTTGATGACTTTGCTTCAATTAAAGAATAAAATGTGGGAGAAAATAATAATTAATTCATTTTTTCTTTATTAAATTAATAAATTAACTAAAACACTATGAATGCAAAGAAAAAAACGACGAAAACAAATGTATAAAAGAGAAGCGTCAAGGCGTTCATTGTAGCATACCTCTGAAGTTGGACGCAAAGTTTTGAGGTAGCAAATGTCAGGCGAGGTTAACAAAGCTTTATGTATTCGACCCTTAAGGGACTTCTCAAACCTCAAGCGTTGCTTCTCAACACCGAAATAACTTGAGAATGATAGTGTTCTCAACAAAACGGCATTTTTTATACATACAGAAAAGTTTTCATGTAAAATCAACACTTTTTCAGGTTATTATTTTTCAAGACTATCGATCATGTTATTTTAACATGAAGCTCATGTTGAATAACTTCACTTCGTGTTTAATTAACATGTCTTCCTGTTAAGTTAAAATGAACTCTTGTTAAGTTAACGTGAATTGTTAAATTAACAGAAATTCGTGTTAAAAAAACACTATATGCCTCATTGACTCACGCAAATTTAACAGGATTTTTCTTGTTAGCTTATCATGGCTCATCTTGACAAAAATTATTCTGTGTGTATGTGAAAAAAACGCTGTTTCTCAAGTTGCGAAAGGGATAGTTCTCAACTTACATCTTAAATGGGATTTCCTTATTGGACTCAAAGGTATGGATGCGACTCTGAAAATAAATAGCTAAAAAAAATAAATCATGATTTTTATAATTTTAAATGCCATGAACTAGTTGACAACAATTTTTATGTACATAAATTTTAGTCCAAGCTCTTCAAATTTAATTCGAAAATTAGTCTCTGAGTTTGGAGAATTGAGTTGGATATCGACTTGATAAATATTTTTGAAAAGTTTAAAAAAAAAGTTGAGCCATTTTTGTTGGGTTGTTTTTACTTATCTACCCTTTTGTTATAACTGTTTTTGTTCGCCAGCCGGCGGCCTTCTTTCAACCTTGTTTTTTCTGCTTATACAGTGGGGAAGTATTAACGACGCGACTGCAGGGGAAAATGTAATTTTGCGCGTAAATGGCGTGGAAATGGAGCTCTTACTGAGATTCAAGTGCCGCGAAGGGCGACCATTTGCTTGTTGAATATTTATGTGAACGTATAGGCGATTTTCTGTGTTGATATGTGTTCAATATGCAAAGAGATATCGACTGAGATATGAGCCGACAAAACACTTGATTTTTTATACGAGAGGTATTGTCCAGGGCTATGTTGTTCAACGCTATTTCCCCTTTTAGGCCTTTTTTATTCAAGACTATTTCCCTTTAAGCCTTTTTTAAACTCAATTTTATATCACCAAAACTTACAATAAGATTTTTTTTATATTTTTTTGTTTTATCTTTTTTTATACATATATTTTTTTATATTTTTTTTATACATATATTTTTTTATACACATATTTTTTATATTTGTCAATATATTTTTTTAATATATTTTATATTTATTTATATTTTTTTAATATATTTTATATTTTTTTATTAAATATTTTTTTATAATTTTTTAATATATTTTTTATATTTTTTTTTTTATAATTTTTTAATATGTTTTTTATATTTTTTTTATATATTTTATATTTTTTTATAATATGTTTTTATTATATTTTTTTAATATATTTTTTATATTTTTTTATAAATTTTTAATATATTTTTTATATTTTTTTAATATATTTTTTATATTTTTTTTTTATAATTTTTCAATATATTTTTTTTAATATATTTTATATTTTTTTAATATATTTTATATTTTTTTATAATTTTTTAATATATTTTTTATATTTTTTTTTATAATTTTTTAATTTATTTTTTATATTTTTTTAATATATTTTATATTTTTTTATAATATGTTTTTATTATATTTTTTTAATATATTTTTTATATTTTTTTAATATATTTTTTGTATTTTTTTTATAATTTTCCAATATATTTTTTTTAATATATTTTATATTTTTTTAATATATTTTATATTTTTTTATAATATGTTTTTATTATATTTTTTTAATATATTTTTTTTATATTTTTTTATAATTTTTTAATATATTTTTTATATTTTTTTAAAAATATTTTTTTAATATATTTTTTATATATATTTTTTTATGAAGTAGAAAGGTCGCTAAAACTAATATTTACAAAACTTTTTTCTTTTCTCTCTTATTTCAGGACATCGCTGCCTATATCAAGAAAGAATTCGACAAGAAATACAACCCAACATGGCATTGTATTGTGGGCCGAAACTTTGGATCGTATGTTACGCATGAAACGCGTCACTTTATTTACTTCTATTTAGGCCAAGTGGCAATTTTATTATTTAAGAGCGGTTAAAAACCTTAACAAAAAAATAACAAATAGCCCACAAATAACCAATAGCAACAACAAACTACTATAATAATACACAACATACACACATACTTGGGAAAAACAAAAAACAAAAAAAAAACTGAATTTATAGGAAAAACAACAACTAAATTTGAAGAAGTTAAAAAAATGGCAAATCAACAAACAAAATAGATCAAGAAATTGAAAAAAATCAACAGTCACAATAATTATAACCATAATCAATGTCTAAAAGTCAATAACTGTAGAAAAAACGCAACGCAAAGCAATAAAATGAATGCATATTGGGTTGAAAAACAAAATGATACGAAATGCGTTCCACACTTTGCATTGGCTTGAAAATTTCAACTAATAAGCTAAAGCTACCGGATATGCTAGTGCCATAAACAAATTTACACTTGCGTTTTTTTGTGGAAGCTAATTTAGAAAATTTAAGAGCAGCGCAGCGCGCCAGTCTAACTTGAAATAAAAACAACATGTTGTATGGAATCGTGCTGTAAAGGATGTGTTTATTTGCTTTAAAGTGCTTTCAAATATTATAAAAAGCGACCAGTACGAAGTATATATATTGTGGAACATAACTTTCACTGGCTGAAAGCTGTCATGTCTGCTCTTTGCAGTGCTGCTTTATTGTCTACTCTTCAAAAATTTGAGTCAAGTCCAAATTGCTGGTTTGGATTGTGGAACGTATCGCTAAAAGCTAGTCAAAAGCTTAATTTTCGTATGAAACAAGTGCAGCTATATTTTCAAAACTTTAAAAAAGCAATACAAACTGGAAAAGTATGGTTATGGGTTCTGGAACGTAGCTTAAAAAACTCATTTCCTAACGGAGCATTGCTAGAGTGGTTGCAATTAAAGCCGTTACAGCAGAATGTGGAACTCAAAAACAGAAGCGAACTCTGAACCAAATTTTTCTCAAAAAGCACTGCGGTTAATTTTTCAACTTTTTGCTGGCAGCCATAGCTATCAATTGTGGGACGTAAGTGGCAAAAGCAGTAGCCTAAAAATGTGGCTCACAGCAAATTTTCTCAAACGCTTTGCTATGCAGCTTAGGCTAGAAAATCGTGCTTGTGGATTGTGGAACGTAACTGTAAAAAGCGATTAAATCAACGTTTTTGTAGTCCGAATAAAGCTGCTTATTTCAAAACGTTTCAAAATGCAAGCTAAGCATTTCTAAGTCAGTTTTGGTTTGTGGAACGTAACCTAAAAGCACTCAAACTCAGGTTCTTCACCCATATATTCCACAACAGAGTTTGGCGATTTGTTATTATGACAACAACAATTAGAATGAATATCACTATTACTTTTAGGAGCACAAGACACATATACACACACATACGGAAATAACATCCCCAAACTCCAGCATACAAATGTTTTAAGGGAAAACTTTCGCAAATGCATTAAAATACAGAAAATAGTAGAAATTAGCAAAGCAAAGGAAAACAAAAATAAATCTCAAATGGAATGAATGGCAAATTTAACATTTTATGCATATTTGTATTAGTAATATCATCAGCAAGCAAACAGCAACCAATTGTATATAAATGTATACATATACACACACATACAATATATATTTGTTAGACTAAGTAACAAAAAAAAATCGATGAGAAAATGATTGCAATTTCTGTACACGAGACACAAAAGCAAAGCAAAAACGACAAATGACAGATGGGAAGGAAAAATGCGAAGGATATAAAAAAATTAAACAAATTAATAAATATAATTGGCGCGAAAACCTTATTGGAAGTTGGTAACAAAAATAATATGCAAAAAAGTTAGAAAATTATAAAAGACATAACTAATAATAATACAAAAAAATATCTCCATCCACAATTATATTGAGTAGCGCGTGAGCAGCTGTAAGCCAGTTAAATATTTAAAAAAAAAGCTAGCGAGGAATATACAATTAATTCGTCTACAACAACAAGCCAAGTTTTTGTGAGCGCATACCATAGCATTAACGAAAACACAGCAAAACAAATAAATGTATGAAAGCTCAACAATTGAATGCAAAAAATATGCAAATGCGAGGAAATTGTGCTATGCTGTTGCCGTAGGCAGAACATAACTGCAAACAAATTTAACACACAGCAGTGTAAGTCCAGCGTCACGACAACAAGCAGCAACAGCAGCGTTTAGCAATAGCAGCAGCAGCCACTACAACAACAACAGCGTATACTAGACTATATAGATATGTATATTCAAGGATTTATAAAATAATTTAGAGATATATAGCTATATATTTTCTTCTTTTGTGAAATTTCTCTATTTTCATTTGTGTTTAAATAAATCAATTGTAAATGTTTTTGATTTGTAAACAAAACAACAACAAATTTTTAATGAATGAAAAATATATTATTAAAAATATCAATTTAAACACTTCTCAAAATATTTGTATTTTGTAATTTAGACGTCTTTTGCAAAATTCTTAAATATGCCGTGTATGATGTGTGCTAGGGTAAACTATTTTATCTTAAATCCTTTTTGATTATTATTTTGAGCTAAATTAATATGCTTTCCTACTTATGTTATATTGAACTATGGTTGAATATAATTTGAAAATATATAAAAACAAAAAAAAATGAAATGTGTTCAAAAATAAATTCAAATTTTTATTTAAAAAAGCTAAAGTTTTGTGTTGATTTTATATGTGAAGTTTTCAGAGATTATTAAAACTAATTTATTAGTTTTTTTTCGGATTTTTTTATTTAATTTTATATATTATATACTTTTTTCATTTAATCTATGCTTTTCCTTTAAATTTTGTTTTCAAAATTTTTTCCTTTGATATTTTCATTCCTTTTTAATTTCTTTCCCTTTTTTTCATTTTCTTAATATTTAAAATTGTGACGAACTTTTTGTGTGCAGTAGAACTGGATAAATGTATCGGTAAAAAATGCCAAAACTTAACAGAAAGTACACCTGAAAGGTGTCAAAAATCATAATTTGAAGTGCGAAATTCTTTCTATAACATTAGCATTGGATAAAAGCATTTTCAGAAGTGGAATAACTGGATAAAATACTCAGATATACATATATATTGGAAAACCAATGGCTAGAAAAGACTAGAATAAGTGGCAAAAAATTTAAAACTTATATCGGAGAGAAATGTGGGGTGATTCTCTTATTCGTTACCCAGGATTACTTCATTTGTTAAGCATCTTAGCTCTCTCAGGAAAGAGTCGATTTGGCCCCTTTTAACATTTCCATCAAATCTGTTACAAGGAGGGAACATTTTAATATTTTCCTAGTGCTAAATTGCCTGACAAATATTTTTCTAAAGCTAAGTCCAGATCATTTTGTTCGAGTAATAACAAAGAGGCGACAAAATTATACTTCAGCAAGGTACCTAAAGGGTTAAAATGTTGCACAAAACTAATGTGTTGTTGTTGTTGTTAACAACAAAACACTCCCCGAAGGTTTTGGGGAGTGATGCCGAAGTTGACAGTCCTTGGCCGGATATGACCCCGGTACGCTGCGGTACTCCCTTGCGGTACTGCCCGTCTGTCGTGGTAGCGATTTGGTATGACCAGTGGAACCTTCTAGGTCATGGCATCCCTCCATCCATGAGGAAGGAGAAGATGGGTAATGAGAGGTGAGAGGCATCATATCCGTAGATCAACCATCGAGTAGCACGTCAATTACCTATGTGCATATTAGTCGCCTCTTACGACCGGTATGCCTACCTCGGGCATATTCTAAACCCCTAACCCGCAGGGTTTGCACAAAACTAATCGTAGTGCTTGACTTCATGAGTTTGGGTCTTTTATCCAGATACCAAATTATTTTGGCCATAGAAAAAGGCCATGAAATTGTTTTACAGCGTAACTTATAAAATTTTGGATTTTTAGTTTCATTTTAATTATAGTCCATTTTAATTTTATTCAATTTAAAATAATTTTGGTTTTTTTCTCTGAAATATGGTATATGTGTCTAAGTAAAAAATTTGAATACTTATCTAACTTGGAAAACATTACTTTCGTAAAAGAAACTACAGTCGAAAATTCACACTTCGGAAAATTTACAAGAACCTTGAAATTCTTTTTTACAAACTTTGCAAGCTTACGTAAAAATATTTTAAAACTTCTGAAAAGTTTTATGAAATTTAAATACAAAAAAAATATATTCTATTGAAGAGTATAGTTTTTTAAACTTTGCTGATTAGTTTTTCATAATTAAAATTGAAAAGGAAATTTTTATGCAAGAAATCTTAATAACTATCTAATACTGTTACCATCATTTTTCTACTCTGGCACAATTTTTATTAGTAATTTTCGAAATTTGTTATCCTAGATGTTGAATTTTAGCATATAACTAATTATTAATATTAAAAAAAATAAAGTATAAATTCTAATACACTTAAAACAAACACTTAGCTTTCTACCCTAAAATTCTTTTTGCGTATTATTAATACAAGAAAAGAAGCAAAAAAACAAATATTCAAGCCTAACACGGTATTCGACTGCTGCCTTAAACAGGAAGTTTAAAATTGATACGCATCAAAAAAGTCTGGATTTTATTTGTAGATCACCTGAAAAAAACGCACTGTATAAGAAATGGTTTTAGAACGCGCTAACTCTGAATTTTTTTTTTCAAAAATATCTTATATCATAGTAGTTTAACATATGGGATTTTTTTTTGAATGATTCTTCAATCAAATTTTAAAATAGTGTATTTTTAAAAAACATTTTGAGATAGGGCATTTTTAAAATATAAATACATACATACATATTTCGAAGTGGTTTTTGAACTTAATTTAGGTTTTAACTAAGTCCAGAACTATTTGGTCTCGTCTTAATTCACACTTCCCTTGAAAGGCATCCGTCGACTGCCGTTGTAGGCATGATTAAAGTCTAAGGATACAACTTCGTAGTATAATTAAATATACATTTTATGTAAATGTTTATAAATTATAAATAAAAGAAAAGAAAAAATAAAAATAATACAATTAAAATGCGATCAATAAAGTCTTAAATATATATTTGTTTATGTAAGCAGACGGTATACTGGTATATTATCAGAATGTCATTGCACCCCTACAAACCGAGCTCAACAGGTGATGCGATCTCTGGCATTTTGTCCCAAAATTTGCCTAAAAATAAATCCTGAGGTGCCTACACCGAAAGAAAAGTACTACTAGCACATCATTTCCATATAAATCCAATAATTTGCCTAAAAATCAATTGGGAGCACTGGGCCCCCATAAAAAGTAGCAAGCATTGCATCACCTGGTGACCAAAAGTCACATCACATGGTGGCATACTAGCACATCATTTCCCTGCAAATCTAGACCACCAGGTGATGCGATATCCAACAATTTGCCCCTAAATTTGCCTAAAAATCAATTGGAAGCACCAGGCTCCCATAAAAAATTGCAAGCGCATTATCACCTGGTGACCAGATAATCACATCACATGGTGGCACATCATTTCCCTACAAATCCAGATCATCAGGTGATGCGATATCCAAAGATTTGCCCCTGAATTCGCCTAAAAATTATTTGGGAGCACCAGGCCCCCCATAAAAAATTGCAAGCGCCTTATCACATCACATGGTGGCATACTAGCCCATCATTTCCCTACAAATCAAGATCATCAGGTGATGCGATATCCAAGGGTTTGCCCCTGAATTTGCCTAAAAATTAGTTGGGAGCACCAGGCCCCCCATAAAAAATAGCAAGCGTTCCATCTCCAGTGACCAGTCATACAAACTGTGTTTATTGTGCATTAAACTCACAGCGCAAATACAACCCTGCGTCATCAGCTGATAAAACGTCAATGGAGATAAACAAAAATATTTGTGGCAGCAAAATATAAATTTTTTCATCTTTTTACACAATTTGTGTATATTTTTTATTAAAATTAGTAAATTTTGGTGTTGCTTATAGGAAAATGGGTTTCCCACGCATATTAAGTAAAAATAATAAAATCTATACAAAGTTGGGTGAATTTTGTTTGTCAGGCGATGCGAGCTTCTGGATTGTTTGCCAAGTCTGCCAGGAAGAGTTACAGACACAAGATCAATTTTGGAAGCATATACAGGATGAGCACAACTTTATGCATGGCTTAGGTTTCAAACAGGTGAGTGGAATATTAAAGTTTGCGGGAAGGCGAATAATGTTTGCGTTTCCCTCCAAAAAAAATCACCACAGGAACCAGCGCGCAATTACATGGAAGCAGAAGCAACAACCGCACATCTCATGCCCTTGCCATTATATCGAAAAGTGAATGAAGAGGAGTTACGCGCAAGCAGCGCACTCGAACATAGTGATAATTCACATGAAAAACAAGAACCAAAGGATTATACAGAAATGCGCCCCATAGAACCAGATGCAGTACAAATTGATATAAAAGTAGAACCACCTAATATAAGGCATACACTAACAATGGCGCCACCACAACAGTTGGCAGCACAACACAATATACATAGAATGGTTGGGGGTGGCGTTAGCGCTGAGGGCGGTGAAGGTAATGGTGGTGGGGGAGGCGGTGGCAATGGAAGCGCTTCTGCTGGTTCAAGCGTTGTCAGCATTGCACATCAAAACGTTGAAGTGACCACAGCACCACCAACATTATACCAGTTACCGCACGTTACACCTGTCAGTTCATATGCTTCAGCTATTGTACATAATGCACCAACGCTGGCACACACAATCAGTATGCCAAGCGCTATGGCTGCTGCAGCACTAATGTCACAACAACAGCAACAACAACATGAAATGCCAAAAATTGAATCGAATAGCACAACAGCGAGCGCTAGTAGTGTAATGTCCTCCGAGGATGGAGAACGTTGGTATGTATGCGATTATGAGAGCTGTGGCTTAAAGTTTAAATATCAATCACGTTTGGAATTACATCGTGCAGTGCATAGTAAAGAGCGTCGTTTTGCGTGTGAATTATGTGGCGCATCATTTAAGCAATCATGTAATTTATCGACGCATCGCAAAAAGAAACATTTTTTGAAGGGATCGAAGGTGATTGTGCCGCAACATTTCTGAAATTGAGTGATGAAATCATAGAAAAAATACAAAATGCATATAGCTACCTAGCGGAGAATGGAGGCTTGAAATCATGCAATTTATGACGTTTGTTCAGTTACAACAACACCAACAACCATAACAACATACATTTGCAGCACTTAAAACAATGGTTAACGACTTAAATTATACTTCCCAACAAACACAGTCTCTAACGTTAGAGAAATGCTCGTCTTTACGTTAGATAACTAGGGTAATTCTCTAACTATTCTCTATTCGAAGGTAACCGTAGAGAACTACACTAGAACTCCATTCGAGATAGGCTAGAGAACTATCCAAATGGCGAGCATTTGCAAATTCACATTAGAATCCCCTTTAGAGAATGACATTAGAATTCGACTCGAAAACTATAGTTTTCTCTATTTGAGAATTACAGTCACGGACAAAAGTCTACATACACTCCCTATTTTCGATGAATTGAGAGTCCCATAAGTTTTTGGAAAGTCTAATGACGCAGTTTTTTCAACTACGTTCGTTTATTATAGAAAACAAAAAGAAATTCATTTTTTAACATAAAATAAATTCAACGTGAACAAAAGTCTACATAATATAAAGTAAAATTATCTTTTTAGTATTTAGTTGGTCCACCGTTGGCATCAATAACAGCTTGAAGCCGTCGTAGCATCGAAACTACTAAATTTATCAATTCTGAAGAAGTAATACTGCCCCAAGCTTCAATAAGACGTTCTTTGAGTTTAGCTGAGTTGGAAATCTGATGTTTTCTGATTTTTCGATCCAAAATCTTCCAGACATGTTCAATAACATTCAAATCTTGACTTTGATGTGGTGTGTGTAGTTGCCTAGCATGTGGAGCATGATAAAGCAACCAATCCTTAACAATGTGGGCCGTGTGCTTCGGATCGTTATCATGCTCCAACAGGGGAAGATCCAGCCTGCGGCAAGCTCCAAACTGCCAACCGAAGGCTTCAGATTGCCTTCCAACAATGACTTATATTTTAACCGATCCATATTACCCTCAATAAAAACCAGCTTTCCAACTCCAGACGCCGCAACTGCCCCCCAAACCATTACGTTACCCCCGCCATGCTTCACTGTTGGTACTATGTTTTTTGATGTTAAGTGCAGTGTTTGCTTTTCTTCAAACTTTTGCTCTTCCATCGCTGCCGAATATATTGAACTTCGATTCGTCTGTAAACAAGACTTTTTGCCAAAATTCCATTCCCTTGTCTAAATGGGCCTTAGCGAACTCCAAGCGAAGTTTACGATTTTTTTCAGATATAAGAGGCTTCTTACGTGGTGGTCGTTCAGAGCTCTTGTAATGGTTCTCGAATGGACACTCTTTCCTGATGATGTTCCGATGCCTTCGACTAATCTTGGACCACTAACTTTAGGATTATCATTCACTTCCTTCATAATCAAGCTGACATCTCTTCGGGTTAGTTTCCTCGGGTGGCCAGAACGAGGCTTATTTTCGGTGGATCCATTTTTTTTTTCAAGTTTTTGATAATTGTCTGTACTGTTGATCGACTTAATTTTAAAATTTTTGCAATTTCACCGTACGATTTATTCTCATTTCTATGCTTAATAACCAAGTCTCTTACGCCTAGAGGTATTTCTTTTCGCAGAGACATTGTTGATGCTAATAAGTTTAAATCACAACTTAATTCAATACTAGCAAATTAGCAAACATAATTTAACAAAATAACATAAATAACCGCTATAACAACACAGCAAATCGGCGTACCTGCTAGCAAACCTGTGGTGTATGTAGACTTTTGTCAAGGTTATTTTTGCGTTTTTTCCCCATAGTTTTTGTATTTTATGTTAGAAAATGGATTTGTTTTAATATATTTAATTAGAAGAGGGTTTACAACAAAACTGTATGCCTACATTTTTCAGCAAAGTGCATTCTACACAACGAAAACGGGGGATGTATGTAGACTTTTGTCCGCGACTGTATGTCCCATTTTGTTAGAGAACGCTGTGATTCTCGAGTCGTCCTCTAAGGTTAGAGATTGGAGAATGTGGCTAGTTCTCGAATGTACCTCGAATCGAAATCTAGCTTCATATTTTGCTGGGTTTATGAGCAGTGGTCAGCTATTTTTCACTTCATAAAATATTTGGCCAATATTATTTTCAAACCGAAAATATATAAAGTGAGTAAGCTCTGACCTTACCACATAAGTATTCGGATAAGTTATTTCAGAAAAGTCAATTGTACTTTAGACTTCGTAAAATGTACTTCAGATTAGTCATTTCGACGACTAAGTGGAAGATGATATTTCGCTATTTCAAAATTGATTCAAAAACGCCATCTCTTAGCTGAAGTTATATTGAATTTTTTTTTTGTTTTTGTTTTTTAATCTTTGCATTATTAAAAAATTCTAAAATAAAGAATTTCTCAAAAAAATTTTGAGTAGAGTAGCACCTGAGATAAGGCATTTTTTAAAAGTATTTTCAAATAGGATAATCTTCCACTCAGTCGCCGATATGATTTCGTAGCTGAAAATTTAGTTATTTGAGAAAAGTTGATATTATTCTACGCCTATGATTGTGACAGTTTATCGATCTGCGTAATCAAAAGACCAGCACACGATCACGTCAAACCCGATTCATGTTGGCACTTAGAAGCAGCTGCCTGGCAAATATTGCTCGAATTTTCTTTCGGCTAGAGATTTTCAGGTTACTCCAAAATAACTGCTGGGTATTTGTATGCTAAACACTTTTTTGTTTATTAAATGAATATACATATTTACTGCATCATCTGCAAATAGTTGCAATATTAAAGTTTATGAAAATATATTTTTTGTTTTATTTTTTTTTTTTTTTTTGTGGTAGCAATAATAAAAAACCTAGTATAGTTTATAAGCAAAAATATAATTGTTTCAGAGTATGTAAAAATAAAGAGGAGGTCCAGCACGAACTCGTGCGACTAATTCACCATAGGATGGCTGATTTTAAAACTACTATGTAATACTATTTAAATACAATATTTTCTATTTGAGATTTTTTACTTTCACTTGAAAATGTTCATATTTTAAAAGAAATTTTTAATACTTTAATTTTCTATTTTTCATTGTATTTTTAATTTTGCTGTTCCTATTTTTCTTTCCGGTAGCTAAGGGGTGAATTGCTATTTACACTCAAATTTGTCGTTGGACCTTCTCTCTGCGTCTACATGCTCTGATTATTTTAAACCGTATAAAAAAAAATTCATTAAAATAGTATAAACCTACATAGTACATATTTTATTTTTTGAGTTTGTTATGAGGTAGAGAAACATTAAAATTGAAACACATACTTCTTTTTATTAAAATAATGTGCGTTTTCGAGCTTAGTGTTAGGTAAAAGTTGTTTTTTTTTTTCTAGTATTAAGGGATTTCTTTTGAAATACAAAATATATATAAAAATACATACCTTAATATGTATGTTTTCTAAAAATGATAAGTGCATATCGTTACCTTAATTCACAAAGGCCCTAACTGAAAAAAAAGTTTTACAAAAGCAAAAAAAAAAAAAAAAAAAAAAAAAAAATTTTACATTGAACGCATGCAAATATTGCTTTGCAAATATGTAGGAGTATTACTGCTGGTAACTCCTTAAAATTTGTAGTCAGTGTGTATTTTAATATATCATAGTGAAATATGTGAAAAACTCATTTTCGAAAAATGTGTAATTTAGGGCATTTGTGAATTAAGCTAACGATATGTAAGAGTGAGGTCTTGGGTGCCCGAGTAGCCTAGCTGACAGTTAGAGAATTTTTTGTTATTGCTGAATTTTTGTTAAAATAAAATCAGTCATTGTTTAGCCTTAGCATAAACATTGATGGCAGGAAATTAGCTTACGAACCTTTCTTTTCTTTTTGAAGTAATTTTTAATTATTTTTCTTCACATTTTTTGCTAATTTTAGTTTTTCTAAAAAGGGTACCCTCATGACCTCATAATAAATAAATGTATGTTTTACATTGTTATGTATGCACTTATGTTTAGCAAATAAAAGTAAAAAAAAAAAGTAAAAGTTTGATTGCAAAAAAAATCAGACGTAATGGTACAATTATATTGTTTTAAGATTTTAGTGAGTAATAAATAAATTTGATTTTGCCCCGATTCAGTACAAAAATAAATAAAAAAAATATGAAATTTGACTTTTATTATGAAGAATTTTATAGGTGAGATCATTAGAAATGGATGAGAAAAATTCTATAAAATTACAAGAATACATAAATAAATAAAACAAAATTATGATGGTAAAATCGTTTGAATACAAATTCATTTCTGAATAAATTAAGTATAAGTGAAAAAAAAAAAAAAACAAAGTCTTAGGGCTTATTTACACGGGTCGATTACCTATTCTATTTTTTGACCTTCGCCTTTGTTCAACCATCAAATACAGATAGTCGATCGGTCGAATTGCTATTTACGTGGCGGAACGACGAAAAAATCGACCAGGAAATCAATAAAATAGCCATCTAACCGCCTACATGATTTTGGCCGTCCAAGAAATCGACCCGCAAAAATCAGCCTCAGTTCAGGTTTTATACGGAATATTGGTGTTGGGACATTCCATCATGATTTGTGTGACATTTGAGCTTAGTCAACTTTGACTTAAAAAGCTGACATCAGGACTTAAATTGCTATGAAATATATTTGTCGACATGGATAAATATCCAATACAATAAATGCATTAAAAGAATTGTAACTACTCAGTAAATGAGTGTGACTAGTGGGACACCCAAAAATAGCTATGTTGTATCTTTGTGAGCACGAAAACGAATTTTAGCTTTACAAATCAAACTTTGAACTACAATTTGGATATGATTGAAAGTACATATATACTACATAGTACCATATTCTTTAAAAATAAGATTATCTAGTATGTAATAGATTTTAGGAAATTTTTACAAAGTTTAAAGAGTGTGACTCGTGGGACATTTTTCGGTTTTCCCTGATACAATTTTTAAGTTTTTTTAGTTTTATCGACGCAGTTCCCTAAAAATTTAGCTATGCAATTAGTTACCCCAACTCTTGATAATAGGTTTGTTTACTGACCAAAAAAAGTTCAGAGCAGGTTAGAGCAGAGCAGAGCAGGGCATCTGTCAAAATATAAATAGAGCAACTCAGAGCAGAAGTGCCATGAAACACTTGAATCTCGATAGTTTCTTTTTATTTGTTTTTTTTTTAAATCTTCAAAATTAATGCAAATTCAAGTATACAAAAACATTGATTTTCTAGCAAGCTAATTTTTTTGAAGTTTTCAAAAATTTATTTTTTCCTGACTGACAATTGCTTCTCTGCTCTGACTTACTCCATAAAAAAAGCTAGAGCAGAAATTTGTGATCTGGATTACTCTAGTTTTGTTTTGAGCGTACTCATGAAACAAAAGATAGAGCAACCTAGAGCAAGAAAAATGTTCGTTAAACACAATTTTGTGAAATATCTCACTCTGGCGTAAGCTAGAGCAGCCCAATAAACAAACCTAATAAAAAGGCCTTTATTGTAAAGTTCTGTCAGAGCAGTGGGATTTTATGGCATTTCAAATATGTTGTACTTTTCCTCTTTTGGCTGGAATGTCCCTGCTGTTTTTGAAAAGTGCTACGCCCTGCCTAATCAGTACGTCCTTTACATAAAATTGTTTAAAGGAATCCCTAGGGTTGGACTTAAATGCATTATGTACTTCTAACAATTAGTATGAGATGTTTATAAAACTTAAAACTAATTGTTTTTTATAAAAAAATACCTTTTACTGGAATGTTGATTGTTGTTGTTGTTGTAGCGAGGTGTAGCCCTGCCTAAATGTCAGGGTCACCCCGAGTGTATTGCTCTTGGCCGGGTCGATATAAGAAAACGGCCCGGGTCGTTTCGGCACGATGGGTACAGCACAAGTACTGGTACCGTTCTCGTAGAACCGGCAATACGAGAAACTAGCCGTGTAGGCTATGTAGGTCATTTAGCGTTACCCAGGGTGCACCAACTGGGAGGCGACCTACTTTTGATTGTAGTTTTGGCATGCTGGCTAAAATTTCTTCCACTGTGGGCATTTTTTTTAAATTATGTTGTATGTATAAAAATAAAGTATGTATATTACAGTCCTTTATCGGGAAGAACACCCGACGCCTTTTGCCATAAATTTAGAACGCCTTAGTGTATGTTTGTTAGAGCTTAGAAATATTGGAATGTTACCACTAAAAAAATAAATGCTTTTTCCTCTACGCGCAGTCAATCTAAATACTGTTTGCTTTTTTGTTCATATAAAGCGTGTGCAGCGTCTCAATCGCTAAATACTTCTTCAAATACTGTATCAAAGTCATCCTCAGCTCTTGTGATGCCATTACATGGACGTTTTAAATCATATTCTGGTTCGTCATCCTTATTACTGAGAAAATCACACGTACTACTCTCACTCCCATTACAATCAGCTTTATTTAATTGTTTACGTTTCAAACGGTCAGCTGCTTTATTAAAGTAGGTCATGGTACGATCTTTGAAGAAGTGCAGAGTTTGTCCAGGAAACTTCTCACGGAAAGCACCTGCGTGGAAGTTTTTTTTTTTTTAGTTTGTAAATAGAAAGTTATAGCTGTAGCACTTACTTTGAAATACATCCATAAGGGTCATATCTTTGATGGGATATTTTATCACCTTGTCAGAATTGACAACACCACGCCAACAAAATTGGTTTGATACTTCATCAGTCATTATAAAACGCCAGACAACGCGACAGAAGACATCTGCATTTTGGGTGCATATCGCAAGCGTTTCTTCGAGCTAAAAAGTAGAAAGCAAACATGACTTTTTTTGGGAAACCAATAGAGGTTAAATGCGTAAGCGTCTTTTCAGTACAATTTTAAACCACAAAGTTGACTAGAGTTTATCCCTGTCCATTTGGCCGTTTAAACAAGCTCTGTAGCTTAAAATTTCACTGAAAAGCTGGGCCTTATAGAGGATATCCAAAAAAGGATAGGGTGCTGCCATGATAGGCGGGCTTAACAAAGAAATCACCAGGAGGATAACTTCTTTAGTTATTTTCCTACCTTTAGTATGTTCCTTAAAAATATAAAATTTCAAATTGAGGTCCCCACACCCTTCACTGATCCAACGATTACTCACCAGCGCATCACGCATTTCTTTACTATGATGTAACTCATCATCCAGTATGAGCACTTCCTCACGACTTACAAATGGTTGATCTGGTATAATTTTCATATAACGTTTCAGCGTGCGACTAGCCGGATCTTTCTTTAGTTCACACTCAATCATTTGTACAGTTTGTGTTAGCTTGTTAAGTTTGTATTTGAATTCCATGTTGGTGACTTGCATTTGCTTAAAAAGATTCTTTAAAAGTTTACCATTTTCAAGCAGTTGCTTTGGTGATAGCCTATCAATATCGATCGATTTTCTGAGGGCATTTTTTAAACTTCGTTTTTTATAAGGCTTTTGACCATTTACATCTGTAAATAACAAGAGCATTAACATCACATATATACATGTACATTAGGGTGATTCAAAAAAATATCGACTTGGTCTTACCACCTAAAAAGTTAGGTATTGATAAGAAAATAAGCCTTGCAAAAAATTAGCGCTGTAACTTAATCCTAGGGGTGGCTATATTTTTTTGCCCTTTACCATGTCTGTATGAGGTGTAAGGGACAAGCAACTGTTGGTTAGCCTTCCACTTGTGCTGAACACTGGGGAGGTGAGGATTGTCGTTTAGGAAATAGCTATTAGTTTATGTGTGAAATGACGGAGCCGTAGGGCGCGAGGGACAGCCGAGGACAAACCCAGATTGCGGAAATGTTCCTATGGTCCCAGGTGGAAAGCGATCACCAATGTCTCGTTCAATTTTGCATTTGTGCAATTAATTTATGGGAGTTGTCACACAAATGTGTGATAGAAACTAAACATCTTTCTTCTTTTCTGGTTTCCATCGTCTAGGTTCGAGTAGCCATGAACATTCTTCGCCAGATCTTCTTCTGTTAAAGCATCTGCCACCGAAAACTTATCATGTTCATCTGTTACCTCTACTGTCTCTAAATGGTTATCAATGTCCTCAACATCCTTGCAAACACTCAGCTGGGATTCGAAGGCTACAGCTGCCATAA
This sequence comes from Campiglossa producta, assembly GCA_964058755.1. Classification (NCBI taxonomy): domain Eukaryota; kingdom Metazoa; phylum Arthropoda; class Insecta; order Diptera; family Tephritidae; genus Campiglossa; species Campiglossa producta. The sequence goes on along the minus strand of CAXKVI010000005.1, from coordinate 10,409,741 downwards.
GCTCACTTTCCTTAGTCTCATTGAGCTGTTGTGAATCTTCGTCATCAGTTAATGAAACTTACATACGTCCCTTGAAATATGCGGCAGTTGGTGTAGTCTTTTCACATGAGGTAAAAAACTGAAAATAGCCACATCTAAGAATTAAGTTACAGCGCTAATTTATTACAAGGCTTATTTTCTCATCAATACCACAATTTTTATATTTCAATCACCCTAATGTGCATACATATAAGGCATGCTCAATCTTACCTTGCTGCACATTTTCCTTTTCCGGCATGTCTGCATTGACAACATTTTCCTCTTCATCGACTTTTTTATCTTTGAAATTGAAAAATGCACGCGTAATATCATTGAGTTCCAAGAGCGCTTGCGGATCATTTAACTGCACACCCTCCAAATATGAAGCATCCACATACATTGGTGTATCATCCGATGTCACGGGTTGCACTGCATTGGCTGTTGCGGTTGTGTTTAGCAAAGTTGGGTCGTTTTGACTATTAGGCGTTGGAGCCGGACTTTCAGTGCTAATCTGTTCGTTGCTTATGGTGAATGGCATTTTTTCTACACTCATCATGTTTAATTGCGCCGGCACATATTCATGGGCCTCTTGCATGTGCGCCCAAAAGGTGGCTTCAGACAGATGCTCCTCTTGGCAGAAACAGCAAATAATATAGCATTGATTGGGCTCAGCCTCTGTGGTGCAATAATCCCCAAATTTTTGATATATTTTATTATTTCGTCCCAGCAGACGTGTGATGTTCATGCTGTGGCGTTGGGCAGAGTGACCGGCGTATGACTGCTGCAGCTGAATCTTGATCTTATTATACTGGCTAAATGCATTTAGTATTAATATTATTGCTAAGTGGGTATGTTGGGAAGAAGTGAACATGTTTTTACCTTTTGTTTGATTTTGTGCAATAATTGCAAGCCAACCCTCTATATTAAACAAAGACTTTCACCGTGCAAAAAATTTGCAATAATTTTGTTTGGCCAGCTGGCAGGCAGGGTTGCCAGTACTTTTTCTGAATAAGTCGCCAGAATCTCCCAAAAAAATCGCCAAAATCGCCATATATCGGAAAATTAAATGAAAAAAAAAATGTTTAAAATATTAAATTAAAGAAAGTAAAAAATTAAAAAAAAATATAAGAAAGTAAAAAATAAAAAAATTAAATCAAATAAAATAAAATAAAAAAAAAAATATTAAGAAAATAATGAAAACAAAAAAATTAATACAAAAAAAAAAAAATTAAAAAAAAATTAAAACAAACTATTAAATTAAAGAAAGTAAAAATAAAAAAAATTAAATAAAATAATATAAAATTAAAAAAAAATATTAAGAAAATATTGAAAAAAAATAATACAAAAAAAAGAAAAAAAACTAAAACAAAATATTAAATTAAAGAAAGTAAAAAAAAAATAAAATAAAAGAAAGTAAAAAATAAAAAATTAAATCAAATAAAATAAAATTAAAAAAATATTAAGAAAGTAAAAGAAAAATAAAAGAAAGTAAAAAATAAAAAAAATTAAATCAAATAAAATAAAATTCAAAAAAATATTAAGAAAATAATGAAAAAAAAAATAATAAAAAAAAGAAAAAAAATTAAAACAAAATATTAAACTAAAGAAAGTAAAAAAAAAAATTAAAAATTAAATCAAATAAAATAAAATTAAAAAAAAATATTAAGAAAATAATGAAAAAAAAAAAAAAATAATACAAAAAAACGAAAAAAAACTAAAACAAAATATTAAATTAAAGAAAAAAAAAAAAATAAAATAAAAGAAAGTAAAAAATACAAAATTAAATCAAATAAAATAAAATTAAAAAAAATATTAAGAAAGTAAAAAAAATAAAATAAAAGAAAGTAAAAAATAAAAAAATTAAATCAAATAAAGTAAATTAAAAAAAATATTACGAAAATAATGAAAAAGATGAACAAAAAAAAAGTGAGAAAAAAACAATTAAAAAAATTTAAATTAAATTAAAAAATAAAAATAAAATAAAAACAAAATTATAAAAAGAGCAATTGCTTGGATTTTTATTCATTGAAATTCGAGGAAAAGGTCAAAAAGCGATTGCTTCTTTACTACTACAAAAACAATCTGTTTAATCAGTGACAACTCATTGACTGGTCTGATCTGAGCTAAACACTCACACATTGTAATGCAACCCTACACGTACGTATGTTTGCATAAGATTCTTCACCATCGCCTTCGAAATCTTATCACAATTCTGATGCTTCATAACCTCAGACCGGAGTATCCAATGAGTGGTCACTGACTAAACACCTGTCCGGTAGGGATTATTAAAATACTGATGCTTCATACCACAGACCAGAGTATCCAATGACTGGTCACTGACCAAATAGCTGTCCGGCAGGGGTAAAGAAAAAACACAGTTTGAAACCAGTAACAGTTTGAAATCACCAACAGTTTGAAATCAGTAACAGTTGTGAGGCTATTAATAACTTGTTTCCTAAAAAATAAAGCTTGGGAGCCACTTGTAAAAAAATTATAGCAAAATTATAGATAACTTTTATTTCACCATCAACTATAAACTGTATAGCAGCACACATATAAAACTCACCAGTGCATAATTGTTTAGCTTGAATGGCAGATGTCGCAGTATGTGCTGCTATGGTAATTATTGGTATAAATCTTTGGAGTGGGCAGCACTCTTGCCCATGTCCCTATCGTTGCGTGTTCCATACTCTGCGAGTGTATTTCAATCCGAAATCAACGCTATGCAGAACACCCAGACGGCTCTTCGGGCTGTCTGGTCAGCAACGATTACATCGAGTCTGGCTAGTCAATACAGGCAATGTGCCACGAACCTGATAGGTCGACATAGCGTTTCCCTAATATGGGTGCCGAGGCATCGTAACATACTGGGAAACGAGATGGCCAGTGAGCTGGCAAGGCATAGATTTTTAGATATAAAACCATTCATGAGTATTTCAAGACCAAGCTAGTCAGTTTCCTCCGAGTACGAATGTTTTGTTGTTGTAACGAGGTGTAGCCCTGCCTAAATGCCAGACAGGGTCACCCCGAGTGTATTGCTCTTAGCCGGGTCGATATAAGAAAACGGCCGGGGTCGTTTAGGTATGATGGGTACAGCACAAGTACTGGTACCGTTCTCGTAGAACCGGCAATACAAGAAACTATCCGTTTAGGCCATGTAGGTCATTTAGCGTTACCCAGGGTGTACCAACGGGGAGGCGACTTACTCTTACACCCCCTGAGTACGAATCCCGACAGGGTGGTACATTGATTTCCATAAGTTTGATTGGAACATCTGATTAGCGTTATAGGTGTGGCGTTAGCGATAACGAAGATTAATTACAACTTAAAACAGGATGATTTTTTCCACGGAGAGAAGGAGAAATACTCGCTACCTCTCTAATAAACCATCAGTTTTGTTGACGGCTGTGTTATCGACTTCCCGATCTTGTTGTGGTTGTTATTGTTGTTGTTAACAATGCATTCCCCTGCCTAGAGTGTATGATCATTCCGAAGATCTTCATCAAGCTCTTCTAACGGGAGTCCAAGGATACGCGTAGTTTCAACAGGGTTGGACCAGAGAGGTTAGAAGAGTAGGATCATTTGGACAATTGAAGAGATGTAGGGTATCATGGGAGGTCCTACCACATGCAGGGTATTTGTTTAAAACTGTATTCTTTGACTTCCCGATCTTCGATCAGCCCTGATTGGTTGACCCACGAATCTGCCTTTACGAGAGCGCATTTGAAGATTTAATTAGAATCCAAGTCAGAAAAAAATGGTTTTGGGGTAATCACCCACCTTCATGTCTTCCGGGTGGGTAGTACTACCCACCATACTCCCGCCTTCCGCCGACCCTGAACACAATACCTCGCGTCGTAGTTGCAACCTGCCTGGGGCTAAAGAGGTGATGGATCAATGCCGGAGCAGGATGAAGTTTCTACGAAAAGGAAGCCCTGGAAACCACCCTGCAGGGACCTGCCGTTTAGAGGACTTCGAGTCTACCAGAAGTCCATATGCGTGAAGGAACTGCTTACTAATATTTTGGGGCCCTGGTAGGTGCAAAATATTGTCAAAAAAAAATCAGCGACTATAATGTTTAAATGGACGTGCTTTTGTGTTCGTTATGTGGCTTGCAGCGGCATTAAATAGCTTTGCCGCACAAAAAAAAAGTGTGCATTCAGTTGCTTTGTTGTTGCACCAAGAGTTTATTTTTCTTTTTTTTTTATATGAGAGCACTACATTTTTCTCTCGCATTCAATTAAAAGAGCTTTGGGTTTTGCTATTGTTTTATTTTGCATACTTTTAGGCGTCAAATTCCCTCGATACCGGGAAATATAGAAGAAAAAGGACGATAATGGACATACCTGGCTTCTAAACGAATAAGCCGATCGTAAACAAGTTTTACACATGCACTGGATGGTCACAGTCTGAAAAATATTTTGATATATATGGGGGGCGTGGCACCTCCCTACAAATAAAAATACTTCATAGTCCGTATCTCTGGAAGTATTTAGGTTAGACCACTGAAATTTGGTAAGGGGTTATATGAGATCGATCCCTACCACCTCCAAAAAAACTGGGGATAACGAAAAAGGGGGCGTGGCACCTCCCATACGAAGGAAATATTTCATAGTCCATATCAGTGGAAGTATTAAGGTTAGACCACTAGAAATGTATTTCAGCATCTGTCTTAGAAGCTGATGGTAGGGATAGGGATGGGGATAGAGATAGGGATGGGGATAGAGATAGGGATAGGGATTAAAATAGTTATAGGGATCGGGTTAGGTAAACATGCAGGGAAATAAATTTGTGGCAGGACAACGACTGCCGGGTCAGCTAGTGTTTTATATTTTCAGGAACCAACTTAAATTCCCCGTTAATCTTTCTTATCCCTACCATAACCATAACCATATAAATCAGTTGATCCAACCAACCTTATGGACAGCAATGTAAACGAATAATGGTACTTTACCATAACGCCATATTCCCATGGTAATATTTACAATCTCGTTAAGTTCGTTGTTATTGTTATTTCCATTAGAGTGTCCAATGGACACTGTCCATACTCACTTGATGGCTCCTTCTGTTTATAGTTAGATGTGCGCCTGAATGTATGCAACCACATTCAAACCAAAATTCCAAACAATTGAACAATTTCCATTAATAGATACAATTTTGCTAAACAAAGTTAACATAAATTGAAAAGCACAAAATATCACATACACAGAGGCATCTAAGCAGGTCTAAGCACACAAACTTTAATGCACAGCGGTACACGGTTAAAAAACGAGCCTTATGATATATTTACACTGCACCAAATGCGTCGCTTTGGCGAAGTTATTTCGAGATTGATTGTCCGCAGAATGAATTTGTTTGCCAAATTAGACGAATTTTATTTAATTTGACTTAATTTGGTGATTAAATCCAATCTGCGGATGAACGGTCTCGAAAAAACTTGGCCAAGAGTTACGCATTTGGTGCAGTGTAAATGTAGCTTTAATTTTAAACCCGTCTAAAGTTTAAGCAATTTTTTTTAAATTTTTTGTGGAATATTTTAAACCTTTCAGTTAAGTACAAAGAATTCCAATTTTTTTTTTGGTTTCGATTTAAGATCTCAATGAAAAAGCAGTCTAATAGTACATTTACACCGCACCAAATTTGGCAAATTTGACGAAATATTGCAAATTTGGCGCTTTTTTCATACAAATCTCATTTTCCAAATTTGGAATTACATTGTATTTGACCTCATTTGCCGAACAATACAATCTACAGTTCCTCAAAATATCAACTCTGCGGGTGTTAAACATTAAGGATTGCCCAGCAAGAACCTTAATGGGTTATTGACGTTTGATAACTGTTGCACTATGCACAGCTTTCAATAACAATTTCAACTAGTTGTTTTTTAAGAAAAGGGGCCTTCTTGACTATTCCATTATTATTACTCTACATGTATGTATTTAAAACATCACGGTAGTGCATTTTATTTCGGTGGCTTTTTGTCCTGGTAGAAGATTCTTGCAAGGAAGGTGAAGCCAAATCTAAATTTGCCAGTGTAAACGGTGTCTAACTGGCTCATTTGAATCTGCCAAATTTGGTGCGGTGTAAATGTACTATTAAATTTCATTTTTTAAGTCATTGAATTTTGCTTACAAAGAGTTTATGTGCGACATAGCTCAGCGGTAGAGAAGCCGTCTTTGGCTTGGAGTGGCCGCCGTTCAAAATCCGCCAAGTGCCACAATTTAAAAAAAAAAATTTTTTTTTTGAAATTTTTTGGTTTAAAATTAAAACCTTTTCAGTGTAAATTTTTTGTTCTGTTTTTATAACTTTTTGAAGGATTTTTCAAGTAATGAACTTTGCCCACAACATTGCACACTGCGGTGTAGCTCAGTTGTAAATCAGTCGGGCATGATGCGAAGTCTTGGTTCGAGTCCCAGCTAAAGGACAAAAAAATTATTTTTTCAAAAAAAAAAAAAAAAAAATTGTTAAAACAGTTCGGGTTTAAAATTTAAACCCCATTCATTTAACTCACTGTTTTGAAAATTAAATTTGAAACCAAATTTGTTCCAAAAAACTTTTAAAACTAGGCACAAATTTTTAACCGTGTGTGTATGTTTGTGTGAAAATGCAAAAAGTTTTACATAAAATATGAAATATGAGTGTCCTCCATTTATCATTGTTTTGTCATAATTTCATTGTTTTATTTAATTAGAAATTTTTAGCTAAGTGATTTTAGTGGCATTTTATGAAAACTCGCAGATAGTAGAATTTTTGTGTGTGTATAGATATTAGACTGAGGCGAAAAAAATTATTCAGGCAGGTTCTGAAATTCACTTCCGAATAAAATTTGTGAAAATTTTGTCAAATTACATAGAAATTTCAAAATTTTCACACATTTTATTCGGAAGTGAATTGCCAGAACCTGCCTGATTATTTTTATACCTTTCATGAACATGAAATGGTATTATAACTTTGGTCCGATGTTTGTAAATATGAGAAGAAGAAGAGATAGACCCATCAATAAGTATACCGAAATGATCAGGATGACGAAATGAGTTGATTTAGCCATGTCCGTCTGTCCGTCTGTCCGTCTGTCCGTCTGTCCGTCTGTCTGTTTGAACGCAAACTAGTCCCTCAATTTTTGAGATATCTGGCTGAAATTTTGTATGTGGCCACCATTTTGTAATATAGGAATCATTTGTCGGAACTGACAAGATCGGACCAGTATAACATATAGCCCCCATACAACCGATTGTTCAGATATAAGGTTTTTTGGCCAAAACTTCCGCAATTAAAAAGTTAGGAACGTAAAATTTTGCAACTCGAGTAATTTCTATTTATGTAGTGTATATAGTGAAAATCAACGAGATCGGGCAAATGTAACATATAGCCCCCATACAACCGATTGTTCAGATATAAGAATTTTTGGCCAAAACTTCTGTAATTAAAAAGTTAGGAACGTAAAATTTTGCAACTCGAGTACTTTCTATTTATGTAGTGTATATAGTGAAAATCAACAAGATCGGGCAAATGTAACATATAGCCCCCATACAACCGATTGTTCAGATATAAGGTTTTTTGGCCAAAACTTCTGCAATTAAAAAGTTAGGACCGTAAAATTTTGCAACTCGAGTACTTTCTGTTTATGTAGTGTATATAGTGAAAATCAACAAGATCGGGCAAATGTAACATATAGCCCCCATACAACCGATTGTTCAGATATAAGGTTTTTTGACCAAAACTTCTGCAATTAAAAAGTTAGGACCGTAAAATTTTGCAACTCGAGTACTTTCTATTTATGTAGTGTATATAGTGAAAATCAACAAGATCGGGCAAATGTAACATATAGCCCCCATACAACCGATTGTTCAGATATAAGGTTTTTTGACCAAAACTTCTGCAATTAAAAAGTTAGGACCGTAAAATTTTGCAACTCGAGTACTTTCTATTTATGTAGTGTGTATAGTGTAAGTCAGTACAATTGAACACGTATAATATATAGCCTCCATACAATCGATTGTTCCGATAACTCGGATCCTATTATTTTGTAAGTTTTTTTAAATTATAACAAAGATGTGTAATGTGTATAGTAAATATAGTTAAATTGACACAGGCTGTACTGGGGATCGAACAGTGAAAATCGTGACGCTTATTCATGAAAGGTATATAGCCTTCGGCACAGCCGAAGACAGCTTTCCTTACTTGTTTTTTATTAATATTATCTTTCACAGTGACGGGCAGGACCCCAGAAATAATTGATTTGATTGATTTTACATATGCGTATCAAATGAAAGGTGTTCGTGATGGCCTGAAAGTAGTGATAGTTTTATTTCGATATCTCAATCCGTTTCGGAGATATCGACCAAACTGATTAACACAGTTTACCTGCTCTTTTCATATACAAGTATGAAAAGAACAGGTAAATGTCGCTCATACGCCGTGGAGGACCTATAAAAAGTGCACTATAATTGCAAAGTTTCAAGATGTGCTCAATTATTTTTGATAGAAAACATATTGTTACGCAACCTACTAAAACACTTATGAAATTCCAATGCGGGTTTCTCGTGAATACGCTTTTTCAATATCCTTGCAAAGAATCCTTTAAACCTTTGAATAATTCAAAGGTGGAGATTTGTTGCATAGCCTTTTAAGGGTGCACCAACAGGGAGGCGACCTACTCTTACACGCCATATTAATAGGTGTTTTAACTGGGCACTGCCTTATTGGTTGGCACGGAGAAAGGCTAGGTGTGCCCTACCCACGATGCTGGGGGAGCTGCAAAGGTGATGAGGAAGAGGAAACGGTGAAGCACCTCATCCGCAACTGCCGCGCTGTTTGGGAGTTCCCTTCCTGGATAGCCTACGCCAGATCGTGGAGCTGGACTTAAAGGACTTGAAGGCCTTCATTAAGTTATCTAAGTGGTTCGAGGAGGAGTAACGGTGTCGGTTTAGGAGTATCAGTCCCGGGATTCTGCTATGTGGAAAATCCCAACAACTCAGGGATTTTCCTTATGGTCGGGTCTCGGGACTGACTTTCCATATGTTGGTGGTATCACAACGGGCCTTTCAAAACTGGCCTGAGTGTGCCTCTGCGGCAGCCACTTGAATCTAACCTATCCTAATGTCAGTCTAATGTACACAGATGTTGTAGATAATATCATCTAGTGTTATTTTATTTACAAATGTAACTGTTGCTATTTTCGTTACAAAATAGGTAACAAAAACAACAAAATTATATTTAATCATATTGTCGTCCTTCGCCTGTTGTCAGCGGTTAGCTGTCCGTCCAGCTTTCGTTGTTAGGCTTTAAACTGTTTTTAATTCAGTGAAATGTAAATAAATACATACATAAAAACCAAACAATATGGCACTAAGCTAGAAATATCTCAATTCAAACGAAAGTAAGTGCCCTTTTACACTAGGCAATTCTTGAATTCAAGTCTGTCGCGACATAGACGAAGGAGGTGAGAAGAGAGGGGTAGAATACACTTGAAAGCGTACCGTCAACTCGTTTCAAGTTTTTCTAGCTATATCTTTCTTATATTAATATATAGCAAGACTTTGACTAGGTGGCAACCCTAGAAAGTTACTTTATTTATATTTTTGTTGAAATAACTATATACGTCGTAAAATACTTTGGGTTGATTCCCTAATAAGCAGCAAACCTATGTATTTTTATTTCTTATTCACTTCAGATATGTGGCAACCCCGTTAAATCGACTTAACAAACAAATTAATATATATGTAATGGGATCAGGTGACAGCCCTTGGTCGTTACGGTAACTGCATAACTGTACTTTGCACCGAGCATTCAAAACTAGACGACAGAGTTTAATCGAATATCAAAGACAAATATTTGTCCCTAGTCGCCTTTACTGTATCGTCAGCGTATCGATGACAGCACTACCCATGAACCAGCTACCATCTAATCGTTGCACTTGACATTCCAGTTGAAAATTTACACCAACAACAGCATCTAATATAAGTTTTATAAATCAAATAAAATGTCAACACTAGAAAGAAGTTCCGTTACTATGTATCTTTGTTGTTGTTGTAGTAACCACATGGTGCATGATGACATGCCATGAAAGGGCAGAAGCAAACCAGAGAAATGCTTAGAGCAGCAAAACAAAGCACACCAAAAAAAAGACGAATTAAAAGTGTGAAATAAAAATTCGATCAACTTAAGTGAATTTCTATCCGCAAACACACAAGCACAAAAATACACACACACATCGCACATTTAATGGCACACATGCACACCAAGCGGCACGCTTGATGGCATGTCAGTCAAGAGGGAAAGAAGCTGTTTGCTGAAAAATGTAAAGCGATGGCAACACTTTGATGTCAGCACACAAAATTACATACTTACATACTTACATACAGGGGCGGATCCACGGTGGTGATTTTCAGGTTCAAACCCTCCCCTTCCGAATTCAAAAAGTCATACTTTTCACAGAAATACAGCAAAAAATATAGTAAAAATTACTCAAAGAATATAGTAAAAATGTGACAAAAATAGAGTAAAAACGACACCAAAATATAGTAAAAAATTATCCATAAATATAGTAAAAATTACATAAAAAATAAAGTGAAAGTCGAGTTTTAAGAATCAAAACTGTCCTCGGAAAAAGAAATTGGAACTCCGCCCTTTCCAAAATCCTAGATCCGCCACTGCTTACATATATAGAAAACTTAATTAATACTTGAAAACATATCTAAGTACAATGTATAAGGGTACTCTGCAGCGAAACCTCAAACTAGTCAGAAAAATACTAGTATACAAGTAGAATTTTCTGTCTGAATTCATACTAGTCAGGAAATATCCATTCCATACTAGTATACAACTAGATTTTTCTGGATGAAATCATACCAGCTAAACAATACAAAATTCATTCATTTTGTTTGCTTCTTTTTTCACTTATAATTCACAGATGCTTTTTCGTGATTGGGTAAATAAATAAAAATAAAGACAAATGGCACAATAAAGGGTAAGTCATGAAAATTCTGGTTGAAATCATACTAGTCCAGGTGCAATGCTTTTTGGAACTAGTATATTTCATACTACCCCTTTTTGGAGTAGTATGGGGACTAGTTCATTTTATGGAAATCATACTAGTACAGGTTGAACTAGTATTCCCATACTGGTACTTTACAACTAGTATAATTCTAGTATATCATGACTGGTATGTTCTGATCGAAATCTGGCAATTGACATTTCGTAGGACATCAACACGCAACTATTTTTGCTCATATGGAAAAAAGACACTGACTAGTTGGGTCCGGTGCACCAACTAGTTGTAAAGTAGTTTTTTATACACCCTAATATCAATATAATATGCATATCTAAAGGTCATCACATTCAAGTGACAGTTGCTTTATTGATGACAACATTGTTGTTGTAAAAAGTTGCTCGCTGTGTGTTAATAATTGTTGTTGTACTTAGTTTGGTTTTTGTTGTTATGGTTTCGTAATTGATTTTTCTTTGTCTGTTGTTAAATTGGTCATGTATACTGATTTCCTTTGAAAACTCAAAAGCTTCAACTGCTTAGTACGCTTTTACACTAGCAAATTAGTTGATTTCATAGAGTGCCCCAAATTTTAAACTAAATTCAGGAACATGTGTATTTCATTATACATTTCATGAACATTAGAGCGTATTGCCAAAACAAAGTTTAAAATGTTTCCCCTGGTTCGAATGTTGTTTACTTGTTGGTTATTTCAAAAATGGGGAAAACAAAAAAACAGCGATATTCGTTTTTGCTTATAACTTTTCTATTTGGTCTTTGATTTCAATGAGCAATATATTGTTGTAAAGGTTTTAACCCGTGTCATATTTCGTCCATTTAAGCCATTAACCTGCGACACCAACTTTAGCTTTTATTCAAACTTATTTCAAACCAACACCCTGTATTAAAAAAAAAAAGTTAAATAAAGTAAATATAGCCTTAGATTTTCTATGCCATTCTCAAAATACTGAGCGATTTGTTCACGTAAATATTCTTTTTTTTTTCTTAGTTTTCAGGAAAAAATTTTTTTCAAATACAGGGTGTTGGTTTTAGTAAAAATATAATAAAAGCTGAACATGGCATGATGGGCTAAAAGTTTCTATGGATAAAATATTGCATTGGTGAATACCTTTCTAAAAATGTATCACTTTTGAAAAAACGAGCCTAAAATATGGAAATTATAAAAAAAAAAACAAATTACAGGGTGGAAAAAAATAAAAAATTTTTTTTTTTAAAACCTCATAAGGTCAAACTGGGGGGGGGGGGGGATACATTTTCAACTTTTTTTCCTCCTTACACCGTAATACGCACTAATGAACATGAAACTTATAATTTTGTTCCGATATTTGTAAATATGAGAAGAAGAAGAAGAGATGGACCCATCAATAAGTAGGTACCTATAGCGAAATGATCAGGATGGCGAGCTGAGTTGATTCAATCTTGTCCGTCTGTCTGTTTGAACGCAAATTTTACCTTGTACCAAACATATTCACCACACATAAGGATATCCTTTGATTGAAATATCCTGCATACATACTTACATATATGGCCAATTAGGAGCCATATGCAGACATAGTCTAGGTAAAAGCTTACCTGCACACTCAATTTATTTGCTCATTGCAAATATGTACACGGTTAAAAATTTGAGCCTAGATTTTAAACTTTTTTGGACTGCATACAAATATGGACAAACCAAATTTGGTTTCAAATTTAATCTACATAGACCAGTTTTCAAGAAAAATTGGCTAAGTTAATGTAAACCGAAATTTTAATTTCAAAGCGAAAAGTTTTAATTTTGAAAGCTAAATGTTTTAATTTTAAACCGAAAAGTTTTAATTTTGAAAGAAAAAAATTGAATTTTAAACCGAAAAGTTAAACAAAAAAAAAAAAATTGAAAAAAAAAAAAAATTTGGCACTTGGTAGGATTTGAACGAAAGCGCTGAGGAGTCACAGCCGAATACTCTACCGCTGAGCTATGCCTCACACAAAGTTTTTGTGGGCAAAATTCAATGACTTTCAAAGAAAAAACAAAAAAACAAAAAATTTTTAGACTGCTTTTTCATTTAGATCTTAAATCGACACCAAAAGAAATTACAAATCTTTGTAGGTATTTGGGAGGTTAAAAATATTTCAAAAAAAAGTTTAAAAAATCGCTTAAATTTTAGACGGGTTTAAAATTTAAGCAAATTTTTTTCACCGTGTAGGTACTTACGAATACCCAATTAAGCTATTGGAACAATTACAAATGACTGGTAGGTAGATTATGCACAGAAATGAGATCATATAAAGGACACGCACGATATCAAACGCACGCAAACCTGTATTTGTGTACCAAATGATGTTTGCTTGTCGGTATATGTCCAAAGTGAAATGTCACTGTACAAACATTAGCAAATGTAATGAAAGGTAATGTGCCAAAGTGCAGTCAATTCGCTTACAAAGTATACTACACTCACCAAAGTTGGTATTTTTTGCTTAAATTTTAAATGTTTTTTTTTTATTTTTTTTTTCAGGAAACCCCTTAAATTTATGTAGTGCACATAATTCTGTTTTCGTAATTCTTCACACAGCCACACGCACACAAACAAACAAACACCAAACTCATTTGCGCATTAAACGCATTTGCTTCTTCACTTGGTTCGGTTGACTGTGGGCTGCTGCCTCGTGTTGTGACATGCGAAAGCAGCCGCATTACCGTCACTCATACGCCATGTAAGCCATTGCGTCAAATTAATAACAGCGCCGTGAATTTTATTTAGAGTTTACCTACTGTTGTTGTTTTTATTGTTTGTTCTACAATGTTGTAACGGTACTTTCAGCGTCGTCTAGTTTGCCTGCCTGCAACCAAGCATAGCTGGCATCGTAAAGCGACCGAAACTGCAACATTAAATCCTCAAGTGACATTTTGTCAGCATTTTGCCGTCGCACTGTGGGTTGTTTTGATGAAAATTATGTTATAATTTTAAATGTGACAAAATAAAAAAAAAAATGGTTTTCATGAAAAAATTTTAGATTTTAGAATTATGTATTTTTTGAAAAGAAGTTTTTTGATGTAATGAAAAAATTTATTTTTATTTGAAGCCACATTTATAAATGATTTCAAGGAGCTGAATTGCCATGGGTAAAAAGAATTTATTTTTACAAAAATTAAAAAAAAAATACTTTTTATTTTTGGTTTATCGCTATTTTATGGAAAGTCTAGATTTTTTATTTAAACTTCATATCTAGGTTAGGTTAGGTGGTGCCCTGTCAACACCCCAATCATCATATCATCATGGAAAGGTGTACCTTAGAGAACCTTAGTAAATCCAGGCTGATCGCCTGGAGCCAACCACTGCCCAGAAGGACTTCGAACGCCATCTACTCAGAAGCAGACCACAGGTGGCAAGGGGAATACCCAGTGTTCCGAAGGCAGCCACAATATCCACTGGGTGCAGATTGAGCATAACATTCAATGCCAGGGTAGGAGTGGCGCGCATGGCCCCACTGATCCCAACCATGGCCATTCGCTGCACAGTGGCCATCTTTTTCGCGACGGAACCTGTGTCCAGTCCACTACCCCATAAAAAAGAATAGGTTTCACCACCATCTCGTACAACCAATAAATCACCCTTGGAGAGAGGCCCCAGCGTTTGCCGATGGCTACCCTGCAACAATACAGCTTTCCTGGCCCTGTCCTCTATATTGAGCTTCCATGACAGCTTCCTGTCCAGAATAACCCCTAGGTACTTAACCTTTTCGGAGAGCACCAACGGTACCAATGGAGGGTGGGTAGTACAAAGCTATCGTGAAGATAACTAGTTCCGTTTTACTCGGGTTGACAGCCAGTCCACAGGATTCGGACCACTCTGTTACAATACCCAGGTATCCCTGCAGAACATCTCTGAAGGTATTAAGAAACTTTCCCCTGACGAGGACTTGATATCTAGCTTATTAAAGATTTCAAAGAACTGAATTCGAATGCCTGAAAATATTTCAAAACTTTTTTTATGTTTTATAATTTTTAACACTGTACATCAGCCGGCTTGGTATGTGACCGAACCAACTTTTTTAAAAGAGGTTAAGACATGAGTAAAAAAATAGCGTTACCCATTTTTCGAAGTCAGCCTCCAAAATTTAGCTACGCGCTTTCGAAGTCGGATGTTCGAAAGTTGGTTTCCAATTGTTTTGTTTTAAAAATTGAAAAAGCCAAAATGTGGGCGTGGCCTGCTTGCCTCTCTTGATTGTTTGGCGTCCTTTTATTATGTAAAAGTGTATGTAGAAGTGCTATACAGGACCAAAGTGAGATCTTCAAAAAAATGAAAAGCCGTATATTTTTAATTTAATAATATTTCTTTATACAAGCACTTACAAATTAAAAAAAAAAGTACAACAATCAAGTAAGGGTAGCAAAAAGAACACACCCACATTTAACCTTTTTTCAATATTTTAAACAAAACAATTAGAAAACCAAATCTTCGAAGGGCCCAACTTCGAACTTCAAAAGCCCGTAACGATTTTTTGGAGGCTAACTTCGAAAAACGGGGAACGCCATTTTTTTCTTATGTCCTAATCTCTTCAAAAAAGTTGGGTTGGCCCATACCCAGAAAAAAATTGATTTTATCGTATAGTGTAATTGAAAAAAATCTAACTTTTATTTCAATTTAAAATCACATTTACAAAATTTTTGAAGAAGATGAATGCGAATAAAAAAAAAACTTTCAAAAAAATTGAAAAAAAAAATTTAAAACTTTTTCGAATTTTTTCATATATTTCGAAAGTGATTAATTTTTTAAACTTGTTTTGGTATTTAAAAAATCAAACCTTAACTTAAATTTGAAATCAAGAACTGAATCCGAATGGAAAAAAGTATTTGACATATTTCGAAAAAAAAATTTTAAAACTTTTAACTTTTTAATAAATTTTCTTCACAATTAAAAAATTTAAAAAAAAATCAAACTTGTATTTTTTTGCAATAGCAATTTTAAGGGATTTCAAGAAGCAGATCTCGAAAACAAAAACAAATATATGTATTAAAAAACTTTTTCAAAAACTTTGAAAATAGTTTACTTCAAAAAGTTGCTTTGCACAATTTTTTGCCAACATATTTTATTTTGAGGAAAGCTTCTCCAAAACACCCCATAGTGCGACGTTGCGACAGACATTATTCTTTGCAGAAATTTGTGGTTTTTCTGAAAAAAAAAAAAAAAAAAATTGTAACTGCATGAAATGTGTGTTGCCAAAGGAGTAAGCGCCAACGTAACAAAATTGTGGAATTTTCTGTCAAAAAGTTTAAATGTTTTAGATAAAAAGCTTGTGGGGTTAGTTCTTGTTTTCGTGGTAAAATTAAATATTTCGAATGTTTTAAATTTTGTAGTTGGTTATAATAAAAGCAAAGTTTTTTAGTTTTTGTGGCAATAATATTTAAAAAATGTGTATAAAGTTGTAACAAAACCAGCAGATAGGAATATAAGTATTTTTGTAAAAGTAATGGGATCATCCTATCTCTAATCTAATGTGCTGTTCATGCTGAGCCTGTATTTTGAATTTTAGCATTTAGCCCAAAATGCAGCATTTTTTCCATACAATTTTGAAAGCTTAACGCAACTAAATGCTACTTTATTTCTGCATTAGCTTTAGCATCTTCGAATATAAAGTACGAACAAAAATTTCCTTGTATGAAGAAAAAATGAAAAAATGTTACATACTTTTGGGCGAAACGCTGTTTATATTAGGATATCTTCTCACTAAGCAAGTCAACATACTTATGCAATAATTTTTCCTGTTAAAAGTTGCAATTTTCGAGGTGAAGATTTTCCAAGTTTGTTTAGAAAGTCGGTTTCTTCATCCACAAACTCACTTTTATAAAAGAAATGGAGTTGATCTGAAAAGGCAAGCATACTTCCACTTGCGATGTAGGAACGCACCTTAAGCATTCGAAAATTAGCTAAATGCGCATTTTCAAAATGCGGCAGCATGAAGGCATCTTCGAAATGTACGACCGAAAATGGAAAATGTTGCTTTTAAAACTCAGCATGAATACTGCATAAGACACTTTTGATATGAAATTGAAATCATTTTCATCACCCACAATTTTTCGAAAAAAGTTTAGAGTTCATCCATAAATTTCTAACCATTTACCTATAGGTGAGTATACTCATCTCAAAATCCTTATACCAAGTTCTTTCTTTGTTAGCTGAAATCAGCACCTACTTCCGACAGCTAAAATATTTCTCAAAATTTAAATTTACGCTCACGATTTTTACAATTTTCTTTTGATGACACAACTTTAATGGGACTTTCATGGCGTTTATTGTGGGTGTGCTTGGTTTTGCAGGGCTATTTAGGTACCTACAATAATACATTTTATTGTGTAAAAGCGAAATTTATTTCAGTAAAAGAAGAAAGAGAATGCGTATAACTGTAACAATTGTTGAGTGCAATTTTGGCGAAATTTGTGGCCAGAAATTGACAACACGTACTTGATGTAAAAGTTGTTGCAACTGTGTATGGAAGCAATAAAAGTCGTTAATGCTAAAAACAACAACAACATACTGTCGGGAAGCCATAGCCTTCCTTTAGCGTGCAAATCACTAGCTCAAGTTATCGAAGCCCTCGACTTAGCAGGGTTTCCATTAAAAAAGATAACTTCCAATCATCCAGAAATTCTGGCAAATATAAAAAAGGAAAATCTGCTAGATACCAATTTTCTAAAATTTGAAAAAGAGAGCACCACCAAAACCTTGGGTATACAATGGAATGCAATATCAGATCAATTTTCATACACTCTTGAGTCGATATCTGCAAAATCCGCAAAAACTAAAAGGCAAATTCTGTCCTCTGTGGCGAAACTTTTCGACCCCGCAGGATGGCTTGCGCCAATTATGATTCAAGCAAAGATCTTGATACAAGATTTATGGCTAGATGGAACCGATTGCACAGAGCCAAAGGTACCTAATAAAATAGAACAAAAATGATAAGATATCTGCATAGTTTTTTCTTCAAGAAGATGTGCTTCTAATTATTGTAGAGACAGTATTTTTAATGTTATTAAGAAGATTTTCTTTTTAATATTTTAAATGAAAAATAAAATAAATAATAACTATTGATTTTAGATACTTGATTATGTGATTATTTTAAATTCTCGATTTCATTATAAAAAATATTTTTTTTTTATTAAAGAGTAAATCACAAATTTAAGAGTAGCTTATATAATGAATAAACTCTCTTTTTCTTTTTTATCTCTTAATCTAAACTTAATATTTGCCCAACTTAGTGCTCTTAAACACTTTGTCGTTTTATGGCACATTTGAACTTTACTTTATTGACTTTTCGTATTTTTTCCATTTAGAAAATAAGCGCAGACCCGCACACACGCTACAAATTATTCATAAAATAAAATTCAATGTAATTATTTATAGCCTACTTTTGGGCGCTTAAAAACTTACATATATGCACATACACACCCAGACACATAGCCACGCATGCAATTATGTATATTTGTATAACGATGTTTTTACGACTCATTCACAAATGTCGTTTATTGCAATTAGAACGTATAACGGTAACCACAAAAAAACAGTCAATTGTGGCCGCTTGATAGCAGCAGCGGCAGTACAAACAAATGCCCGAAAGTATGCAACATGGCTTTTTAATTAGCATTTGTGTATAGGTGTTGTGGCATACATGTGCTGAAATAAAAATTTGTGGCATATGCATACATATGTTTGGAAGCGTGTATATATCAGTTTTCTAGCATATATGATGCATACATTAGGGTGCGCATTTTTGGGGATTTAACTCTACTTAGCCAGAATTTCCCTAAAATGATCTAAAAATGAACCCAAATTTACCCCAAAAAGACCCTTAAATGTACCCCAAAATTATCCGAAAATTGCCCCAAAATGATTCCAAAATGACCCATAAATAATCCCCAAAAAAGCCTCTTAAATGTTCCCAAAATGATCCAAAACTGAACCCAAAATGACGGAAAAATGATCCCAAATGATCCTAAATTGATCCGAAAATGACGCCAAAATTGTCCACAATTGAACCCAAAATGATCTCAAAATAACCCTAAAATTATCCCAAAGTGACTTCTAAATGATCCCAAAATGATCCTAAAATAATGCAAAAATGATCTCAAAATGACCCCAAAATGATCCCAAAATGACCCCAAAATTGTCCAAAATTAAACCCAAAATGATCTCAAAATAACCCCAAAATTATCCCAAAGTTACCTCTATCTAAATGCTCCTAAAAAAATCCAAATATGATCCCTAAATGACCCCAAAATATACAAATACAATACGTTAAAATGGTAGCCCTGGGCGTTACCCCTATTTGAAAATATTCTAGTTGGTATGTCGGCAAAAATCCCTTTCATTTGATACCCATATTGGCATATCTTGCTCCATAATTTTTAAAAATTGAGATAGGTGGCAACCCTGTAAACCTCCCAAGTGGCAACCCCCAAGTGGATAGTCTTAGAATCCATAATACTAACGCTATGCCAAATTGAAAGTAGAAACATAATTTTATAAAAGTGTGTTGCCAGATATGTTCAATTTATAAAGATAAAGATTCAATTCGAAAATAGTGTTGCCATATATTTACAAAAAATAAAAACAAAAATTGTATCGAAAATTAAGATCTTTCTTAAAATTGCGTAATTGCCGGGTGCTCAACCATTTTGCCTGAAACATTTTGTTTATAATAAAAGAATTTTGTAGACTTTACTAAATTCAAAAAAGTTACACCCTAATATACATGCATACGCACACATAAACATCTAATATTTGAATATAGGTAGGTTTGAGTGCACATGGTCACCACATTAATGTCATATGAATGCGCACCTCAGTTATAAATTTTGTGGCTACATACCCGGCAAAAATCGTGTGACTAAACTTTACTGAGAATAATCTGCGATGTATACCTTACGTCTACAGTGAGGCATAGTTCGATGTGTATATAACACCCTAACAGGGTTATTCCTAGTTCTCATAGCAACCGAATAAATAGCAAAATTAACTTGCGAAATCGAGGGTACCCCCTATAAGTTAGCAAAACAAAACCTTTAATATCACAGTTAGAGAAAAGGTGGACTTATGTCACCTGTGTATTGAGGGGTTCAATTGGTCTCTCCATAGGACATGTTCAGACAAATTTGAGCATTTCAGCCAACACCAGTGTTCAGAACTAGTCGCATCCTCCCTTGCAATTCATCCCAGATGCACCCTAGACTCACAATTTTGGGCGGATCACAAACAGCTTGTTTGCATTTTAAGGTCGAAAATGGCCTGTGGTTATAATTCGATGCTGGTCGCTTTATACCACCAACACACACACACACACACACACACACACACAGATTTAGCAAAGGAGTGAATAATTACACTGCAACCTCAACTACAGCTGCTACGCCTAAATGTATGCAATATATCATCATATCTAGATATTTGTGTGTTTGTGTTTGGAGCATGCATGTTTTTGTTGTTGTAATATTTTAACCATGCTTGTTTCATGAGTAATTCCTCTGCTTTTGTGTTGTTTTTGTTGGCCTAAAATTGACATTTATCGCCCGCAGCCTGTTCTTGTTTGCCTAATTCACAAAGCCAAACGATTTGCTATGTGAAATGCCTAAAAATATGCAAGGTGAGCTTATTCAAATGAATACTTAACTGGCTTGGAATGAAGCAAAATTATGAAAATTCAAATTTCATAATAAAATGAATTCTTTGTGATATGATTATCATTATTGACTTGAAACGGCCTAAATCACCACAGAATTTATGCTTTTTATTAATGAGTTATTATTAGAGTTCGGAAAATATGTCAAAATCAAACGCCTAAAATTATGCTAACATGTTTACTGTTTACAAATTTTTTTTTCAGGCGCTTGATTTGGCATATTTTTTTGAACTCTAGTTATTATTAAGAGTATCAAGGCAAATTTTTTGCTAAATTTAGGGCTTTTTTAATTATTTGCAAAGAGTATTATCTATTAAAAGTAAAATTAAAGCTGAAGTGCCTAAAAGTATGCATAGAAAGCTATGCAAACTACATAACAAAAGCAACGATTCCGCAATATCGAGACATTAGGTTGAGGAAAGTCATAAATTTACATACTACATCCTTGAGCCTAAAACTATGCTATTGTTTTCTTAAATCGACCGTTTTTGAAAAAGCTATGCTGAAAAGTAGGCAACATATATATTATTTTTAGTTTTTACAGAGTTGTATAACAATCAAAATTGCCTTTTATGATTTCAATAACAACTAAAAAGTAGATTGTTCTAAAATTTGTTTTAAAATAATAAAATTTTCTTTCAATTAAAAAATCGATTGCGCCCAGAAATATGCAATACAATTTTGTTTGTAATTAATTTCTGGTTATATTTGATTTCTGTATTCAAACGTCAACATAAGCAAACAAACAATTTCTAAATTCTTTGCATACTTTTGCCAAAAAAATCGCAAAAGTAGAAAAAAGTATGGTCATTCATAAAATTTTCAAATATTTGCTTAGCATGCATACCAACTCTATATTGTTGTTGTTTTTGTCAGACAACAGTCAATAAATGCACATGGGGACAGTAAAAAAATGAATAAGTAAAATGCTTTCCAAACAGCCATTGCCAACTCTTTTCAATTGGCAGAAATAAGACAATAAATCGAAAATTTGCTACTGTTCCTGAAAGTATGCAATGAATACCCTTTGCTCTATGAGGTTGTAATGACCGCAAGCCAATCTCATAAATACATATGTATATTTACTTGTTTCTGGTCGTACTCTTTTATTTCACAAAAGTTTATTTTAACCAGACTTTTAGTTAAAAGTTAATAGTACCTCTTGAGGTGGAAATATTTTTTTGAGGCCTAAAAGTATGTTAAAAAAGTTACAGAAAGCTTGAGAAAAAGAGTTATACATGATAATTCACGGAGAAAAAATGTTAGTTACTTACGCCTTTTATTTATACATAACATTTAAAAAAATTGCATTATGCCTAAAAATATGCAATAAAAATTATTTAAATTGCTTGCATACTTCAGTGAGAAAAATATGTATACATATATACTTTAGGTAAAAATTGCTTTGACATATAAGAATGCACTTTTGAAGCACATTTTAATCTAATTACTATATTTTCAAATGCCTAAAGGTATGCAATACATTTTCCAAGAACTTCAGTTTACACTTACGAAATTACTAGCGCGCTTCAACGTTTTTAATACATATTAAGTGCCACAATTTCCTAAAATCATATTAAATATCACAATTTCAATTAATTTTATTTCCGCGTAAATTTTAATACGAAATTTTACCAAAAGTTCACAATTTACGCCTAAGCGTATGCAACAAATTTCTAAGAACTATCAATATACGTGAAATTATATCTCACTGGGCTTATTTGACTGTTGTAAATATTAACAAGTTATGAAAAAAGATTATAATTAATATCACCACTTGCCTTAATCATCTTCAATCTGGCACATCCGACTAATTAAAGCTCAACTTACCTCTGGCGATATACCTATGTGTTTCTTACTTTGTATATATTTGCATAAACATAATTGTGCAAACATAGTGTAGCGGTAATTATTTAAATTAATTGCGCTTTTGACCTATTTATACACAAGCATGCATCAAATATAGTGAAGAACAAAAATAGCGCAGAACCAAAAAACCGGATTTTTTTATGAGCTAACCGTTCCGGGGGTGTAAAGTATATCGAAATTTTAAATTTATTATCGATTTTTCCAGTTTTTTTTCCTGTATTTTTCTTTGTATTTTTTGTAAATTGTTTTTGTGATTTGATTTTTTCTATGAAAAATACAGAAAAAATACAAAGGAAAAACGAAGTGTCATATAGGCTTAAGAAGACGAAACTGTATTTTTCTTTGTATTTTTTGTAAATTGTTTTTGTGATTTGATTTTTGAAAAATTTCTGAAAAATTTAAAAATACAGAAAAAATACAGGAAAAATACAAAGGAAAAACGATGTGTCATATAGGCTTAAGAAATCGAAAATGTATTTTTCTTTGTATTTTTTGTAAATTGCTTTTGTGATTTGACTTTTTCTATTAAAAAATACAGAAAAAATACAAGAAAAATACAAAGAAAAATCGAAGTGTCATATAGGCTTAAGAAGACGAAAGCACACTAAAAGTGGAACGAAAATATTCGAATTCGAAATAAATACATTAGATATACCGAGAGCTTTACTAGTTCACTGTTCAAATATTCGGGTCAGAAAAAAGCCACACAAATTCCAAGAAATAACAACAGATTAAAAAAATGTGTCCAAAAAATTACAAAGGGGTAAAAAAAAATTAAAATAATCCAAAGAAGAAGAAAGGAGGGGATAAACATCTTAAAAAATCGATAACTACAAAAAATTAAAAAAAACGCTCCAAAAGAACTAAAAAAAGTTTCTAATCCCTAAAATTTTTAACTATTTTGGGAGGCATGTTATTCCATTTCAGTTAAGTTATGGAGAAGAATGTTTGTATGAATTTGCTTCTAATACCCGGTTCGTCAGATACCGCTCCCCACGCAGATAGTTATATAGGTACACAGCACTACACGTCGCTATACACAAGCAAAAGAGTCCAATGTTGAATTTATGCGCTGCGGAGTGCAGATCGCGGAAGGCAAAATAAATTGGTTGAGTCGAGAAAACGAAAACAAACTCCATGAAAGGGTTGAGTTGAGCAGTGCTGATAGCAGCAGCTGGAATTAGCCAACGTCTGCTGCGAGAGTAGTGGATCTGATTTTTCGCTACTCAAGTTGTACATTCAAGAAACTAAGTTTCATTTGGATTCGCACAAGACATTAATCATCAAAGCGCGCGAAAAGTTTAATTTATTACCAGATTAATGTGTATAATGTAGTATTAGTTGATCTATGCTAAGGGCTGTTATGGAAGTGGTTGAGAAAATTAAGAAGAGTAAATGATGGTTCACTTAGAGAGACGGTGGTATAGAGGAATCAAAGTCGAAAATAGTCCAAAAGTATCGAAAAAGTTCCAAGAAACCGATAAAAGCTCTGAAAATATTCGAAAAGCTTTTTCAGAATTCAAAGCAAGGGTATCAGAAAAATAAAATAAAATTGTAAAAAGGGTCCAAAGCTCTGCGAAACATGGAAAAATGTGGCCAAAGAGCTAAATAACCCAATGAAAAAAGAGAAGTGTACTAAAATCAATCCAAGAACAAAATCGAACAAAATTCAAACAGATCGATAAAGGTCCTAAAAATAATGTAAAAATAATTTCAGGAATTCAAAGCAAAGGTTTCAGAAAAATTGTATGTCTTCGAAAGAAACCGATGAAAATCAATGAAAATATGAAAAAATCACAAAAGAATGGAATAAGATCCAAAAAACGATAAAAGCTCTGAAAATCATCGAAAAATATGGGCAGAAAAATTTAGGGGCCATTCCTGCGGGACGAATATTTCAAATAAGACCACATTTCCCCGCGGAGGCTAGAGAAAGAGATGAAGTGGGAAGTGGCAGACCCCCGCATAGGGGTTCTCAATGCGAAAATTCGTAGGATCGTCGATAAACACAAGCTGGCCAAATGAAAACAACACCTAGAGCAATGCAACCTCTCCGATGGTATTGACAAACTATGGACTACGGTCCAATCCAACGGAACATAAGGATAAAGTGGTCATCACTTTCGGGGACAGGCTCAAGAAGGATCCTAGGTGATGCGCGAACTCCTTTTGTCGACAATTAATACTGCATCACCCGCCCGATAGAGCTAAACGTAGGACCATGCGACAGGCGCGTAAATACAAAAAAACACAACTCGCCCATTTTCATCACTGCCTCTGAGGTCAAGGCAGCCATCAGAAAGGCTAAGCCCTCAAAATCCATCGGCCCCGATGGTATTGCCGTGAATATGTTGCAACATCTAGGTCAGGAGGGACACAAATACCTAGCGGCTCTGTTCAGTCTTTCACTGAACACTTCCGTCATTCTTGAAATATGGAAAAAGGTGAGAGTGGTTCCACTATTAAAACCTTGTCGCCGGTGGTGAAGACGCTAGAGTCTATTTTGCTTCCGTTTTATACTGCAAATCTGCACCTGGCTAGTCATCAACATGGCTTCCGTAAGCTACATAGTGCCACCACCGCAATCAATGCCATTACAACGCAGATAAATAGCGGCCTAAATCAACAACAACAGCGCACCATCTCACTTCAAATCGCCTCATATTTTTCTACTGTCCCAAAAACTTCGTTCATATGCGAGCCAAATCTGAAATCGATTATCAGATTACTTTGGCTTAAGTGCATCTAAAATGTCAAAGGCACACATAAAAGTATAATAAAAATTTACATTTTACAGCCAAAGAATCAAAATCATGCCAATTACTTTTTCATAAACTTTCAAACTTTTCTTAAACAAAACAAAAAAAAAAAATAAGGAAAAAAAAACAAATAAAAATGTAATATACTTTCAGGCGCTCAATAACAGCAAACTGAATGAGACAATGAAGTTGAAAGGTTGCGCTTACTTTTTTCCTGTATTCAAAATATTTAAGCTATGTAAATGTGTGCATACTTTAAGGCGCTGTAACAAGAAAAAGGTAAAAAATGATTGCGATAGAAAAAAAAAGCTCCGAGGAGAATATGTAACAAAAGCAACAAACAAAATTGAATCAAACGAAAGCATATAAATGCAAATGAGCCGAAATATTGCAGTACAAAGCTTTTGGGTAAACTTCTGAAATTTTATTTTACCATGACTATATGTATTTAGTTTTGTATGTGTTTGGCAGCTAGTATTAGTTGCAGTAATAGCCTCAAGAGCAACGATAAGGGCGAACGATGATGCGAAGTGTTGGAATTTCATTAAAATTGTGTTATTGTTAAACAAAAGTGATGATTCTCTGCTGCCTTTGTTTATTTCTACCCTGCCCAGCAGCGTTACATTCATCAGCACGTAAACTTTTCTCCACTCTTCACTTTAGATTTGGCAGTGCATACTTTTAGGAGCTTGCGAGTGTTTGCGCCTAAAATTTGATGCTCAATTTTTTTTGACATGCTGCTGGTTTCGTATTTTTTTGTTTAATTCATTTCAATCCACCCTAATGTGCCTGCATTTAAACAATGCTTAACCAGCTTTTGTGTAGCGGAATTTCGGGCGCATGATTGATTGCAGTCCACAAGCTCATACGTTGCGCTACTACTCCGCTACTAAAGCCTTAAAGTATGCAAGCATTTTTATGCGACAGAAAAAAGGAGAAAGCAAAAAATGATGTGAAAAGTGAAAGTGGTTTGCTGCTAAAGAATTTAAATTTCACTTCATCATTTTTTTTGTAGTTCAGATAACTCATATCATTCTTTGTTCAAGTTTCAGTTTTTTACTCTTTGCCTCGTCCTGTGTTACTTGCACTTTGTGCGCGATTTGTTTGCCTCATTTAAACTCTCTTTGGCATAGCTTGTTTTTGCTGTTGTACGCTTTCACCGCAAAAGTGGTAAATAATTTGTTGCGCATTGCAATTTTTCCCAACATTTGCTAGTTTTTTACTTTATAAATTTTTTTATATGTACGAGCAGATATCACAAGCACAACTTTGTATCACTAATGTTGTACACTTGAAAGATGCGCAAAAAGTTGTAAGCAAACATTTTTTTTTTCAACTTTTGTTGACAAGCTTTCTCTTTGCATCGCTTTTAGCACTGATTTTCTAACGCTTCAACGATTTTTTAAAAAAATGTCCTTCGCTTATCTAGGAAACATATCGTATTTTTATCACAGACTTTGTTAAATAAAAAAGGGGAAAATAAACGGATTTTCCAAAAATGTCCTACTAGGGAAATTTTTCAAAACTGCTATAAATTTATGTATTTCTTTTAGCAGACTACCCTTATGGCCGAAATGTTTAAAAATGTTATTAAACTGAAAATAAGGGAAATTAAAAAAATTTCCCAAAAAATTTCCTCCATGGAAATTTTTTAAAAGTGTTGTAAATTAATGTATTTCATCTAACACACGCCCCTTATCAACTAAATGTATAAAAAATTGTCGAAACAGAAATTTCCATTGGTGGGAAATTTTTCAGTATAACCAAAAAGGCCAGCAAATTATGTAATTCAAAATGTTTTTCTAGTCCACTAAAAATTAAAAGACTTTTTCAATATATTCCCAATGGAGAATTTTTTTATATGCAAGGTAAATTTAAGCATTTGAACGACTTTCCAAAAATGTCCGCCAAGGGAAATTGTTTAAAACTGCTACAAGTTTATGTATTTCTTTTAGCAGACTACCCTTGCGACCCAAATATCTAAAAATGTTGTTGTTCTGAAATTAAAAATAAATAAAAAAATTTCCCACAAAATTACCTCCACGGAAATTTTTAAAAAAGTAATATGTATATCATAGCACACGTCCCTTATCAACTAAATGTTTAAAAAATTATCGAAACAAAAATTTCCTTGGTGGGAAGTTTTTCAGTATAGCCAAAAAAACAGGAAATTAATTTAACAAGTTTTGCTATTCCACTAAAAATTTAGGAAAGTTAAAAGACTTTTTCAATATATTCCCACTGGGGAATTTTTTTATATCAAAGGTAAATTTAAGCATTTGAACGACTCTCCAAAAATGCCAGCCTAGGGAAATTGTTTAAAACTGCAATAAGTTTATGTATTTCTTTTAGCAGACAACGTTATGACCCAAAATGTTAAAAATGTTGTTGTACTGAAATTAAGAATATGTATATGTATAAAAGAATTTTCCACAAAATTTCCTCAAGGGAAATTTTTTAAGAGTGTTTTTAATTGATGTATTTTATCTAACACACGCTCCTTATCAACTAAATGTTAAAAAAATAGTCAAAACAAATATTTCCCTTGGTGGGAAATTTTTCAGTATAACCGAAAAGGCCAGGAAATTAATTCAAAACGTGTTTGTAGTAAAATGTTATTTTAACTTCCATTAAAAATTTAGGAAAGTTAATAGACTTTCTCAATATATTCCTACTGGGGAATTTTTTCATATGAAAGGTAAATTTAAGCATTTGCACTAAATGGATTTCCGCACTTAAGGCTAACAAAAATAAGTTAGTCAAACAGTTTTAGTTTGTTATATTCAAATTAGGCAAAAGGAGAATTTCCCAAAAATTTCCCAATGGGGAAATTTTGAAAATTATTGTAAATTTTTGTTGTTTGTTTGTCTCTTTTAATATTTTTCTTAGAAATTAAAGAAACACTTGTTATAACAATGTGTATTTCAAACTTTAGTTTCTATACTATTGAGCTTTCTGAAGGCTGCGTCAGAAAAAGATACTTATTAACTTTAAAGAAATATATCAAAGGAAAATAGATTACATTACACCCGCAAGTCAGACACTTTCTTTTATGTACCTACTACAGTTTAAGTGGTGACACCAGCGACTGCATGCCTTTCAATTGTTTTCTTATGGACTTTACAACGAAAAGCTTACCATATGCTCCAAATTTGTCTTCAAAGCACATCTACACACACATTCACATATACATACCTACTATAGTTTTCAGATGATCCCACATACCAAGGTTTCGTATGAAGACAAATATGCTACATATTGGCACATACTTCATGCTTTACTGTGGCTATTTCTCGGGTCGATGATGATGAGACGGCTAGATATTGGAGCAGCAAGCCACAAGACAACAACAGCATTAACAAACACAGTCACTAGGGATGTGAGTTGTGTACATGCGTTTAAGAGGATAGGAATATGGACTAGTATTTGCGTGTTTCTAGATTGCATATACTTTCCCATGTAAGTTTTAGTGGGGTTGAACAGAAGAGCGAAACTCTCTGCCCCTATCCCTATCAATGCCACTACTTCTATCCCTATCACTACCACTACCACTACAACTATCCCTATCCCTATCCCTATCCCTATCCCTATCCCTATCCCTATCCCTATCCCTATCCCTATCCCTATCCCTATCCCTATCCCTATCCCTATCCCTATCCCTATCCCTATCCCTATCCCTATCCCTATCCCTATCCCTATCCCTATCCCTATCCCTATCCCTATCCCTATCCCTATCCCTATCCCTATCCCTATCCCTATCCCTATCCCTATCCCTATCCCTATCCCTATCCCTATCCCTATCCCTATCCCTATCCCTATCCCTATCCCTATCCCTATCCCTATCCCTATCCCTATCCCTATCCCTATCCCTATCCCTATCCCTATCCCTATCCCTATCCCTATCCCTATCCCTATCCCTATCCCTATCCCTATCCCTATCCCTATCCCTATCCCTATCCCTATCCCTATCCCTATCCCTATCCCTATCCCTATCCCTATCCCTATCCCTATCCCTATCCCTATCCCTATCCCTATCCCTATCCCTATCCCTATCCCTATCCCTATCCCTATCCCTATCCCTATCCCTATCCCTATCCCTATCCCTATCCCTATCCCTATCCCTATCCCTATCCCTATCCCTATCCCTATCCCTATCCCTATCCCTATCCCTATCCCTATCCCTATCCCTATCCCTATCCCTATCCCTATCCCTATCCCTATCCCTATCCCTATCCCTATCCCTATCCCTATCCCTATCCCTATCCCTATCCCTATCCCTATCCCTATCCCTATCCCTATCCCTATCCCTATCCCTATCCCTTTCCTTATCCCTATCCCTATCCCTATCCCTATCCCTATCCCTATCCCTATCCCTATCCCTATCCCTATCCCTATCCCTATCCCTATCCCTATCCCTATCCCTATCCCTATCCCTATCCCTATCCCTATCCCTATCCCTATCCCTATCCCTATCCCTATCCCTATCCCTATCCCTATCCCTATCCCTATCCCTATCCCTATCCCTATCCCTATCCCTATCCCTATCCCTATCCCTATCCCTATCCCTATCCCTATCCCTATCCCTATCCCTATCCCTATCCCTATCCCTATCCCTATCCCTATCCCTATCCCTATCCCTATCCCTATCCCTATCCCTATCCCTATCCCTATCCCTATCCCTATCCCTATCCCTATCCCTTTCCCTTTCCCTATCCCTATACCTACCCTATTCCTATCGCTACACCTATCCCTCTCTTATCTATGTCACTATCCCTAACCCTAACCCCAACTCCAACCTCAACCCTAATCCCAACCCTATCCGAAACGAATGAAATTATGAATATCAGATTTACACTCACGTTCTTCAAGGCAATATGACAGAACTGATGGGTGCTGCCATTCATGTCCCTAACGATTTTTCGGAAATTTTATTGGATATTCTCCTATTCTGGCCAGAGAGCAATCTGAATTCGTCACTTTCTTTTATATATAGATTACACAGAAATGAGTTGAGTCGTTTTCTAGATAGAAGCTATTATACAAAAGCATAAAATTGAAAGGTTTAGGTGGCAACCCTACCTAGAAATATTTGTCTTGAAATACGACGTAAAATATCTTTCGTTTAACACTCGTTTTGCTATATATCACTTAATTCAAACAAAATTGTAATAGGTGGCAACCTTTGAAAACATCCGTAGTGGCAACACCTAGCTCTAAACACACTACGACTACATACATTTGTAGAACTCTTATCAATCCTCACCTTGGTTTCACTTAAGCTATCTATTACATGACTGCACTCATTTCTTTGGCCACTTAAATTTTCTGACTTCATTCGTTTGACAGCGAGGGCATGCCCAAAGTCATTTAGTTAGAATTTTTTTTTATCTTCCCACCCAACTCAGTTTAACCAACTGTTACACATCACTTGCAGCCAGTTTATTGGTCACACTTTTTACTGATTTTACTGAGTAGAAAAAAAAATTACACAAACAAAACTTGCGATTTCTTGAGGGCGTAATTTTTTCTGATATCGCTTGCTTTGTCTACTTTTTGCACTTTGTGCATGATTTCGCAATGTCATTGCTGATAAATGAACATTGAGTTAAAGGAAAGAATTTGTATAAAATGCACTTTAAACAAAACTGGAAATTGATTTTCAATTAATGAGTTTTCAATAAACTTTTTTGCTTCTTGGAAGTTGGCACTTTAGTTTAAATGGATGACAAGTTTTTTTTTTTTTTTATGTGAAAAAGTTAAGCGGGAGGGATCTTTGACTACTCCACTACCCTTTAAACTACAACATTAATCACCACCTAAGAGTAATAGCAGCAAAAAATACGGTTTTTTTTTAATTTTTGTTTGTCTCTCCACATGTTTGTACGCGCATCACTCAAAAACCGCTGTATATATTGAAAGAAATTTTCACCCATGTATTGCTAGATATCCAACTTAAAGTTTAAGATACATTTTAACGCAAGCAAGTATTTTACTCCCGCTACATACAGTGATGGCAATAAAAGCTGCCGTTGCATGCACCGTTAAAAATTTTGGCATATGTTTTAAGCCATGCATCAGTTTAGAAACTTTTTAAGCTTTTTTTCGCTAGAGTTTTAAGTTGTTTGGGGTTGGAGAAGAGTATAATTTTTTTTTTTTTTTTTTTAATTTTTTTTTTTTTTTTTTTTGTTATGTATTTCTTCCCCGCTCACTCACATTGATGGAATAAAAAATGAGTTTAAAAAATTTAAAATACCTCAATTTTAAAACTAAAATTATGCCCAAATTTTTCTAGTGTAAAATTTCCATTTAACAAATTGGTTGTACTAAAAAAAGTAGTACTTAGATAATTTTACGAGTAGTTATACTAGAATATTTTTAATTTCATACGTATTTGCGTAATAGACGAAGTTTGTGCGAAAATTATTATGGTTCTTCACTCCTTTTATTTCTTTGGCGAATATGAGTTTGTGCGCTTTTGTTTTTGTTATTTGAAAACTAGCAAAATATTGAAAAAGTTTTGCAAACGAAACTGTTGATAAAATTAAAAATAAACAATTCAAGCAGCAAAATGTTATCAGAGCTTGCATTCGAGTGCTGTTAGGGTGCGTCGGGTGTCGATAGCATATCTTGTAATAGTACATTTACACTGCACCAAATTTGGCGAGTTTGAATGAATCATTTCGAACCTGTTTACACTGGCAAATTTGCATTTGGCTTCACCTTCCCTGCAAGAATTTTCTACCAGAACACAAATCCACCGAAAGAAAAAGCACCACCGTGATGTTTTAAGCACCTGTAGAGTGATAATAAATGAAGAGTCAAGAAGGTAGAATTTGTCCATTTTCTTTAAAAAAAAATAGTTGAAATTGTTATTTACACCTGTTCATAATGCAAAAGTTATCACACGTTGCCCATTAAGGTTCTTTCTGGGCAATTCTAAATGTGCAAAACAGATAGGGTTGCTATTTTGAGGAAATGTGGATTGTATTGCTCGGCGAATGAGGCCAAATGTAATGGAATTCCAAATTTGGAAATTGAGATTTATATGGAAAAAGCGCCAAATATGAAATTTTTCGCCAAATTTGCCAAATTTGGTGCGGTGTAATGTAAAATGTAAAAAAACTATCCACTTCGGTGTTGCCACTTGGGGCGGTTTACAGGGTTGCCACCTATTTAAATTTGTTTAATTATTTCTGCAAGATATGCCAATATGGGTATGCCAACTAAATTATTTTCAAGCAATGTTGGGACCTAGGGTTGCCACCTTACCTCAGTGTATTTGTATATCCGGTACTATATCGGGAACCGCTTGACCGGTTGGGATGAAATTTGGCATATAGATAGTATGATTGATTTTAAGAATATCCACTTGGGGGTTGACACTTGGGGGTTTACAGGGTTGCCACCTATCTCAATTTTTTTTAAATTATGGAGCAAGTTATGCCAATATGGGTATCAAATGAAAGGAATTTTCGCCGACATACCAACTAAAATATTTTCAAGTAGGGTTGCCGCGCAGGGTTACCATTTTAACGTATTTTATTTGTACATATATTTTGGGGTCTTTTTTGGATTATTTTAGGATCATTTAGATAATTTTGGGACTATATTTAGATCTTTTTGGGTTCAATTTTGGATGATTTTGGACAATTCCTGAGTCATTTTGGAATCATTTTTGGGATTATTTTAAGATTATTTTAGGGTCATTTTACACTGCTGAACATTACATTGGAAGGTTAGCATTTTTTAAGTCAAAAAATCGACTGCAATTTATTTGAATACTTTTGCTCATATGTATTACCAACCATCCGAATGCACATCAGAAGTCATTAAAACCAAGGTACATGTAAGAGAGTCTAATGTGAATCTCTTACTTTCAACGCAGAGAGCCAAAAAATAGGCGAAAGTGCGCAGTAGTTTTGTAAGAGAATTTTTACCACTGGAATTATTTCTCTTCATTCATTCCAATGCTACTACACGCACACTAAATTGAAAACTGGCAGGACATTCAAGGATAAGACGAAGCGATATTAAGATTAATAGTTAAAGAATGAAAGGGCTGCATTAGTTCATCGAACGCATTCATTGCACACACACAAGCACACACACACGCACACACACTGATATCTGAGTTTAATAGTCCTTTCATGTAAAGAAATTGTTACAGGTCAAAGTACGTATATTATACATAATACAGAAAACAATAAAGACATTTTTTGAATTTTTGTCTGTCTGTCTGTATGTTTGTACGCTCATCACTCAAAAACCGCTGTATAGAATTGAATGCTAATTTTACTGATGTACTGCTAGATGTCCAACTTGAAGATTAGAATACATTTTATCACATAGAAATATTTTATTTACACTGTGGCTTGCATGTTTGTTCGCGCATCACTAAATAACAACTACATGAATTTTAATGATTTTTGAAACGATCTATTGCCGGAGAACTACTTTAAAATATGGCATAAGTTTTTGAGTGCCTCTCCCAATCGAATGGATCTAACAATATATGTAAAATTAGATTACAAACGAAATCATTTATACACAAAATTTTGCAGAGCCTTGACGCATGAAATTCGTTTGTTCATTGCTTAATATGATGAACAAGGATATTAATTTTTTGATGTGTAAACATCTTAGCGCTGGGGGGTCATCCAAGAAAGTTACGCTGCCTACATGCAGTCTAGAAGGTAGTGTAGGCATTGTAGGCGGTGTAGGCATTGCAGGCGGTGTAGGCAGTGTAGGCAGGGCGTATTGTATTGTATAGGCATTGTAGGCGGTGTAGACAGGGTGTATTGTAGTTGTAAGTAGTATAGTTAGGGTATATTTTAGTTGTAGGTAGTATAGGCAGGGTATATTGTAGTTGTAGTCATAAATGACTCGTGAATGAGTCATAAATTACTCATTGATGAATCCAAAATGACTCATTGAAGAGTCCAAAATGACTCATTGATGAGTCCGAAATGACTCATTGATGCTTATTGATGAGTCCAAAATTACTCATTTATGCGTCCAAAATGACTCATTGATAAGTCAAAAATGACTCATTGATGAGTCAAAAATGACTCATTGATGAGTCAAAAATGACTCATAGGCGAGTCATTTATGAAATGAAGTTTCATGCAGAATACACATGTTTACACATCAAACCTCACGAGTACTTGGTACTCACGCCTTTTTTTCCAACAAAATTTAATGACAACTAGTAAATTAAGCGAATCAGCACGTGATTGTAGCGAGCAAAAAAAATTGGAGCGACAAAAAAAACTGTAACAAAGCCTAATAGAAAAATAAATCACATCGATACTTAAGTTCACAACATCTTAATGATCAGGCGAATTGCCAATAATTTTCAACTGATTTTTATGATTCACTAATTAGGCGTACTTTTACGTGCCTTTTTTGAAAACGATGTAAGTGATTTTTTTTCAAATTTTTTGTCTTTACCCATAAAATGTATCACAAACAGTTTTTTGGGGGCACGAAAATGAAAATGTAAAATTTAGTAGATAAAGGTATGGACAATTTTTCTGACTTTTTTTTTTTTTTTTTTTTTTTAAGAAAAAAAAATGATTTTTATTTCAGCAAAACTTTCATTTAACTTACATAATTAATTTTTTTAGCACTTGAGATTTTCACACTCAATTTTTCATAAACTTTTACAATTAACGTAATCCAAAATTTTTCACCACATAAAAAACTATAACATAACTTTAATTTACAGCAACAAAGTTGAACAACTTTTTCATACACACAATGTCCATAGAAAGTAATATTTCATCATCTAGCATTGCAAATGTTTTAAAATGTACAATTTACATAACCACATATGTTAGTAGATATGTGAAAACAGAAAATTTGACAGAAGTGAACTTTGGGCGACAAAATTTTTTTTTTACGAGTTTTAAAGCAACACAAAATATACAAAAGAATACTAAAGAAGAACAAGCATAAAAGAAGAACGGAGGTACACGTGTACCCAAGTGCCTGTATTCTTAAGTAAGTTACTATGTATGTATGTACTATAAAAGGTATTCTCAATTTGTCTTCATTCCCCCCTCCCTCTCTAGAAAAGGTATAAGCAATGCACGCATTTGAAACACACCAATTTTCTTAGCTTTGTATTGTTGCTACCAAATGAGCCTGAACCTGAAAAGCATCATTTGCAAGCGTGTGAGTAATTGCCTTGTAAGAGGGTTATCACTAAATCCACAAATCCTACAAATGTGCTGTGCTGTAAGCGAATGATGGCCAGTAGCGTGGTCGTTTCGATACGCATGCATGAAAGGCCATCAAAGTTCATATGTAGATGATAGTGACCTCAAATATGAGTAAAGAGTGACACGGCGTATACGTTACATTTGCAAATGGTATGCAATTGTAAAGGGGTGGACAGGCGGCAATACTTAATCTGTATAAAAATTTAAACAAAATAATTGTTGAAAAAAAAAATCAAAAATACCAAGGAACAAATTTTAAAAATAAAAAAGTATGAAAAAAACCAATATAAAAAAAAATTACAAAAAAAGAGTAGAGAGAGGGGAAACTTATAATCTGTATAAAAATTTAAGCAAAAAAGAAAAAAAAAAAAAACAAAGATACAAGTTTTGGAAGAATAAAAAAAAAATTTGAATATCTCAAAATTTAGTTTAATAAATAAAAATAGTAAACAAATTTTTTAAAATAAATAAAAATCAAGATTTGTGAAAAAATTAGTATGATAGAGAAGTAATTTTTGAAAAATAACAAAATAAAAAACTTCCAACAAAAAATATTTCCAAAAACCATCCATCCTTTTTCTACCAAAATTTTTTCCACTACATATTTTTGAGTATCTTATAATAATAAACATATTTAAAAAAAAAATAAAAAAGCGCATTTCAATAACAAAAAATTAAAATTTAATATAGAGAAAAAAATTCAAAAAAAAAAAATCATTAAAAAAAGAAAATATATACCATAAAGAAAACGAAATTTTCAAAAAAGAAAAAAAGACGTGAGTACCAAGTACTCGTGATGTTTGATGTGTAAACATGTGTATCCGCACATAAGTTTAATTTAATTAATATTTTTAAGCGGATTTCCTTTTATACAAACGCGAAAAGAATGCTAGCTTATTCATCAATCCCAAATGATCTCAAACTTTGTATAATACGACCCCCAAATGACACTAATATGATCCCAAAATGGCCCAATGCGACCCCAAAATGATAGTAAGATGAACCCAAAATTACCGATAATTGATAGCAAAATGATCCTAAAATTACAGCAAAATGACCCCAAAATGACCGAAAATTGATAGCAATATGATCCTAAAATAACCCCTATACGAACCTGAAAATATCCCAAAATAACCCCAATATGACCACAAAATGACCCCAAAATAACTCCAATATGATCTAAAAATGACTTCGATGACCCCAAAATGATTCCAATATTTGTCCAAAATTACATCATTCCTTTTTTCCCCTTTTCTATTTTCTTTCCTTTCTTTTCCCTTCCCTACCTTTCCTTTGGTTTCCTTTCCTTTCCTTTCCTTCCTTTCATTTCCTTTCCTTTCCTTTCCTTTCCTTTCCTTTCCTTTCCTTCCCTTTCCTTTCCTTTCCTTTCCTTTCCTTTCCTTTCCTTTCCTTTCCTTTCCTTTCCTTTCCTTTCCTTTCTTTTCCTTTCCTTTCCTTTCTTTTCTTTTCTTTTCTTTTCTTTTCATTTTCTTCCCTTTTCGCTCCTTTAATTTCTTTTCTTTCACTTTCCTTTCCTTTAATTTCCTTTCCTTTCCGTTCCTTTCCTTTTCTTTCTTTTCCCTTCATATCCTTTCCTTTCCTCTCCTTTACATTACATTCTTCTTCTTCCCTTACCTTTTTTCCTTTCCTTTCTATTTCTTTCCTTCTCTTTTTTAGTTTCCTTTCCCTTACTTTCCTTTACTATACTTCTTTTCCTTTCCTTTGATTTCATTTCCTATCCTTTGATTCCCTTGCCTTTCCTTTACTTTCTTTTCCTTCTCTTCCCTTTCCCTCTCCATTTCCCTTTCCTTTCCTGCCCTTTCCTTCCATTTCCTTTCCTTTACTTTCCTCTCCTCTCCCCTCCTCAGCTTTCCTTTCTTTCCATTCCCTTTTTTCCTCTCAACTACTCTGCACTCACGACATACAACGCTCTTCCACTTATGTACATAAGTGTGTAAGATCTTAGTTAATCCGCTTTAACATGCGATCTGTCTTCGCTTTAGGTATGGGATTATAAAAATGATTATTAAGCTGATGAAAAGGTATTATTTATGGGTTCGATATCATATAGGTATGATGAGTAAAATAAACGAAATGAAGAATTTATGTGCTTTATCTTTTCACGCACAGCCATGCATACATACATATCAATACTACGTGGAAAATGTTGGGATTTATGATTCGACACCACTTAAGGGTTAAACAGGCAAATATTTGCTTGCTTTTTTTGACAAAGTGAAATAAAATATACTCTATTTTGGGAATGTATCTATTTATTTATGTAGAGTATTTACTGCTCAAATAAAACGACATTAAAATTAGCAATACAAATAAAAGTAGGCTACTCCATCTGCCCACTCCACCAACACACCCCGGAAGTGTAGAAGCGGAAAAATGACATCATTTACAACATTATTCCGGTATCAAGTACCAATTGAAACATAAAATGGAGCATTACGCATCATATTATATGGGTCAACAACTTATGAATAAATTACGAGTGTAGGAAAAATGTATAGCGGGCTTTACTAAGTGAAGAATATTTTTTGAGAGCGACAAATGTAATGAAATGAATGAAACATTTAAATGAGAAAATGACTTAACCCAATACCCCAAAATTGTATCAATTTAACTTAAAGTCTTCAAAAGCTTCTGAAATTCAACAGAAAACTTACTCAAATGTCTAACCAGCGCTTAAATTCGTTCGTTTAACGTAGAAATGAGATTTTTCTACAAAAAACTGCATACTTTAAGGCGCTACCGAAATACATCATTTGAAACTTTTCTTGCGTTGTTTGCTCAGCATCATAATCCCACAAACATGCCAAAAAAAGAGCGTACAAAAACTCGATTAGTATCTAAAATGTTTGCAACGTGCCAGAACAACAAAAATATTGACATACTTTTAGGCGTTAATTAAAAAACTGTTGTTTTTAGTTAGCAAACAAAGCCCGCATAATGAAATTTATGTTTCTTGTTTTTGTTTTTGTTTTTGTTTTAGCACACAATATTTTATATGTATATCCAAAAAAATATACTTACACCGTATTCCACTAATGGCATAGCATGTAAGTGAGCGGCGCCTAAAAGTATTCATTATCAAAAGTAGCGCAACAAAATTCGTATACAAATTCTACACCAGTATAAATAGCTGAAGTTCTGAGCAAATTAACAAGCATTTTTTGTGCTTTTTATTAGCATACTTTTAGGCATTTTGAAGCTTAGAGGTAGGCAAAGAAAACTGGCAATTGCGGCATCCTACTAATTGCAAAGGTTGGTTTTGTTCAGGGGCGGATTCACGGGGTGGGTTTCAGGTTCAAACCCCTCCTCCCGTTCAGGATCATCCACGGGGATGGTATAACAGTTTCAAATAACACAAAAAATATAGTAAAAATTACTCAAAACAAATAGTAAAAAATACCCAAAAAAAAGTAAAAATTACACAAAAACCACGATAAAAGTTACGCAAAAAAAATAAAATAAAAATTACACAAAAAAGAGTAAAATTTACGCGAATAATAAATTTACCAAAAAATTACTCAAAAAATATATAGTAAAAATTACCAAAAAATATAGTAAAAAATTGGCCAAAAAAATTACGCAAAAATATAGTAAGAAATTTACCAAAAAATTATTCAAAAAATAAATTAAAAATTACACAAAAAGGCATTAAAAATTACGCAAAAAATATAGAAAAAAATTTAAAAAAAGACACAGTAAGAGTTACGTAAAAATTTACGCGAAAAATATAGTAAAAATTTCACAAAAAATATAGTAAAAATTACTCAAAAAAGGCAGTAAAATTTACACAAAAAATACCGTAAAAATTACGCAAAGAAATAGTAAAACTGCCAACTCAACTCAACTGCCCCCAAAACCCCCCTGCGCACGGGCCTGCATAAAATCAATATTAATGAAAAACACTGTTGTTGTTGTTGTTGTTGTTGTTGTTGTTGTTGTTAACAATGCATTGCCATGCCTAGAGTGTATGTTCATTCCGAAGATCTTCATCAAGCTCTTCTAACGGGAGTCCATGGAAACGTGCAGTTTCAACAGGGTTGGTCCAGAGGGACAGAGGGGTTAGAAGAGTAGGTTCAATTGAACAAATGAAGAGATGTAGAGTATCATGGAGGGTCCTATTACATGCAGGGCATGTGTTTGAAATTGTATCATTCAGTCTGGATAAGTAGGAGTTTAACCTTACACTGTATCCCGACCTAAGCTGTGCCATGGTGACTCTTGTCTCTCTTGGTAAGGTGCGTTCTTCTTCAGCAAAATCCGGTGGAGGACTGTTTAGAACGGGAATTACAGGTAGAGATCTGACAAAAATGTCTACCGACTCAGTGTGGATGTCGGTTAGGGCCCACTTATGATTCCGCAAATCAAACGGCAAGGTAATATGATGCCGGATCTCGTCATAATGCTTACGGAGATGTTTCCTTATGTCTCTCGGGGGCGAATCTGTGTCCAAAAGGTGACGGTTTGGATGTGCTGGCTTGTGCCAGTTCAGAAGGAATTGCCTGCTAAGCATTTCCGCGTACTCTTTTACATTGAGCAGTTTTGCCTCTTGATGGTGGTGAGACTCGGGAGACATGAGGAGACATCCCGTAGCAGTTCTGATAGCGGTATTTTGGCAGACTTGTAACTTCGTGCAGTTGGTGTTATGCACATTAGGCGACCATATGGGTGCGGCATAGTCAAAGACTGGTCGGTCAGTGGCCTTATATGTAGTCAGCAACGTTTCTTTGTCTTTTCCCCAAGTACTGCCGGCAAGTGACTTGAGGATCTTGTTACCTCGTACCTTTGACTGAAAAAAAAACTGTCATTCCGCATTCCCCTTTAGGATTCTCCAATCAAAGTTATTTTGTGACAAAAATGTGTTAAAAGGTCTCCAAAGTACGTTTGTAATATTGAACAGACTCATTCTTAAGCATAAATATGTCAGAAAAGCATAAATTTGTTATCACTACATTCGTCCTTTCTAGCCATTGATATGGTTGTTGCTGCTTGTTTGGTGTTGTTTTTGCAATAGCATAAAATACCGCTATCAGCTTTTTTGTTGTTGGAACTACACACAAACATATGTACAACAACTACATATAACGTTATATTCTGACAGCAAACATAAAGAAAATTGCTTTCTCAAAGAAATACACCCAAACGGTGACATTATTTCTGCCAGTGTAAGCTAAAATAAAAAATTTCTTGTAGATAAAAAAATGAATTGTAGCAAAAATTTAATTCAGAGTCGTTTTTTCACAGTTTAAGAAGCAAGAGAGACGAAAAATAACCGTAGCCATAACCATTACCATAACCATAAGAGTAACCGTAAGTCTCAATGCAACAGCGATCATAAACGCGATAATAATGTAAAGGTGGAGGCGAACAATAACCTTAACCTTTGCCATAACCGTAAGACCAACCAATACCGTAACCATAAATGTGTAAATAAAGGCAGATGTAAGTATAACCGTTATTGTTGTTTAATTGTGGATGTTACTGTAAGGATAACTGACGGTAATGTATAGGGTTACGGTTAAGGTTACGGTTAAGGTTACGGTTAAGGTTACGGTTAAGGTTAGGTGGAAGGTTACAGTTACGGTACTGCTACGCTTATGGAAAAGGTCACGGAAAAGGGTTACGATTATGTTTTTAGGGACAGTTATGGTTACTTTTGTGGTTTTTGAAATCGTTATGGTTACGGATTTGGCTACGGTTACGGTTAAGGTTACATAAAAACTGCCAAATATGTACGCATCAACTTTTAGAAGTTCCTAGTACTTATGCCCTTTTTTTACAGTTAAGTATTGAATAAATATTTTGAAAAAAAACTGACATTTTTAGGGTTTAATGAAGTTAGGCCGTAATAGATTCCTGTGATACACGATAAAACGATTTAGTTAAAACGTAGTACATTTTTAAATTTCCTAAATCTTTCTAAAAACGTAGTTAAGCTTTTACAAACGTAATCAAGTTCTAACCCTGATACCTTCTTAGCACATATTCGAAACACATTTCGATTCGCCAATACTTACACAAAATCATATAGACAGCAACAAATATCTATTAGCCCATAGGTATATAAACATAGAAAATCTCAGTCTAGCATTTATATTTAGTTCGAACACTCGGTACTTACATACATATATACGTATGTATGTGTGAATTCATATTTCGATCCTTTACTTAATTTTATTTGCTATATTCACTTCTTTGCTTTTTTTTTTGCAATTTGACATAATTTTTTCGCAACAAAAATATTTGCCCAAGTCTCTTTGTGTATTTGTATTCAAATTAATAACCTAAAAGCATAAATTAAACGATTTTCGCTTCAATGCGCCTAAATGTAGGCCATGCTTAAATTGAATAAACCTAAAACAAATTTTGGGCATAATTCACTAACAAAAAAATGGTTTTAGTTGAAGTCGAAATATATTATTAGTAAAAATTTGTTTTTCGAAGTTAACTTCTTAGGCGGCGATATGATGTTTTGATTGAGAGTTAAGTTTTAGAAAATGGCTAATGATGCAACGGAAATTATGCAACGGAAATAGAAATTATAGCCGACTTTCAGGCGTAGGCGATTTTCACCACGACGTTTAGCTGAACAAATCAAATACGAGGTGAAATTTTAGGATCTAGCTAACATTGCACAAATTGTAATAGTTAGGCCGAGCAGAATTCATGGGTGTTGCCACTTGGGGCGGTTTACGGGGTTGCCACCTATCCCAATTGCTTTTAAATATAGAGCTAGATATGCCAATATGGGTATCAAATGAAAGGTATTTTCGGCTGTATTCCAAATATTACAATTTCAAGCAGGGTTACCACTTAGAGTTGCCACCTAACCACAATTTATTTATTTTTTCGTATATCTCGGGATCTGCTGGACCGATTTGGATACAATTTGGCATATAGATATTTTGATTAATTCTTAGATTATATACATGGGTGTTGCCACTTGGGGCGGTTTACGGGGTTGCCACCTATCCCCTTTTTTTTAATATAGAGCTAGATATGCCAATATGGTTATCAAATGAAAGGTCTTTTCGACCATATTCCAAATAAGATGATTTCAAGCAGGGTTGCCACTTATGGTTGCCACCTAACCGCAATTTATTTATGTTTTCGTATATCTCGGGAACTGCTTGGCCGATTTGGACAAAATTTGGCATATAGATATTTTGATTTATTCTTAGATTATATACATGGGTGTTGCCACTTAGGGCGGTTTACGGGGTTGCCACCTATCCTCTTTTTTTAATATAGAGCTAGATATGCCAATATGGGTATCAAATGAAGGGTATTTTCGGCTGTATTCCAAATATGACCATTTAAAGCAGGGTTGCCACCTAACCGAAATTTCCAACCCCTTTTACAACTCTTCTCCTATCTTTCTTAGCCTTCAGACAATCTCCCTCCCTTTTTCTCTTCATTGCCCTCTTTACTTCCACCACGCCCCTCTACTACTAAAACTTCTTTTGCCACTGTTAATGCCACTCATTTATAACTTTAGCATATCATGGCTTTCATTTCCTACCATCCTCTGTGCAACTAACGGTTAAGCAATTGCATAAACGTAATTCCCTCAAGCTAGCAACTGACACTTGAAACCTTTGTGTCTCACATCAGACGGTTCAGGCAGTTCATCATCTCACTTATTTTGCCTTTTTTAATTTTTCTTCCTTTTTAAATTTTTTTTTTATTTATCAAGCCCCTGCTTTTGCAAACATAATTACATAACTCATTAAATTAGAAAATAATTATCGCTTT
This sequence comes from Campiglossa producta, assembly GCA_964058755.1. Classification (NCBI taxonomy): domain Eukaryota; kingdom Metazoa; phylum Arthropoda; class Insecta; order Diptera; family Tephritidae; genus Campiglossa; species Campiglossa producta. Next base: position 10,366,440 of record CAXKVI010000005.1, on the reverse strand, counting down.
ATCGCTTTGGTTCACATTCTTCAAAGCTGCTAAGTTGCGTTTTAGTAAAAATTTTGTAATATAGTATTTAAGTCATAGCATCGACAGACTGCGCTTTAATCTGCATTCAAAGACTAATGCGGAATTAACTTGAAAATTCAAATGGTTTAAGAAATTTTCGATGGCAGCACTGCCGAAAATCCGTTTTTAATGTTAAGCTCTGTAAGGTCCATGCTGCATTAAAAATGCAGCCTTTTGCATTTTCGGAGATGAGCTTTCGAAAAAAGTTCATGCTGCTGCATTTAGTAAATGCACATTTGGCTCAATTCGAATCATGGTTGCACTTTTTTAGGTTATGAGCACCTGTACAAAGTTTTTTCTGCATTTAAAATGCTAAATGCAGAAATAAAGTTGCATTAAGTAGCATTAAGCTGTCAAAATTTGCATGGTAAATGTAGAAATAAATTGCTGTATTTTTAGCTAAATGCTAAAAATGTGAGTATAATGCAAAATGCAGGCCTAGCATGAAACCCACACTAGTGAGCCTCCCTAAATGGTAGCTAACCCGCATTAATTACCTAAATCAGCATCCGTTGGCAAAAATCCCTCTTAGCTCTTAACGTGTCTAGCTAATCGGAATCAGCTTTATAGTCTATCTAACCGTTCAAGAATATTTCAAAGAGTGCTGCTTCTTCCCAGCAGTAGCTAATGAGGCTAATAAATAGTAATTAGTTAATTGTAGTAGAATTTTTAAATACTTAGCAGATTAAGTGCTTTTTGAAATAAGAAAAAAAAACTTGAAGGGAACTTATACAAAAAGTTTGGACATCAATACACAAAAAATGTACTACTTTCGTTACTTAAAACTTACAGACACGTGTCACTTGTTGAATTTTTAATAACGATGCCTAGAAATATGCTTAAGTTTGCGGTTTTTTATTTGGTTAAAGAAAGTGATTTTAGTCAATCAATGTTTAGTGAATCTGGTAACATGTACAAAGTTTAGATTTTTAAATTGTATTCTAAAAGTATGCAAAGGAACTGAGTTATGCAATTTAAATACAGAGTGATTCATATGATTTTTTTTATTGTTCGAGTTAACAAACTAGTTAAATGTTTTTTTCTATTTACATACTTATCTACACATAAAGAATATGTGCTTTTACTTTAAAACGCCCAAAAGTATGCTAAGTTTCTGAGTCATTCAATTTAAATACAGGGTGACTTCGAGGCCAGAAAACGCTTATTGATTCCAGTGTTTCGTCTTGAGTATTTTCTTTTTTTTTGGCTAAATATTGAACTCTCAGCTCCGCTACCCCTTTTTATTTTATCACGCACTATTTAGCAAAGAGGCTTATTTAATCACAACACAGAGTAACTCATGTGTCCAAAAAATCTGTTTGTGCAAATCTGTGTTCGTTAATCATTTTAAGCTGACCCATTTCGATTTCACTTTTTTTTCGCTATAAAATTATTTTAATCATACTTATACTCGTATAGCTTGGCTTGTGATATTTTTCAAATTTGTATATAGATATTTTTCTGATGCAACACCCTGTAGCTCCCAATTTTGCTCTTATCCTTTTTATCAATGCAAATGGAGTACAATGTGAATATCAGCGAAAAGAAAATCTCAAAAATCGTCCAGTTCAGAAGTGATTTTAAAACTTATTCCATTTCATAGATATCTTGCATCCTAAAAGTATGCAACGTTAATAATAAAAAGCACTCTTATACACAAATTCTACAGCGACAAATTGCAAGCAAGAAAGCGAACTTCTTTGTTGCTTAAAGAGAAGCAGCAAAAAGCGCATAAAATTAAATGGCAAAAGTGCGGCTCGAAACATATTAAGCTTTTGAAAGCACGTAATAAGTAATCTTTTAAGAAGACTCTATTAACTTACGCGCTTGAATTAAGAAGGGAGTGTCTACTGATCAGCGCAAGCTTAACAAGTTTGTAAACGAATTATACAACTTTTTTAGGAAAGAAAGGGGAAGTATCAATGAACTTAAGTCAGTTGGTTAAATAAATTTGTCGAGTGTTTTTAAAAAGTATGAGGTGTGTAAGAGAGCGCTTTTGCAAGCTTAATGCATACAAGTATTGAAATCGCGTGCTTTTAGCCAATTACCAAAGTTACGTGCGAAAAGTAGTTCAAGTCAAGTTGGCGCCCAAAAGTAGGCCACACCAAAATGTTAACACACATGTTGAACGAATGAAAAAGAGATAACATAATTTGTTTGAAGAATCAACGGAAATTAGATGCGCTACTGCCAAATTGAAAAAAACGAGGAAAGCATAAGGCAGATACTGCAAAAGTAGTGCAAAATTGAATTTAATAAGAACACATTATGCCGTATCATAATTCACAGAAAAGCTTAAACAAACACATGTTTGCGCTTAATGAGACTGTACATTCATTTTTCTGTGCTTGTAAATTCAAAATTTTTTTCGGTAATAGTTTATGTAAATATTATTATCTGCAAGGACAAACAGGTGGATATTCCTCATCAATTTAGCAAAACCAGCTAGAGATAAATGAGTGTACGACGCGCATAACAACAAAGGGCATTAGAAATGCATTAAAAATGTAATGCGAAAACTTGAAGCCTGAGTCAGCCGCAAAATATGCTACGTTTAAACCCAGCTCATTTGCACCGCAGATTCACGTAGCCTAAATGTAGACTACATTTGAACGTTGCTGTTGAGTTGTGTGGTGAACAATTGGCAGACGGAATAATATATGTACACGAAATTTTGGTATTGTGGGTTAATAAAAGACCAAGTTTATTAAATCCAATGATAATGGTTTGAAATGGACGAGGTTTGAAATATAAACCGAAATTTGGATTAAATTATAAAATATTATAAGCTATAGTTTTTGACGCAGTTATGCCAACAAATTTTTATAAGAAAATTTTTGAAAAATTAAAAAAAATTTAGAAAAATCAAAAATTTTAGGAAAATTAAAAACTTAAGAAAAATTAAAAAATTTAGAAAAATTAAAAATTCTAGAAAAATTAAAAATTTTAGAAGAATTAAAAGTTTTAGAAAAATTAAAAAATTTCGAAAAATAAAAAAATTTCGAAGAATTAAAAACTTTAGTAAAATCCAAAATTTAAGAAAAATAAAAATAGCTTTCATTTAACACCCATGTATCAATATCGTGCTTAATATTAAAAAAAAAATTGAGATGAGTGACAAACCTGTAAACCGCCCGAATTGGCAACACCCAAGTAGAAAGTCTTAGAATGAAGCAAAATTTGATCTAAATTGCTTCAGCCGTTCCCGAGATACATATTGGTCGAAATACGAAGATTTCAATGAAATGGTGTTGGATGGCAACCCTAAGTGACAAATCCCCTTAAAAATACCTACTTTGGTATACGGCCAAATATACCTTTCATTTGATTCCCAATTTGACACATCGTGCTAAAAATTTAAAAAAAATTGAGATAGGTGGCAACCCTGTAGCCTGAAGTGACAAAACACGAGTAAAAAGTTTTAAAATGAGGCATTATAACTCTTTGTTGCTTTTGACTTGTAGTCTATTGCTGTAAATACCGACGGTATTTACAAGCAATTTTCGGGATTGTATGAAAATGTGTTTTTTGAGAAAAATTTACCTACGCGCTGCAGGAACAGACAAGCCGACATATGTTTCGATGATACTGGAATTACATCTCTTCATGGACTTTTCTTCCCGGCATTGTGAGAGTCGAACTCACAACACTGTAGTGACTTGTATGCGAGAAGGTCTAACACCTTAGGCCACTACCCAGCTTGAAGGTATGAGGCATTATTATTATTATTATAAGGCCTTATTACACCGCGACCATTAATAAGATCTATTGCTTGAAAATGAGACATACTATCTATAGGTAAGCAATTACGTTCGAAATAGCTTCAGCCGCTTTAGTTTTCACTTTAGTCCCTTTTTTTGCCTATTCAAATTTCCCTCTTCATAAAAACATTAAAAAGTTATTTGTTTTATAATTTTTATATTTATTGAAAACTTTTTTCACCAAATCTATACATCAAATCTTTTAAAAAACTATCTATATACAATACGTTACTTAAAATTAAGCTATATGTATGTTGGTCATACGATATCCCATTAACAGCATCAAGGCCGCATCTTCAGGTTGTATTACCGGCGTAGGCATTTGCGAGATCTCCAAAACTGTTGTAGGTGTTGATGCCCGATTTGCGCTAAACTCCAATTCCCATTTTTTATAGCTGCAATTCGATGAGTCCAAGCTGCTCTCTAAAACTAGATCACCGATTTCTTCCTCATAATCATTTGTATTTGCTTGAATTTTTGAAAAAGTTAATGATTTTTGTTGTTCCATTTTTATTGGAAATATAAGAAAGCGTTGATTACCAGAGTGAATGTGTTGTCTTAACTGCTGTTAATCGATTGACAAATAGTTCATCAAGAAGAGAGGCTTTTATACATGTCTAGGTATGTGCGCACAGTAGGTACCTACAGTAATGCAGGTAGGCATTAGTTTTGTTTGGCAACTCGTTAAATCGGTCGCTGACAAGTCGACGATAGTCCTACCTGCACTAAAACAAGATATACTAGGTAAGTTGGGTAAATAATAATTTTGGGTTTTTAGACAAAAACAGAATGCCAAAATTAAAATGATTAAACTGGCGTCCTTATTGCAGAGCACCACCGAGACTTTTACTTCTCTTGTTGTTGTTGTTGTTTTTATTATTAACAAAGCATTGCCATGCCCTTCTCCTCTCAGCTTCATGTTTTGATCCGCAACCTGGCATAGGTTATCCAAAAAGGGAACTCCCATGGAGCGCGTTGTAAATAAGATGTTCCAATAAAAGATCTCTTAAGAGACCTGTCGTCGGTCCTGTAGCAGGTTTATAAAAAAACGATTAAAAACCATTTTTTTTTTTGTTGCCGAAAAATGAAAAAAGCTGAGAAGTATAAATTTCACAATTTTCTATAGGAAATAGGTACACGGTTAAAAGTTTCAACCTAAATTTTAAACTTTTTTGGACTATATATATGACCAAACCAAATTTAGGTTCAAACTTTTAACCTTGTACCTATTTCCTATAGAAAATTGTAAAATTTAGACCTCTCAGCTTTTTTCATTTTTTTATAAACCTGCTACAGAAGAGGTCCAAAAAAGTACATTTTACAGAATAGAAATCGGTTAAGCCGTTAAGACAGAGACCGCGGTCCCACAGAGTACTTTATATATATATAGATAATACTAGTTCTACTCTGAAGTAATGCTTGACTGTCGTCGGTCTCTTAAGAGATCTTTTAGTGGCACATCTTATTTACAACGCGCTCCATGGGAGTTCCCTTTTTGGATAACCTATGCCAGGTTGCGGATCAAAACATCAAGCGGAGAGGAGAAGGCCATGGCAATGCTTTGTTAATAATAAAAACAACAACAACAACAACAACAAGAGAAGTAAAAGTCTCGGTGCCTCTGCAATAAAGAGGGTCATTTTATTGATTAATTTTGGTATTCTGTTTTTGCCTAAAAACTCAAAATTATTATTTACCCCACTTACCTAGTATATCTTGTTTTAGTGCAGGTAGGACTTTGTCGACTTGTCAGTGACCGAGTTAACGAGTTGCCAAACAAAACTAATGCCTACCTGCATTACTGTAGGTACCTACTGTGCGCACATACCTAGACATGTATAAAAGCCTCTCTTCTTGATGAACTTTTTGTCAATCGATTAACAGCAGTTAAGACAACACATTCACTCTGGTACTAGTAGTCAACGCTTTCTAATATTTATATTAAATATGGAACAACAAAAATCATTAACTTTTTCAAAAATTCAAGCAAATACAAATGATTATGAGGAAGAAATCGGTGATCTAGTTTTATTAAAACAAATTAAAAAAGTAAAAAAATATAAAAAAATAAAAAATTAAAAAATATTAAAAAAATAATAAAAAAATAATAAAAAAAAAAAACAAGTAAGGAAAGCTGTCTTCGGCTGTGCCGAAGGCAAAATACCTTTCATGAATAAGCGTCACGATTTTCACTGTTTGATCCCAGTACAGCCTGTGTGAATTTAACTTAAGCTCATACCGAACTATCGGAACTATCGATTATATGGGGGCGAGGTGTTATATTGGTCCAATCTCATTGATTTTTAGCACCGACATTCCACATTCTAAAATAGCAATAGTTACAAAATTTCACGTTCCTACCTATATAACTACAGGAGTTATCTACCAAAATCGGTTTATTGGAACAATCGATTTTATGGGGGCTATGTGAAATATTTATCCCATCTCGATGATTTTCAACATCGACATTTCACATATAAAAATAGCAATACTTACAAAATTTCACGTTCCTACGTGTTTAATTACAGGAGTTATAGCCCAAAATCCGTTTATCGGAACAATCGATTGTATGGGAGCTATGTGTAATATCGGTCCGATCTTGCTGGTTCCCACAAATGATTCCTACATTGGAAAATGGTGGCCGCAAAAAAAATTTCAGCCAAATATCTCAAAAACTGAGGGACTAGTTTGCGTTCAAACAGACAGACAGACAGACAGACGGACAGACGGACATGGCTAAATCAACTCATCTCGTCATCCTGATCATTTCGGTATACTTATTGATGGGTCTATCTCTTATTCTTCTCATACTTACAAACATCGGACCAAAGTTATAATACCATTTCATGTTCATGAAAGGTATAACAAGTACAAAAATAATAGTTAGTTAATAGTAGTTAGTTTCAAAATATTTAAAATGTTGGTCAATCATAGTAATGCTAAACAAGCATTTGAGCTAAAACGAAATGTAACAGGTTCTCCTTTATGCAAAAAAGTCAAGTTGGTTGCTATTTTATAGAATTTTTTTTATATTTTCAATGTCACCCTGTGTCAACTAACCACAGCATATAAGCAGTTTAAAATTAAAACTCCATTTTAGACAAAATTTATTTTATGTTGAGAGTTAAATGGAATTAAAATTTTCGAAACACCGTTTCAAAAATGAAAATTCCTTTTTATCCTCAAAATGTCCTTAAAATTCTGAAGATTTTTACTTTCCTGCAAAAAAACAAAACAACTACCAACTAACGATGAAAAATTTTCACATATTAAATTATTCATTACATACATATGAGCGATGAATTCCAAATAAGCCAACGTTAGCTTAAAGTAAAAAAATAAAAATCAGCAATGAGAACAACACTATCAAAGCCATATTTAAATTTGAAAGCGCTGGAGTACATTATCACGAGTATGCGACGACGCATTATTCAACCCAAGCATAAAGGATATCATGCTTCAGTACTTTAGCGCGCGCCAGAAAATATGCAACGGAATAACACTTTATTTGTTTTATGAGAAGGGGAGAACAACATATGCTTGTATATATGAGTATAAAAATACTCGCATAAGATTAAAAAGCGTCTGAGATGAAAAAAATAAAGAAAAAGTTGAATTTAAGCTGGGTTGAGAAGAAGACATTCAAGCAGGTTTTTGAATTTTGTTTAAAAAGTTTACGTGCATGTATATTTAACCTCAGCCGATGCCCAAAAGTACTCTAACAGTCGACAGTAAATCGAAAAAGGTTGCATAATTTTAGGCGCTCATAAAATATATTATAGACTTTTAACCGTTTGAACTTTTATGGTAGCGCTTTTCAAAATCAGGCGCTTATTATTATTGTAGTGCTATATGAAACTCGTGCCGTACGCAATGTGCGCAAGTTTAAATGAAAAATTCGTGTCTCTATTTTTACACTCATTCAATTGTTTATTTTCCCTTCACAATCATTTAAAAACCCCCCCTTCACTTCTCTTATACAATAGCCGCACATATAATATTTTATTTATTTATGTACTCTTTGTATGTTTTTATTTTACCTATAACGAAATAAATATTTATACGCTTATACACCTACAAGTATGCAATACTTTAATCAGCCTTTTGTTTTGCTTCTTTTTTTATTTACTGTTTTTTTTTTCTCGTCTTCTGCCTCAGACAACAACATTTTCTCATTAAAATATCACACTTCACTATTAACCGTAAATTCCTGTTTAAGGCTACTCGTTTTTGTTTTTTTTGTTTTCAACTTAACACCAAAGGCAGATAATGAGCTTTTGAAAAGTGAGCGAAATGTTGTTTATAATTAAGAAATGTGAGTGTATGTAAAGTATTTAAAATCGCTGATCACTGCTGATTGAATAAATCAAAATAAATTCTGATTGAGCTGAACAATTTTAACAATTTTCGGGAGCTTTTGTCTAGTACTTAATTGAAAGGGCAGAGGGGCACCTGGCGCGAAATGACAGCATTAATTTCACTCAGCAGCGGTGAAATTGATAACTTTTACAGTTTTGGTTTACATTTTTTAGTTTATGGAGCTTTTGAGCTTTTTTGGATCTTTTGAGCTTTTTAGCGCTTTCGAGCTTATTGAAGCTTTCGATATTTCCCGATTTTTCAGTGCGAGTTTAAACTGAGTTTCCACTTTCAATTTATGTTGGATAAGCTCTAGTCAACTTTGCCTGAGTTGAATAATTTGTATATGAAGCATAGACGCTCGTACGCATTTTATGGGGTTTTAAAATTTTAGTGCGCTTTTTGTAACTTTTGAGTTTTTTAGAGCTTTTATGTGTGTTTAAGCTTGCCTTTCTACGTGCCGAGCACTGCTCAAAAATATTCGAATTAGTATTTCAGCTTTTTACAGCTTTAGAGGTTTTGGGCACTTTTGCAGGCTTTTCAGCTTTTATCATATTGAAGATTTTGTTGGCTTAAAAGCTTGCAAAGGAAGGAGATTCATACTACTGTTCCCCAAGCTGTGGTCCTTGATTTTTTTTTTTATTTTTTGTTCTATATTTCCATTTGGCTTGAACCTCAATGAAAATAAAAAGAAAAATCCATAAATTAGTGACCCTGGTAGGTATGCATGTGCGAAAACAAATCTTTTCCTACTTTGCTATAATTAGCACAATGGCACACTACAGCCATGCGTTGGTGGCCAACAGCTTAACTAGACGCCTCTTATGCAGAACAACAAAACAAAAGGACATTGCACACACTATCGCATGATGAAAATTGTAGTCTGCTTCAAGGCGTAAAGGCGTCAAGCCATAAAGGATGAAAGAAAGCAATGAAGCAAAAGTAGGCGCACAGCTTGTTATGTTAGCTTGTCATTCCTTTGTCTAGCTTACTATTTAGATGTGTTGTTGTTTTCTAATTTTCTTTTCAGCTAATCACCACTGGTATGCCAATTAGCTGACTACACGTCTAAAAAATGAGCCTTAATTTTGTACCCGTCTTAAGTTTAAACGATTTTTTAAACTTTTTTTTTTAATATTTTAAAACGTCCAAATGCCTACAAAGTTTTCATTTTCATTTGGTTTCGATTGAGATCAAAATGAAAAAGCAGTCCAAAACTTTTTTTTTTTTAAAGTCATTGCATTTTGCCCACAAAAACTTTGTGTGCGGCATAGCTCAGGCGTAGAGCAGTCAGTTGTGACTCCTGAGCGCTTCTGTTCGAATCCTGTCAAGTGCAACATTTTTTTAATTTTATTTTATTCTTAAAACTCTTTGGTTTAAAATTAAAACTTTTTGGTTTATTATTTTTTTTTTTTAATTTTTTTTAAAGCTTTTTCAAGCTTAACTTTAGCCAACAACATTTATGTGTGCGATGTAGCTGAATTGGCAACACCCAAGTAGAAAGTCTTAGAATGAAGCAAAACTTGATCTAAATTGCTTCGGCCGTTCCCGAGATACATATTGGTCGAAATACAAAGAATTCAATGAAATGGTGTTGGATGGCAGCCCTAAGTGACAAATCCCCTTAAAAATACCTGCTTTGGTATACGGCCAAATATGCTTTCATTTGATGCCCAATTTGACACATCGTGCTCAAAATTAAAAAAAAAAAATTGAGATAGGTGGCAACCCTGTAGCCTAAAGTGGCAAACCCCGAGTAAAAAGTTTTAAAATGAGGCATTATTATTATTATTATTATAAGGCCTTATTACACCGCGACCATTAATACGATCTATTGCTTGAAAATGAGACATACTATCTATAGCCAATTTTGTTCGAAATAGCTTCAGCCGCTTTAGTTTTCCTTTAGTCCCTTTTTTTGCCCATTCAAATTTCCCTCTTCATAAAAACTTAAAAAATTATTTGTTTTATAATTTTTATATTTATTGAAAACTTTTTTCACCAAATCCATACATCACTCCTTTAAAAACTATCTATATACAATTCGTTACTTAAAATTAAGCTATATGTATATTCGTTGTACGATATCCCATTAATAGCATCAAGGCCGCATCTTCAGGTTGTATTACCGGCGTAGGCATTTGCGGGATCTCCAAAACGATTGTAGGTGTTGATGCACGATTTGGGCTAAACTCCAACTCCCATTTTGTATAGCTGCATCTCGATGAGTCCAAGTTGCTCTCTAAAACTAGATCACCGATTTCTTCCTCATAATCATTTGTAATTGCTTGAATTTTTGAAAAAGTTATTGACTTTTGTTGTTCCATTTTTATTGTAAATATAAGAAAGCGTTGATTACTTGTCTTAACTGTTGTTATGTTGGCTTTTATACATGTCTAGGTATGTGCGCACAGTAGGTACCTACTGGCAACTCGTTAACTCGGTCGACTACATATATGACCAAACCAAATTTAGGTTCAAACTTTTAACCGTGTACCTATTTCCTATAGAAAATTGTGAAATTTAGACCTCTCAGCTTTTTTCATTTTTCGGCAACATTTTAATTTTAATTTTGTCATTCTGTTTTTGCCTAAAAACTCAAAATTATTATTTACCCCACTTACCTAGTATATCTTGTTTTAGTGCAGGTAGGACTTTGTCGACTTGGGAGCGACCGATTTAACGAGTTGCCCAACAAAACTAATGCCTACCTGTACTACTGTAGGTACCTACTGTGCGCACATACCTAGACATGTATAAAAGCCTCTCTTCTTGATGAACTATTTGTCAATCGATTAACAGCAGTTAAGACAACACATTCACTCTGGTACTAGTAATCAACGCTTTATAATATTTATATTAAAAATGGAACAACAAAAATCATTAACTTTTTCAAAAATTCAAGCAAATACAAATGATTATGAGGAAGAAATCGGTGATCTAGTTTTAGAGAGCAGCTTGGACTCGAATTGCAGCTATACAAAATGGGAGTTGGAGTTTAGCGCAAATCGGGCATCAACACCTACAACAGTTTGGGAGATCTCGCAAATGTCTACGTCGGTAATACAACCTGAAGATGCGGCCTTGATGCTGTTAATGGGATATCGTATAACCAACATACATATAGCTTAATTTTAAGTAACGTATTGTATATAGATAGTTTTTAAAGGAGTGAATTATGGATTTGGTGAAAAAAGTTTTCAATAAATATAAAAATGATAAAACAAAATATTTTTTTATGAAGAGTGAAATTTGAATGGGCAAAGGGACGGAAATGGAAATTGGTTTCATTTTAAAACTTTCTACTCGGGTGTTGCCACTTCAGGCGGTTTACGCGTCCATATCTAATTTTTTTTTTTAATTATATAGCAAGATATGCATATATGGGTGCCAAAGGCATTTTCGGACATCGGAGAAAAAATTCTACTAAAAAAAAAAGATTTTGGAAAAAAATTAGTAAAAAATATAAAATAAAAAAAAATTGATAACAAAATAAAATAAAAAAAAAATATTAAAACAAATTAAAAAAATATAAAAAATTTAAAAAAATTTAGAAAATAAAAAAAACTAATAAAAAAATAATAAAAAAAAAAAAGTAAGGAAAGCTGTCTTCGGCTGTGCCGAAGGCTAAATACCTTTCATGAATAAGCGTCACGATTTTCACTGTTTGATCCCAGTACAGCCTGTGTGAATTTAACTTAAGCTCATACCGAAATTATCGGAACTATCGATTATATGGGGGCGATGTGTTATATTGGTCCAATCTTATTGATTTTTAACACCGACATTCCACATGCTAAAATAGCAATAGTTACGAAATTTCACGTTCCTACCTATATAACTACAGGAGTTATCTACAAAAATCCGTTTATTGAAACAATCGATTGTTTGGGGGCTATGTGAAATATTTATCCCATCTCGATGATTTTCAACATCGATATTTCAGATATAAAAATAGCAATACGTCCAAAATTTAATGTTCCTACGTGTTTAATTACAGGAGTTAGAGCCCAAAATCCGTTTATCGGAACAATCGATTGTATGGGAGCTATGTGTAATATCGGTCCGATCTTGCTGGTTCCCACAAATGATTCCTATATTGGAAAATGGTGGCCGCATAAAAAATTTCAGCCAAATATCTCAAAAACTGAGGAACTAGTTTCGTTCAAACAGACAGACAGACAGACAGACATACGGACAGACGGACATGGCTAAATCAACTCATCTCGTCATCCTGATCATTTCGGTATACTTATTGATGGGTCTATCTCTTCTTCTTCTCATACTTACAAACATCGGACCAAAGTTATAATACCATTTCATGTTCATGAAAGGTATAACTAGTACAAAAAATAATAGTTAGTTAATAACAGTTAGTTTCAAAATATTTAAAATGTTGGTCAATCACAGTAATGCTAAACAAGCATTTGAGCTAATCGAAATTACCAAATTGTCGAACAATAAATGAAAAACACCTTACATATTCATCCCCCTCTACATGATGTACTGTCTTTTTTCGATCTGGGCACTCATTAACACGATGATCTTTGCTTCCACAACCATAGCAAGTTCCTTTTCTGTTTTAGGTTTTCGGCATTCTGACGCATAATGACCCATCCAGTTACAATTGTAACATCTTATATTAGTTTTATTGATTGCAGTTGTATTGAACGAATTGACAACTACTGCTCTTTGCTTAACCTTTGAAAATGCTTGCAATAATTGTATTTTTTTGGTATAGCATTGCAAATATGCTTGAATACGCAATTGTTCGTCAATTATTCCATATATAATATACTCAATTAACTCCTCTTCCTCCAACTTTAACGGATTTGTCAACATAAGTTTATCATTATAGTATTCAGTAAAACTTTCTGCCACTTGCCATTTACGTATCTCAAACTTTCTACGTAAAATAATTTTACTGAGAGTTGTACCAAATACTTATTCAATTCTTTTTGCAACTGGGTAAAATTTGGCTTTGAATGCAACCATATCTGAGCTTTTCCTTTTAATTTTCCCAGAAAAAGTAGTCTCATTGTATTCTCATTAACAGTATACATACTCTTGACGCTTTCAATTTGCATCACCCATGTATCAACATCACCACTGCCATCATAATCAGGTAATAAGGTCCATAAATTTTCGTAACTCATGTTAACTAGGTTATCTGGCAAATGGCAAGGTAATTCTCTATCCCTAGATACGCTTACAAAATTCTTTAAGAACTCATTTTCCCTCACTAGTAATTCTTTCTCGCGCCTTAACAATTCCGCTTCCTTCTGAATGTGCAAAACATTAATTGCAGCAACAGCAGACAAATCATTACCAACACCATTTTCTTGTTGATTAGGAATTATAACCTCGTCAGTAATATTCTCAACTGAATCGTCTGATTCAAATATAGTAGGACATACTCCACGCTGACTAATAGCTACTTCATTTATTCGTAAAGCAAGCGTTGCCTTACACCCGGATGTTGATTTGTTTTAGCCACTCACGCAATTGAGTGACAGAATAATCTTTAGCACAAATTGTGTGCTCCATTTAAAAAAAAAAAATAAAATACACAAAAATTTCACAACAAAACAAACAACAACAAAAAAAAATACTGGCTCTTGGCGTTTTTTTTATAAATGCCTTTTTTGATTTTTTTTTAATTTACGCCTTTCTAATTTTCTTTTCAACCCTTTCTTTACCTCTTCTTAACGCTCTTAATTCTTAAATTCCTTAGTTCTTAATATTTCTGCCTTCAATATCACCACATTGTTGTATTGTCATTCGCCCACAACTGCTTTTAATATATTGCTCCAAAATCACCACTTTGTTGTATTGCCATAAACTTTTTTTTAAAGATTTGTTCAAATATCACCAAAAACTTCAAAATTTCAGCCAATTTTCGTCTTCAAACTATTTGAATATCACCCTTAACAGCCAAATCTCTTCCAGTAACACCACAATATCGCCAAACTTAAATAATTCTCTTCAACTTCTTTCCTTCTTTCGAGTCCTTCACAATTATTCTCTTTTACTCAAAATGTTTCGTGTTCATACAGCTAAAATCTTTTTGGATAAGATTCAATCTCTCCAATCTGAGGGCACTCTTTTTAGATTAAAATTAGTTTAGTAATTTTTGTCGTTAATAAAATGTATTTACTATTTACTGCTTATTGCTAATATCCTTATATTTTTGATAAAAGGATAATCGTTTTTTAAATTACAATAAGGATCGCGCCCGCTTCTGAAATCTGTAGGATGCCTTTAGAAAATATTAAAACACGTCTTGTTTCTTCGAAATGATTTTTAATTCTGATTTTCAAATTTTCACAAATCAAAAAATACAATTCGTTATAAATTTTTCAACGAGTCACGTACGCTTGTTTCCCAAGTAAGTTTCCCTTTTGAACATATAATAACGATGTAGACCGAAAATCAGTTGTATGATCTTTATTGTTTGGTTCTTAGTTTACATCTAACTCATAATCCAAGTTCAAAGAAAGCGTATAGCTAAAATTAAAGAGCTCAATCTAAACTAACGGTGTTCTTCTTATTCGTTAAAGACTCTCTTAACTAAATGTAAGACTCTCAACTAAATGCAGTACTCCTCACTATGACTCTTATAGTTATACGTAATAATACATAACTATATACATTCATACAAACAAAGTAAAATTGAAACACATAAACAGTTAATGTTTAAATTTGAATGTCATATTCATTTAAACCTAATTGATGTTGTGTTTACATGTTGTTTGAAATATATAGACTTCCCTGAAGATGATGCGAAAGCATTGAAATGCATAGGAAGGAAAAGTAAAAACTTTTGGTTTTTTCTTGAAATTTTTACCGGCCGAAGAAGCTCACAGAACAAAATTATACACTTCAACATACATCTTCATATATTACATAAAGTACATAGATCTAAACAAAACCTATAATATTTTAACAATAACCAATACATACTACAACTTTAAACCGAAAAGATTTAAAAATAAAATAAAATTAAAAGAATGTGGCACTTGGCAGGATTCGAAAGAAAGCGCTCAGAACTCACAGCCGACTGCTCTGCCGTTGAGCTATGCCGCACATATTTTTAATTTTAATTTATTCTTAAAACTTTTCGATTTAAAATTAAAACTTTTGGGTTTGAAAATTAACACTTTTCGGTTTAAAATTAAATATTTGATTGAATTTTGCATTGATATATGCGATGTAGCTCAGTGGACGGGCATGGGAAGTATTGGTTCGAGTCCCAGCCAACGGACAAAAGATTTACTTTACCTTTAAAAAATTGTTAAAAAATTCTAGTTTATAATTGAAACCCGTTACATTTAACCAATTTTCTTGAAAACTGGTCTAGTTTAAATTTTAAACCAAATTTGGTCATATATGTGGTCCAAAAATTAACTTTATTTTGACTGTGACTACATGCTGAGTATTTCAAAAATCTCTATTAAATTGTCTATGCTATCGAAATATGATTTGCAAACGACGACCTTTATTGGCTCCCCACCCTCCATGATTCTACTCTTTAGCATTCTGCTTATAAAATGCTGAATTTTCGCAGTATTGTCATTACGACTGAAGATTCGTAAATATTTCAATTTTCCACACATACGAAAAAATCTCCAAGTTGCTGTTTTGTTCAAAATCAAATTACCAATATGTAATTCCTCGAGATTAACCAAACCGCTGAACATGTTGAGTGTTAGTTCATCTTCCTGTATTGTTTTGAGTAAACACAATCTTTTCAAACTTGTCAATTTGACTATATCGTTCATAGTGCTTTCAGCCATCCAGGATTTTTGAAAAGTAAGCTTTTCCAATTTATTAAATTTAAGCAGATTCGTAACTAAGTATTGTATACGATCGACGCCACACACGCATGATGCATTCGAATAATCGCATTTATTCACATTAAATTTATTCAGTGTGAGCACTTTGAGATTTGGTAATTTACCCAGCACCGACCACCATTTGTATACGTGACAATCGATTTCTACTTCCTCGAGCGTATCTAAATGATTCAAAGCTGGCGCATAGCGTAATGAATTTAAACCATGATCGGGATTGTATAATTCGACAATGGCATGCCAATTTTGTGCAGGACGTATGCGTTTTCCTGCGAACAAAAGATTTTAATAAATACAAAGTAATAAATGATAGGTTTTTTACATCAATTTAAAATAAGGTGATAGGTTTTTTTACATCAATTTAAAATAAGGTACCTGGGTGTTTTCGATTTTTACATTTTTTCCAATATTCTTACTTGAAAACATAAACTTTTCAAAAAGAAAGAGATCCCAAAATCAAAAAAATGACCTCAACACGGCCCAAAAATTACCCCATGTTGATCCTAAAGTGAACATAAAATGATCCCCAAAAATTATCCCAGAATGATCCCAACTGATCCGAAAATTATCTCAAAATTACCCTAAAGTGATCCCAAAATGAACCCTAAAAATACCTTTAAATGTTCTCAAAATGATCCGAAAATTAACCCAAAATTACCACTAAATGATCCCAAAATTATCCTAAAATAAACCAAATATAATCCCAAAACCGCCCCAAGTGGATAATCTTAAAATCAATCATACGATCTATATTCAAAATTTCATCCAAATCGGTCGAGCAGTTCCCGAGATAGTTCGGATATATAAATATACAAGTTTAGCTCGTTTAAAGTTATAAGATTTAAATACTTACTTGAATCGGTACATTTCAAGCGTTTCAAATTCGGCAGCGGCAGCAGCATCTTTAAATCACACTCACTAACTTCTACCAATTCAGCTTCCTCGATTTCTGGATGTTGCTTACTCAGATTCTTCCAGAAATTCCATGTATACGGTCCCTTCAGCCGCACTGTCTTTATTACCTCCAATGGCGAATATTGTGTGCCAATCAAATGTGCGCAATGCGTGGCTATATGGTCGTCTAGTAAACTTTCTTCATACTTGAGGCTTTTCAGTTTACGCGCAAATGAATCGCTATAAATACGACAAAATCGTCCGCAAACTTTGGACCAAGACAGCTTGTCGTTTTTTGTTACGACTTTATCGAGTATGAGATAAAGACAGTCGTCAGGTAGATCCAAAATGTTTGTTGGGGTATTTGATGACATTTTTTGACTGTGAAGTGCGAAAAAGATAATAAAAAAATTAATAAAGGTTTCCGTTTATGTTCTTCTCTTTTCACACACGGTTAAAAAAAATTAGCCTACATTTTAAACCCGTCTAAAGTTTCAGCGGTTTTTTAAACTTTTTTTTGGAATATTTTAAACCTTATAAATACCTACACATATTTTTTTTGTTTCGATTTATAAGATCTAAGTAAAAAAAGCAGTTTAAATTTTTTTATTTGGTTTTTTTTGAAGTCATCGCATTTTGCCCACGAAAATTTCATGTGCGATATAGCTCAGCGGTAGAGCAGTCGGCTGTGACATTTTTTAATTTTAATAAACAAAAATATTAAAGAATAATGGGTAAAAAATTTGAAAAATTAAAAAAAAATTAATTTAGGGATTAAAAGTTTTAATATATTTAAAAAAATTAATTAAATTCTAAAAAATTAAATAAAAAATAAAAATTTACTATCCGCGGACTGACACTTGAGCCTATGACCTCTCGCGCGATAGTGCGGGCGGTTAACGGCTGTGCTACTTTGAAACGTACAGCAGGAATGCAAAATGTGTTACTTAAAAAATTTTGGTTCGAATCCCAGCGAACCGGCAAAAAAAAAATTTTCTTTAAAAAATTGTTAAAGCATTTCTGGTTTAAAATTGAAACCCCTTTAAAATGGGCCCTTTTCATTTAACCAATTTTCTTAAAAACTAGTCTAGACTTAATTTGAAACCAAATTTGGTTTGGTATTATACAGTCAGTGTCATAAAATTGCAACTTTCACCAATCATTTATTCTTTTTGAATATTTTCGCAAATTTTTTATGAAAGTACTTCTAGAAATATAACATGTGCTTTTTAAATAAAAGCTAAAAAGTTTGTGCAAAATTCACGAAAATTCGACAAAATTTCAGTCAATTTTCCAACTTTTTGCACAGAATTTTTAGATTTTTTTCGAGTACGCAATTTTGTAACTCGTAGGTAAAATTTTTTAATGTTTTTTTTTTCATAATTTCAAATGTCACTTCTCACCTTGAAACAATTTTCTAAATTTTTTAATCGCAAGCTCACTCTTTTTAAATTTAAAAACTGATCTGTTTACCGCCGTGTCCAAACAACTACTGTATTCTCGCGTTATCGAAAAAGAACTGAATGAAGCCTGCAAACAATTCCTTAAATAAAAGGAAAAGAAAACCAAACTTCAAGGATATTTGTTGCTTGTTAAACTTACCTACCAAAAAAAATATATCAAGGCAGCTTTATTCCTCTTTCACTCGCTCTCTGTTTTTTTTCTCTCTCTCTTTCCCTCTCTCTTTCTCTGCCTTTACTTCTCATGCCATTCGGCAAGCATGCGATCATGATCAACGATTTTAAAAGTGTACCGTTTGAAATCCTTAGCAGCTTTGTAGAAAACATGTATTTTGCTACCATATTTGAGTATTCGCTCGTTACACCCATATTGTCAAGTTCTTATGAATTAGCTGTTTTTGGGAAAGGCAATTCCAGGGTCTGCTCTGTTTTAATACCTGCGACATCGATGCAAATTCTGTATGTGAAGGAAAACATTCAAATGAAAACAGAGTACAGACAGATCGGTCGAAACTAAACCGACCTTTTTTGATTGATAATCAAAGTTTCCCTAGTTAACACTCTTAATAACTACACGGTTAAAAAAATGAGCCTAGGCGAGTCTGCACACGGAGCGAATCGTCATAGACGCGTATTAGGGAGTCCGCAGACGAGGCGTATAGTCATAGACGCGTACTCGTCATTTCACTGAGCACGAATTTCCCTGCGTATCAAGATCTGCACACGACGCTGTAGGAAAAAAAGCACACAAAGAACTGTCAAAATTGCAATTTTAATTAATTAATACATTTTCCGCACATTATTAACATATATTTCTTCCGATTGTACAAATTTTAAATTTTTATTTTAAAAGAAACAATTAACTTTATTTGAAAAAAGAATGCAAAGCCACGGCACACAAAAATCGAAAATGTAAACAAATGCTTCTTCTTCCTCTTTTCTAAGCGTACGACGCCTGGCGACATACATACGCTGAGCAGCATGTAGCTTTCATGCTTTGCCACTTTCGTGCAGCTGACGATTCGTGTGCAGCTTTTCATGCAAATATATGTATGTGTTCAGCAACAAAGCGTACAAAAAGCGAATGTGGCGTCTAAGTATTGCTGAACACACATATCTGTGGACATTTGGAAACCCCACTTATGTAAGTCTGAAACCCAAATTTTACAGGAGAGCGAAGAAACACATTTAACTGTTAACAAAACTTTTGTTGATACATATGAAAAAGAAATAGGACCATTACATAAATGGGTCATGATTTCTCATGATTCTCCAGTTAACTATCTTCTACTAACCGCAACAGTTTTATTTTAAACCGAGTTTATAGGAAATAAGTGCTTCTTCCAAACTGATTTTAGAAAAAATATCCGCTTATGTCAGGTAAGAAAAAATATCGACTTGAGATTCTAAGTCCACAGATATCGACCCTTTCAGGGTTTGTTGTTTTCTGCAATGAATAAATGCTAACTTAATCGTCCGTAACTTGAGCCGCAACATAACCATATATATCAGCTGATCCAACACCTTATGTAAATCAATGGGCCGTAACCATAGTCGAAATAAAATAGACACCTAAAGTTAGAGGCAGCTTTTTTGATAGAGAGATCGTTGGAATTTGTGTCTAAAAGCCACCGCGAACTTTACTATGAACAAGTTTTGTGTTCTTAAAAATTGTACGTGGAACTAAAATTTTTAAAATTCTACGACTTAAATTTTGACGATAGTATTGCTACTAACGATAGTAAGTTTTGCAAATATCGAAAATATTGCAGGGGCAAAACGATAGTTTTTCAGCTCTAAAACTGAGGCCAAAACCCGTCATAATTTTAGCTAATTTATTAGCAGTTGGGTGCTAAAGGAAATAAATACCAAACTTCGTCCTTCTTCAAAAAATTCGGTGAAAAAAAAGAATTTTGAAAAAGTTTCTTTACGATATTCGCGTGAACTTGTAAAACGAAATTTCCTACTAAACAATTAATTTCGACTTTTTTCCGATGTCTTTAACGACGTTGCGTCGAAAGTTTTTCCGAAAATGGAACCTAAGTGACGGTTGCGTGACTCGTTACGAATTATTCGATGGAAAAAAATCGGCAGTTAAAAATAAAAAGAATTGAAAAAGGTTTTTACAGGTATCGAACCCACGCGCCCACATACTTGCAGCACTAAGTGCTTATCCACTCAGCTACAGAGTACATAGTACATATATGAATTTGATAAGGAAATTTTCAAAAAAAAGCAAAGTTTTTGAAAAATCTATTGCTTTTTTTAATAATATTTTATACATTGGTACCTAATTATTGAAAAAAAAAAATTAACGAATAAAATTTCATTTTTTATTCGAACATTTCTGGACTCTTAGGTAATTTCGGGGCTATTTTATGAACTACGTAGGTACCTTCCTATTTATACTTATGTATTTTCATTTATTTATTACGATCGTCGTCGGTCTCTTAAGAGATCCTTTGGTGGAACATCTTATTTACAACGCGCTCCATAGGAGTTCCCTTTTTGGATAACCTATGCCAGGATCAAAACATCAAGCGGGCATGGCAATGTTAAAAGTAACAACAACAACAAGAGAAGTAAAAGTCTCGGAGTTGCTCTGCAATAAGGAGGTCATTTTAAACATTTTAATTTTGGCATTCTGTTTTTGCCTAAAAACCCAAAAATATTATTTACCCAGCTTACATAGTATATATTGTTTTAGTGCAGGTAGGACTATTGTCGACTTGGGAGCGACCGAGTTAACGAGTTGCCAAACAAAACTAATGCCTACCTGCATTACTGTAGGTACCTACTGTGCGCACATACCTAGACATGTATAAAAGCCTCTCTTCTTGATGAACATTTGTCAATCGATTAACAGCAGTTAAGACAACACATTCACTCTGGTACTAGTAATCAACGGTTTCTTATATTTACAATAAAAATGGAGCAACAAAAATCGGTAACTTTCTCAAAAATTAAAGTTGCAGCAAATACAAATGGTTATGACGAAGAAATTGGTGATCTAGTTTTAGAGAGCAGCTTGGACTCATCGAATTGCAGCTATAAAAAATGGGAATTGGAGTTTAGCGCAAATCGGGCATCAACACCTACAACAGTTTGGCAAATGCCTACGCCGGTAATACAACCCGAAGATGCGGCCTTGATGCTGTTAATGGGATATCGTATAACCAACATACATATAGCTTAATTTTATTGTATATAGATAGTTTTTAAAGGATGTGATGTATAGATTTGGTGAAAAAAGTTTTCAATAAATATAAAAATTATAAAACAAATTATTTTTTAATGTTTTTATGAAGAGTTAAATTCAAAGGGCAGAAAAAGGGACTAAAGTGAAAACCAAAGCGGCTGAAGCTATTTCGAACAAAATTGGCTATAAATAGTATGCCTCATTTTAAAACTTTTTACTCGGGGTTTGCCACTTCAGGCTACAGGGTTGCCACCCATCTCAATTTTTTTTTTTAATTTTGAGCGCGATGTGTCAATTTGGGCATCAAATGAAAAGCATATTTGGCCGTATACCAAAGTAGGTATTTTTAAGCAATTTAGATCAAATTTTACTTCATTCTAAGATTTGCTACTTGGGTGTTGCCAATTCGGGCGGTTTACAGGTTTGTCACACATCTCAAATTTTTTTTTAATATTAAGCACGATATTGATACATGGCTGTTAAATGAAAGTTATTTTAATTTTTATTTTTCTTAAATTTTGGATTTTTCTAAAAATTTGAATTTTTCTAAAGTTTTTAATTTTTCGAAATTTTTTAATTTTTCGAAATTTTTTAATTTTTCTAAAACTTTTAATTCTTCTAAAATTTTTAATTTTTCTAGAATTTTTAATTTTTCTAAATTTTTTAATTTTTCTTAAATTTTTAATTTTTCTTAAATTTTTTATTTTTCTAAAATTTTTGATTTTTCTAAATTTTTTTAATTTTTCAAAAATTTTCTTATAAAATTTTGTTGGCATAACTGCGTCAAAAACTATAGCATATAATATTTTATAATTCAATCCAAATTTCGGTTTATATTTCAAACCTCGTCCATTTCAAACCATTATCATTGGATTTAATAAACTTGGTCTTTTATTAACCCACAATACCAAAATTTCGTGTACATATATTATTCCGTCTGCCAATTGTTCACCACATAACTCAACAGCAAAGTTCAAATGTAGGCTACGTGAATCTGCGGTGCAAATTAGCTGGTTTTAAATGTAGCATATTTTGCGGCTGACTCAGGGTTCATGTTCACTTTTGCAGTATCTCCCTTATGCTTTCCTCGTTTTTTTTTCAATTTGGCAGTAGCGCATCTAATTTCCGTTGATTCTTCAAACAAATTATGTTATCTCTTTTGCATTCGTTCAACATGTGTGTTAACATTTCGGTGTGGCCTGCTTTTGGGCGCCAACTTGACTTGAACTACTTTTCGCACGTAACTTTGGTAATTGGCTAAAAGCACGCGATTTCAATACTTGTATGCATTAAGCTTGCAAAAGCACTTTCTTACACACCTCATACTTTTTAAAAACACTCGACATATTTATTTAACCAACTGACTTAAGTTCATTAATACTTCCCCTTTCTTTGCTAAAAAAGTTGTATAATTCGTTTACAAACTTGTTAAGCTTGCGCTGATCACTAGACACTCCCTTCTTAATTCAAGCGCGTAAGTTAATAGAGTCTTCTTAAAAGATTACTTATTACGTGCTTTCAAAAGCTTAATATGTTTCGAGCTGTATTTTTGCCATTTAATTTTATGCGCTTTTTGCTGCTTCTCTTTAAGCAACAAAGAAGTTCACTTTCTTGCTTGCAATTTGTTGCAGTAGAATTTGTGTATGAGTGCTTTTTTATTATTAACGGTACATACTTTTAGGATGCAAGATTTCTATGAAATGGAATAAGTTTTAAAATCACTTTAGAACTGAACGATTTTTGAGATTTTCTTTTCGCTGATATTCACATTGTACTCCATTTGCATTGATAAAAAGGATAAGAGCAAAATTGGGAGCTACAGGGTGTTGCATCAGAAAAATATCTATATACAAATTTGAAAAATATTACAAGCCAAGCTATACGAATATAAGTATGATTAAAATAATTTTATAGCGAAAAAAAAAGTGAAATCGAAATGGGTCAGCTTAAAATGATTAACGAACACAAATTTGCACAGAAAGATTTTTTTGGACACACGAGTTACCCTGTGTTGTGATTAAATAGTGCGTGTTACAATGATAAAATAAAAAGGGGTAGCGGAGCTGAGACAAAGAGAATATATCAACAAGAGCCACCACTCGTTATGAAAGCAACGAACAAGATGGATGCCGTTTTCTTTCAGGGTTTTGGTAATATCGATATAAATATGTTATTATCTAATCAAAACAAAATGTGTAAAAGAAAATAGACGAGAACTGAAATAACACAAGAGTCGAAAAAAAATTTACCAGCTGTCGAATTTACAAAACTGAGGAAAACAAAATTACCGAAACCCTGAAAGAAAACGGCATCCATCTTTTTCCTTGCATTTATAACGAGTGACGGCTCTTGTTGATATATTCTCTTTGGCTGAGAGTTAAATATTTAGTAAAAAAAAAAATAAAATTCTTAAGACAAAACACTAGAATCAATAAGTATTTTCTGGTATCGATGTCAATTTGTGCTTCAATTGAATCAAAGAGGGTAGAAATAATAAGAGGAACCAACGCAATATTATTTCTACCCTCTTTGTTGAACGACTCAAGAACTTAGCAGACTTTTGGGCGTTTAAATTAAACGCACAAATTATTTATGTGTAGATAAGTATGTAAATAGAAAAAACATTTAACTAAGTATGTAGTTAACTCGAATAATAAAAAAAAATCATAAAATTGTAGCAGGTCGATGTCTGTACATGGCAGATACCAACAAAAAAATTACTGGGAAAAGCATTATTAAGCGAGTAGAATCAAAATTTTTGTGTGTCTGTCCGTATGTTTGTGGCCGTATCAACTTAAAATTTAAGATATTACTTGTTTCGATATCTCAACCGGTTTGGGAGTTATCGACCAATATGTGGACCATGTCTGTCTGTATGTTTGTGGTCGTAACACTCTAAAAGTACTGAATGGAATTGAATCTTTGGATTGCTAGACGCTCAACTTATTAGGTTTGTTTATTGAGCTGCTCTAGCTTACGCCAGGTTGAGATATTTCACAAAATTGTGTTTAATCAACACTTTTCTTGCTCTAGGTTGCTCTATCTTTTGTTTTATGAGTACGCTCAAAACAAAAGTAGAGTAATTCAGATCAGAAATTTCTGACCGAAGCATACTATCTGTAGCCAAATTTGATCCAAATCACTTCCGCCGTTCGCGAAAGAAAAAATAAAATTAGGTTAGGTGGCAACGCTGCCTGAAAATATATTCGCTGGTATACGGCCGAAAATAAGTTTCATTTAATACCCATATTGACACATCGTGCTTAGTAGTAAAAAAAAATTTGAGATGAGTGGCAAACCTGTAAACCGCCCGAATTGGCAACATCCAAGTAGAAAGTCTTAGAATGAAGCAAAATTTGATCTAAATTGCTTCAGCCGTTCCCGAGATACGAAGAAATAAATTAAAAGGTATTAGATGGCAACCCTAAGTGACAAATCCCCTTAAAAATACCTACTTTGGTATACGGCCAAATATGCTTTTCATTTCATGCACACATTGATACATCGTGCTCAAAATTAAAAAAAAAATTGAGATAGGTGGCAACCCTGTAGCCTGAAGTGGCAAACCCCGAGTAAAAAGTTTTAAAATGAGGCATTATTATTATTATAAGGCCTTACTACACCGCGGCCATTAATACGATCTATTGCTTGAAAATGAGACATACTATCTATAGCCAATTTTGTTCGAAATAGCTTCAGCCGCTTTAGTCCCTTTTTTTGCCCATTCAAATTTCCCTCTTCATAAAAACTTAAAAAATTATTTGTTTTATAATTTTTATATTTATTGAAAACTTTTTTCACCAAATCCATACATCACATCCTTTAAAAACTATCTATATACAATACGTTACTTAAAATTAAGCTATATGTATGTTGGTTATACGATATCCCATTAGCAGCATCAAGGCCGCATCTTCAGGTTGTATTACCGACGTAGACATTTGCGAGCTCTCCCAAACTGTTGTAGGTGTTGATGCCCGATTTGCGCTAAACTCCAATTCCCATTTTTTATAGCTGCAATTCGATGAGTCCAAGCTGCTCTCTAAAACTAGATCACTGATTTCTTCCTCATAATCATTTGTATTTGCTTGAATTTTTGAGAAAGTTAACGATTTTTGTTGTTCCATTTTTATTGTAAATATAAGAAAGCGTTGATTACTAGTACCAGAGTGAATGCGTTGTCTTAAATGCTGTTAATCGATTGACAAATAGTTCATCAAGAAGAGAGGCTTTTATACATGTCTAGGTATGTGCGCACAGTAGGTACCTACAGTAATGCAGGTAGGCATTAGTTTTGTTTGGCAACTCGTTAAATCGGTCGCTGACAAGTCGACAATAGTCCTACCTGCACTAAAACAAGATATACTAGGTAAGTTGGGTAAATAATAATTTTGGGTTTTTTGGCAAAAACAGAATGCCAAAATTAATCAATAAAATGACCCTCTTTATTGCAGAGGCACACTTCGGCCAGTTTTTGAAGGCCGTTTTAATACCACCGAGACTTTTACTTCTCTTGTTGTTGTTGTTGTTGTTGTTGTTATTGTTGCTGTTTTTATTACAAATGCATTTCCATGCCGTTCTCCTCTCAGCTTCATGTTTTGATCCGCAACCTGGCATAGGTTATCCAAAAAGGGAACTCCTATGGAGCGCGTTGTAAATAAGATGCTCCAATAAAAGATCTCTTAAGAGACCTGTCGTCGGTCCTGTAGCAGGTTTATATAAAATCGATTAAGAGATCTAAATTTCACAATTTTCTATAGGAAATAGATACACGGTTTAAAGTTTGAACCTAAATTTTAAACTTTTTTGGACTACATATATGACCAAACCAAATTTAGGTTCAAACTTTTAACCGGGTACCTATTTCGTATAGAAAATTGTGAAATTTAGACCTCTCAGCTTTTTTCATTTTTTTATAAACCGAAGAGGTCCAAAAAAGGACATTTTACAGAATAGAAATCGGTTAAGCCGTTAAGACAGAGACCGCGGTCCCACAGAGTACTTTATATATATATAGATAATACTAGTTCTACTCTGAACTAATGCTTGACTGTCGTCGGTCTCTTAAGAGATCTTTTAGTGGAACATCTTATTTACAACGCGCTCCATGGGAGTTCCCTTTTTGGATAACCTATGCCAGGTTGCCGTTCAAAACATCAAGCGGAGAGGAGAAGGGCATGGCAATGCATTGTTAATAATAATAACAACAACAACAAGAGAAGTAAAAGTCTCGGTGCCTCTGCAATAAAGAGGGTCATTTTATTGATTAATTTTTGGTATTCTGTTTTTGCCTAAAAAACTCAAAATTATTTACCCCACTTACCTAGTATATCTTGTTTTAGTGCAGGTAGGACTATTGTCGACTTGTCAGCGACCGATTTAACGAGTTGCCAAACAAAACTAATGCCTACCTGTACTACTGTAGGTACCTACTGTGCGCACATACCTAGACATGTATAAAAGCCTCTCTTCTTGATGAACTATTTGTCAATCGATTAACAGCAGTTAAGACAACACATTCACTCTGGTACTAGTAATCAACGCTTTCTTATATTTACAATAAAAATGGAACAACAAAAATCATTAACTTTTTCAAAAATTCAAGCAAATACCAATGATTATGAGGAAGAAATCAGTGATCTAGTTTTAGAGAGCAACTTGGACTCATCGAGATGCAGCTATACAAAATGGGAGTTGGAGTTTAGCGCAAATCGGGCATCAACACCTACAGCAGTTTCGCAAATGCCTACGCCGGTAATACAACCCGAAGATGCGGCCTTGATGCTGTTAATGGGATATCGTATAACCAATATACATATAGCTTAATTTTAAGTAACGTATTGTATATAGATAGTTTTTTAGATGATGTGATGTTTGGATTTAGTAAAGTTTCAATAAATATAAAAATTAAAAAAAAATATTTTTGAATGGTTTTATGACCAGTGAAATTTGAATGGGCAAAAAAAAGGGACGGAAATGAAAATTGGTTTCATTTTAAAACTTTCTACTCGGGTGGTTTACGCTTCCATATCCATATATGGGTGCCAAAGGCATTTTCGGACATCGGAGAAAAAATTCTACTAAAAAAAAAAGATTTTAGAAAAAAATTAATAAAACAGATAAAATAAAAAAAAAATGATAATAAAATAAAAAATTTTAAAAAAGAAAAAATTTAGAAAAAAGTTAAAATATGAAAAAATAAAAATATTAAAAAAGTTAAAATATGAAAAAATAAAAAAATTAAAAAATTAAAAAAATAAAAAAATTATAAAAAAAACGAATACAAAAATAATAGTTAGTTAATAATAGTTAGTTTCAAAATATTTAAAATGTTGGTCAATCATAGTAATGCTAAACAAGCATTTGAGCTAAAATGAAATGTAACAGCGTTCTCCCTTATGCAAAAAAGTCAATATATTTTGCAAGTTCACCCTGTGTCAACTAACGCAGTATATCTGTGTCACAAACCACCATAGCATGCCAATAAGCAGTTTAAAATTAAAACTCTATTTTGGACAAAATGTACTTTATGTTGAGATTAAATGAAATACAAATTTTTAAAACACCGTTTCAAAAAGAAAAATTCTTTTTTTATTCTAAAAATGTCCTTCAAAATCTTAAGATTTTTACTTTCCTGCAAAAAAAAAACAAAACCAACTACCAACTAACGATGAAAAATTTTCATATACTAAATTATTCATTACATACATATGAGCGATGAATTCCAAATAAGCCAACGTTAGCTTAAAGTAAAAAAATAAAAATCACGATGAGAACAACACCATCAAAGCCATATTTAAATATGAAAGCGCTGGAGTACATTATTATGAGTAGGCGACGACGCATTATTCAAACCAAGCATAAAGGATATCATGCTTCAGCACTTTAGCGCGCGCCAGAAAATATGCAACGGAATAACACTTTATTTGTTTTATGAGAAGGGGAGAACAACATATGCTTGTATGTATGAGTATAAAAAACTCACATAAGATTAAAAAGCGTGTGAGATGAAAAAAATAAAGAAAAAGTTGAATTTAAAAGGTTGCATAATTTTAGGCGCTCATAAAATATATTATAGACTTTTAACCGTTTGAACTTTTATGGTAGCGCTTTTCAAAATCAGGCGCTTATTATTATTGTAGTGCTATATGAAACTCGTGCCGTACGCAATGTGCGCAAGTTTAAATGAAAAATTCGTGTCTCTATTTTTACACTCATTCAATTGTTTATTTTCCCTTCACAATCATTTAAAAACCCCTCCTTCACTTCTCTTATACAATAGCCGCACATATAATATTTTATTTATGTACTGATTGTATGTTTTTATTTTGCCAATAAAGCGGGCTACTCACCTGCCAAGAAATGTCAAACTCCATATAAAAAAACGCTCAAGAAATGGTCAAGAAACGTTTTTACACGTCAAATTTTCTTGAGCCAATACTCAGTTCATAAGAAAAAATACAGCACTTTTCGATAGTTGGCAACGCCGGTTTACCTCAAGAAATAAATAAGCTCGTATATATTTCTTGAGGTAAACGTGCAGATTCACGGAAAAGGTGAGTACATGTCTCGCTAAACATATTTTGTACATTTTTATAAGAGTAATTTGCAAAAAAATGGAAAATTTGGTAAACGTCAAAATTTCTTGACCAGGCACAAGAAATATATGCTCGTTTTCTTCTTGAGGCATTTCTTGGCAGGTGAGTAGCCCGCTTAACGAACATACAAATGCGCTTTTAAATATTTATACGCTTATGCGCCTGCAAGTATGCAATACTTTAATCAGCTTTTTTTTTATTTACTGTTGTTTTTTTTGTCGTCTTTTGCCTCAAACAACAACATTTTCTCATTAAAATATCACGCTTCACTATTAACCGTAAATTCCTGTTTAAGGCTACTCGTTTTTTTTTTTTTGTTTTCAACTTAACACCAAAGGCAGATAATGAGCTTTTGAAAAGTGAGCGAACTGTTGTTTATAATTAAGAAATGTGAGTGTATGTAAAGTATTTAAAATCGCTGATCACTGCTGATTGTATAAATCAAGATAAATTCTGATTGAGCTGAACAATTTTATACATAAGTACATATATTCGGGAGCTTTTGTCTAGCACTTAATTGAAAGGGCAGAGAGGCACCTGGCGCGAAATGACAGCATTACTCTCAATCAGCAGCGGGAAAATTGATAACTTTTACAGTTTTGGTTCACATTTTTTAGTTTATGGAGCTTTTGAGCTTTTTTTGATCTTTTGAGCTTTTGAGCTTTTTGAAACTTTCAATATTTCCCGGGTTTTCAGTGCGAGTTTAAACTTAGTTTAAACTTCCAATTTGTCTTGGATAAACTCTAGTTAACTTTTGCTTAAAATTGCACAGAAAAACCGCGCCTGAGTTGAATAATTTGTATATAAAGCATATACGCTCCTGACGTGCGGGGGTTTGACTTGAAGAGGCACCTACTCTGACCTCTGGACCACTACTCTGACTTAGCAACGAACCTACTAAGTACTCTAGCATGTATTCGGGGAGTTTTTCAGTTTTTAGAGTTTTTAAAATTGATTGAGTTTTTTGTACCATTTGAGCTTTAAAATTTTTGAAGTAAACTTCTTCAGCGGCGATATGAAGTTTTGAGAGTAAAATTTGAGAAAATGGCTGATGATGCAGCGGAAATTAAGCAAGGGAAATAGAAATTGTAGCCGACTTTCAGGCGTAGGCGATTTTCACCAAGATGTTTAGCTGTGCAAATCAAATAGGAGTTGAAATTCTAGGATCTAGCTAACATTGTAAAAGTTACGCTGAGCAGAATTCATGGGTGTTGCCACTTATGGCGGTTTATAGGGTTGCCACCTATCCCAATTTTTTTTAAATATAGAGCTAGATATGCCAATATGGTTTTCAAATGAAAGGTATTTTCGACCGTTTCTCAAATAAGATAATTTCAAGCAGGGTTGCTACTTAGGGTTGCCACCTAACCGCAATTTATTTTTTTTCGAATATTTCAGGAACTACTTTGCCGATTTGGATAAAATTTGGCATTTAGACAATTTGATTTACTCTAAGATTATTTACATGAGTGTTGCCACTTAGGGCGGTTTACAGGGTTGCCACCTATCCCTATTTTTAAATATAAACCTAGATATGCCAATATGGGTATCAAATGATAGGTATTTTCGGCAGTATTCCAAATATGACAGTTTCACGCAGGCTTTCCACTTAGGGTTGCCACCTAACCGCAATTTATAACCCCTTTTACAACTCTCCTCCTATCTTTCTTCGCCTTCATACAATCTCCCTCCATTTTTCTCTTCATTGCCCTCTTTATTTACTTCCACCACGCCACTCTTCCTCTATATCCCATTCGTATTGGCCCCTGTAATTTGGGCATAACTCTACCCACGTTGAAGAAAAACGTACCATGTATCAGATATTTTCGAATTGATCGGTTGCTTGGTCCACTTCCCGGAAGTAAGAAATTGTGAATCTAAACAATTATCGAACGCGGTTTTTTTAGAACTTTTGTGGGCTTTTGATATTTCAATTATTAGGATCACTCCGCTCTTTTCAAATCTACCTACTTGAATGTAAGAAATCACCTAACATATACGAATTTTATTGGTTTTAAAATTTTTGTGAGCTTTTTGTAACTTTTGAGCTTTTAAGAGCTTTTATGGGGGTTTAAGCTTGCCTTTCTACGTGCCGACCACTGCTCAAAAGTATTCGAATTAGTATTTCAGCTTTTTAGGGCTTGGAGAGGTTTTGGGCACTTTTGCGGGCTTTTCAGCTTTTATCATATTGAAGATTTTGTTGGCCTAAAAGCTTGCAAAATAATGGGATTCATACTACTCTTTGCCAAGCTGTGCTCCTGAATTTTTTTTTTATATTTTTGGTTCTATATTTCCATTTGGCTTGAACCTCAATGTAAATAAAAAAAATCCATAAATTAGTGACCCTAGTAGGTATGCATGTGCGAAAACAAATCTTTTCCTACTTTGCTATAATTAGCACAATGGCACACTACATTCATGCGTTGGTGGCCAACAGCTTAACTAGACGCCTCTTATGCAGAACAACAAAACAAAAGGACAATGCACACACCATCACATCATGAAAAATTGTAGTCTGCTTCAAGGCGTAAAGGCGTCAAGCCATAAAGGATGAAAGAAAGCAATGAAGCAAAAGTAGGCGCACAGCTTGTTATGTTAGCTGTCATTCCTTTGTCTTGCTTGGTATTTAGATTTGTTGTTAGCTTAATAGATGTGTTGTTGTTTTCTAATTTTCTTTTCAGCTAATCACCACTGGTATGCCAATTAGCTGACTACACGTCTAAGAAATGAGGCTTAATTTTGTACCCGTCTTAAGTTTAAACGATTTTTTAAACTTTTTTTTTTAATATTTTAAAACTTCCAAATGCCTACAAAGTTTTCATTTTCAATTGGTTTCGATTGAGATCAAAATGAAAAAGCAGTCCAAAACTTTTTTTTTTTTAAGTCATTGCATTTTGCCCACAAACACTTTCTGTGCGACATAGCTCAGCCGTAGAGCAGTCAGTTGTGACTCCTGAGCGCTTCTGTTCGAATCCTGTCAACTGCCAATTTTTTTTTATTTTTTATTATTCTGAAAACTCTTTGGTTTAAAATTAAAACTTTTAGGTTTATTTTTTTTTTTTTTTTTTAATTTTTTTTTTTTAAGCTTTTTCAAGCTTGACTTTAGCCAACAACATTTATGTGTGCGATGTAGCTCAGTGGTAGAAGAGACGGACATGAAGCGGAAAGTATTGGTTCGAATGCCAGCCCAAGGGACAAAAAAAATTATTTTTTCTTAAAAAAATTTAAAAAATTCTGTTTTGAAATTGAAACCCCATTCATTTATTTTTGAAAGCTTATTCAAGATTGAATTTTGCCAACAACATTTATGTGTGCGATGCAGGTCAGAAATTTTGTCATATTTAGACTCAAATTTTTAGTATGAAATATTGACTGTTCTCAATCATCGAGTCAAAGATGAGAATTGCCATATCAACGAAAAAAGTCACACATTTTTTGTTGGCGTATTTTTGATAGTTGAAAACACAGTCGTACAATTTTTTTATAGATTTTTATTTGTTAAACTTGATATAAAGTTTTAAAAAATATTTGCTGACATTTAATTAAATAATATATAATATGTGAGATCTGTCATTAATAAAAAATTTAAAGTAATGCTAAAGTATAATCACAAATATTGGGTAGTTCTAGGATTTTTAACAATATTTGAGTTGCTTAAATATAAATTTTTTAAGTGTAAATATTAAATAATAATAGTAATAATGAATCCAATTTCAATTATGTACTTTACAAAAATTTTAAACCAATACTCTTGAAAACTACTTTTAAAAAATATTTTGTAAATAAATAATAGATAATATTTTTTTTAAATTTTCTTATTTCATGAAGTACAAATTGTACTTGTTATAAATTAAGTAACGGATTGATATAAATTAATTTAAAATCTGAATTGTTATTATTTTATTTTGTGATATTTCTTCTGTTATGTTTCAGCCTGTAAAACAGTTGAAGACTCAGAACTATAATAAATTCTCAACCAGCGACACCATCAAGCTGTTCTTTTTATTGAAGATTTTAGTTTCCCCCACCAGAGGTAAGGGACTTCAATTCCGCATTAAAAAAAAAAATGTTTTTTCAAGCGTTTCTCGTGGCTAAACAGCGAGAAGTGTTAAGAAAGTGTTAAAGAAAGATATACTTTTGGTGTACAAGCGTTTCTCGCGGCTAGAACAGCGTGAAGTGTAAAAAAAAAAGACTTCGAAAAGAAAAGTCGGTTTTTAAAAAAAAAAAAATAGGCAATCATCATGGAAAGTCTGTTAAATAGAGAAGCGGTTGGGCGAACTGGTTAATGACGAACAAATAAAAACAGAAAGCGGAAAAATAAGAAAAGCTGCATGTCCTGAACACATCAAACACATCCAAACAATAATAACAGAGTTTGATGCTAACCATGCCAAAATTCTGGCCAAAAAAAGTCCAGAAGCGGACGAATATTTTACCAAGCGATTTTACGAGTGTGTTCGTAAGCTTTCGGAACAGTGCCTTCAGCAGCTAAAAATACAAGTTGAAGCAGAAGAATCAGCAGAATCAGGTGGTTCATCAGCAGCAGCATCAGGTGGTTCATCAGCAGCAGCATCAGGTGGCTCAGCATCATGTGACTTATTGATGGCAGACCATAAGCAATTTATACCTCAGTACACACAACCAGTGTTCATGCATGAACATAAGAAAATAAAAATATTTCACACACACACATACAGTCCACTTGAAGGAAAGATAATTTAAGAAAAAACATATTTCATACCAACGGATGGTTTCTAATCACTTGTTCAAATCAGCTACACATTTTAATTACTCATTAATAATCTCTTCACACGCCTAAATAAATAGACTTCCACTGATAGTAGAAATTATTATGCCACACAATAGGCTAGACCAACTGATCGCTATGTCAATATTTTCGGCACTTAATGACACAGCAATAAAACGCATTTAGGCTGATATTTTGTATCGCACACATCACTATCATAAAAGTCAAGTGTTTGTGCTAAGATTAGAATTCATCCACAATACACACATACATATATAATTAGATTAGGAACATATTTTTAAGATTTTATATTTAAGCTATTGTACATATTTTTTAAAGTCAGAAATAAAAATATTCTCAATAAATAAAGAAGTGCTTTTCTTTGCATTTACTATAACATTTTGGTCCATACGAGCCTTTAGCTCAAGCGACTAGTGATTACTAAGTGAAAATCAAGTTTTTTTGTAATCGAAGGAATACATCAGCTGTGAGTCGAGGCACAGCTAGGTCAACCGGGCGACCAAATAAAATACCTCCAACGGTTCCTTTCGATTTACAAAAACTTGAAAGTGGAGTGATTTAGTGATCAGTGCTTTTTTTTTATAGTGAAAAAATAAATAAAGCAAAATGGGTATTAATAGAGGCAAGGTCCTTGAATCCCAATTGGACATCAGTGAAAAAGTACTGCAACTATACAATAAAGTTGCAGGAAAGACAGTAACAAGGTCCAAGGCCGATGAAGTGGTAAAAGCTGTAGAGAAGCTCGAAAAAGAGTTAGACTCCAACAACGAAAAGCTTTTGTTGGATGGTGTTGGCAATGAGGATTATTTTATCCAAGATAAATATAGTGCTATAAAACAACAAATTGAGGATGTAATTCAAGGGTTCAAACCATCTCTCAGTGATGAAGTGTCATCTGAACAAAAAAAGAAAACCCAAATGCCACGAACGCCAACAACAAGCATGGGTGCAAAAGACCCAAAAATAGAAAATTTCATGAGGAAAATTCAAAACATATCAAATAAAATGACTGATATGCGCTTTGAGAGTACGATCGGCAACCACCAGATTAAATATTTGGAAAGTTTGTTTAGTGACATCAAGAATGCTTATACGAGTGAATTTTCAAGATATCACAGTACTGAAATTGAGAATGCCTATGAAAAGGTAGTTGATGAGTATTTTGAAAATTTGGGGCATTTGGAAAGATGTTTAGTGAAAGAAGAGCCAAAAGTAAATTATCGGCCTAATTTGGAATTAGAAAAATTGAAAATTCCAATATTTTATGGCGAGATAAAAGAATGGGCTAATTTCTACAATGTGTTCCAGGATATGGTTCATAAAAATGAGCAATTATCGAACTCAGAAAAAATGCTACGCCTTCGCCTTTGTTTGAAGGGCGAAGCTGCAAGGTTAATACAACATTTGCAAATATCAATTGAAAATTATGAAGCAGCGTGGAGTCTGTTGAAACAAAGATACGATAATAAACGTATATTATTCACAACACAGTGGGACAGGATAGTGGATCAGCCTGTCATAAATAGTGATAATGCTGAAAGCGTTAGGCAATTGCTCGATACTACAAATGAGTGCCTTAATGCAATACAGTCGTTAGGAATACGAATTGAAAACGCCGATCCATTTATTGCTCGAGTCATAGTTCGAAAGTTGGACAAAGATGGACTCAAATTATATGAGCAAACGGTAAAAAAAACCAGAGAAGTTCAGACATTATCTGATATAAGAGATTTTCTTGATCAACACTTTCAAACATTGAAAGCTGTAGCTGAAAAGGAGCAAGGTAACAAAATCCGAAAGCAGCAAATATTTAAAGCTAATCACACGTCGGCCAATTCAAGAAAACCACACAGACAGTGTACTTACTGCAAAATACCACATCATATCATAACGGAGTGCAGAAGTTTCAAGAGCCTATCATCGGATGAAAGACATAAATATGCCAAAGACAATCAAATTTGTTACAAGTGCCTACTTCACAAATTGGGAGAAGCATGCACCAGCAATATGAAATGTAAAATATGCAACTTCAGCAGTCATCATGAGCTTTTGCATTTTGATAACGCTCAAAAGAAGGCTGCGATGTCCACAAAAGCAACTCATACAACGGTAATTCTGGCCACGGCCCAAGTGAGGGCAAAAGCTGCAAATGGTGAGCATATATTACTAAGGGCTCTTATTGATCAAGGGTCGCAAATATCCTCTATTTCAGAAGAGGCAGCGCAGATATTAGGTGTGCCGAGGAAAAAAGTGATGACAAAACTTCATGGTCTAGGAGATGTTGTGGTTGGTGAATCAAAGTTTACAGTCAAAGTGCAAATTACGCCACGTTTTCTGAGCCAGCACGTTGAAGAGGTGAATGCCATAGTTTTATCAACTCTTACAACTGCGCAACCTGATCAATCCTTCAGGTTCAACTTTAAAAAATGGGGAAACTACACTCTTGCTGACCCATTATTCAACAAAGCTGATAGAATTGACATGGTGATTGGTGGTGATATATTCGGAAAAATAATAGAAAAAGGCATTAAAAAACACAATGGAGTTCTTGCTCAAGCTACAAAGTTTGGCTGGATTTTGTCCGGAATAATTAATCAAAAGAAACCAGGCAAAGTTACATCGGCAGTGACCAACCTTGAGAGGTTCTGGGAGCTGGAGGAAGAGCAAGATGAAGAAACTAAAAAAGAAGATGAAGTATGTTTGAAAAGGTTCGAGAAAACCACTAAACAAGATACAGATGGGCGATTTATTGTGGAAATTCCATTTAAAGACGACATGGAGCTGGGTGACTCTCGTAATCAAGCAGTTGCTCGGCTACTATCCATGGAAGCTAAATTCAAAAAGAGTGAAAAGCTTGGCAATGATTACAAAACATTCATTCACGAATACCAAAATCTTGGACATATGGTAAGGGCAAACGAGAAAGTAAATGGAAAATACTATTTGCCTCACCATGCTGTTGTACGCGAAGATAAATTAACTACAAAACTTCGTGTTGTTTTTGATGCGTCAGCAAAAACTTCAAATGGGAAGTGTCTAAACGACATCATGTTGACAGGACCCAAACTTCAGAAAGACGTATTTGACATCATCCTCAAGTGGAGATTATGGAAAATAGTTATTACAGCTGATGTAGAAAAGATGTTTCGGCAGGTTAAAATTTCGGAAAAAGATCAAGCGTATCATCGAATTTTGTGGCGGGAACATCCTTCAAATAAAATAGAGGAGTATGAGTTGACAACAGTTACATATGGTACCGCTTCAGCACCATATTTAGCAGTGCGGACACTATTTGAAATTGCTGACAAGTGCTCAAATGAGAACAGCTGGCTACAAAAAATCATCAAGGAAGATTTCTATATGGATGATCTTATGACTGGTGCGGATTCGGTTAATCAATGTATTATGATCCAGAAAGAAATCAGCCATCATCTCCAGTTGTTTGGATTTCATTTGAGGAAATGGCTGTCAAATTGCAACAGTATTACCAAAAATATCACTACCATAGGAGAAAATGAAATTATTCAAATTCAAGAAAATGAAACAGTAAAAACACTTGGGCTATACTGGGATCCAAATAATGATCAGTTCCAGTTCAAAATTAATTTATCAATGCCGAAGAAAATTACAAAAAGAAGTATTTTGTCACAAATCGCACAAATATTTGATCCATTGGGTTGGTTGTCTCCGATAACTGTCGTTGCGAAATTATATATGCAAAAACTCTGGATTGAAAAAGCTGGATGGGATGAACAGCTTTCAGATGATCTACAAAAAGAATGGAAGCTGTTTATTGATACAGTGGGCGTATTGGAAGAAGTACGTATTCCACGCTGGATTGATACGACCATGGAATCTGAAGTAGAAATTCACGGATTCGGTGATGCTTCCGAAAAGGCGTACGCTGCAGTAGTATACATAAAGGTTGGGAATTCCGTAAAGCTGTTAACTGCAAAAACGAAGGTTAATCCACTTAAAAATCGAAAAACTTTACCTAAGCTGGAACTCTGTGCTGCTCATCTACTAGCAAAATTAATGAATAAAGTTTGCACTATTATTGCAAGGAATCATATGGCTTTTGCATGGAGTGATTCAACAATAACCCTGGGCTGGATTGAAAATTCGAAAAACAAGGATAAATTCATTAGAAATCGAGTGGAAGAAATTAAAAATCTTATACCACAGGCAGCCTGGGGACACGTTAACACAAAGGATAATCCAGCAGATGTAGCATCAAGAGGTATTCCATCTCCAAAAATTTTAAATACGGACATTTGGTGGAACGGACCCAAGTGGCTTTCATCAACAGAAGAGCGAGACGAATGCAACAAAGCAACGATTTTATTAACATCGAGTCAGCAAAATTCTTTTATGGATAATTTAGTTAACAAATATTCAAGTTGGCTAAAACTACAAAGAGTGGTAGCTTACATTTTACGCTTTTGTAAAAAAAAGGAAACTCGTCAGTTTTCGCATCTATCGACTGAGGAGCTTCAGACAGCTAAATTGATCATCATCCGACAAACACAGAAGAACATTTTTAAAGAAGAATTTAGCAAACTGGTTGATGGAAAGACAGTCAAAGGTTCCAGCAAAATAGCAAACCTCAATCCCTTTTTAGATAAAAATGGCATAATAAGGGTTGGAGGCAGGCTTTCACATTCAGAGCTACCGTATAACGAAAAGCATCCAATAATCTTACCAAAATCATACTTGGCTGCATTAATTATCAAAGATGCTCACTTCGCTACAATACATGGTGGGAATCGGTTAACAGAAGCAGTCATCAGGCGACAATATTGGATAGTCGGATTAAAAAATGCAGTGAAACATTGTATACGTGTCTGTTGTAAATGCATACGATTCAAGCAAACTGCTGCAACACAGATCATGGGTGATCTTCCATTGGTCAGAGTTACTACATCCAGTCCTTTTACATATACTGGAGTAGACTATGCTGGACCTTTTCAGATGAGGTGTTCTAAAGGTCGAGGACAAAAATCATTCAAGGGATACATCGCTGTATTCGTTTGCCTTTCGACGAAAGCCATACATTTGGAAGCAGTCAGCGAATTATCAACAGAAGCATTCCTGGCGGCTTTGAGAAGATTTTTTGGCAGACGAGGGAAATCTTTACACATTTACTCCGACAATGGAACTAATTTCGTGGGTGCCAGCAGAAGTCTCGACAATGACTTTAAAAAAGCAATAAAACAAAATTGTGAAGTTGCACCAATCTTAGCTAATGAAGCGATTACTTGGCATTTTATCCCCCCGGCAGGGCCACATTTTGGCGGAATATGGGAGGCTGGTGTAAAAGGCATGAAATTTCACTTAAAAAGGGCAATTGGAGATACAAAACTGACTTTTGAGGAGATGACTACGGTCTTAGCACAGATTGAGGCATCATTAAATTCACGCCCATTATATGCCCTAAATGATGAAAACGGTGTAGACGCTTTAACTCCAGGTCATTTTCTTATTGGGAGACCACTGATATCCATACCAACTCCAGAGTCAGACATAAATATATCCACTTTAAACAAATGGAAGATTATACAAAAAATTCAGCGTGATTTTTGGAAACGCTGGAAAGAGGAATACCTACACACACTTCAGCAAAGAAACAAGTGGAAAACATCAGAGCAAAATTTAAAAAAGGGTGATGTTGTAATAATAAAGGACGAAAATACTCAACCAGCTAAATGGCCGCTTGGTAGAGTTATGGAATGTAATCCTGGACTAGATGGAAAAGTTCGTGTGGTTACGCTCAAATTACAGAATAGTGTGCTGAAACGACCAATCCATAAATTATGTCCTTTAGTCACATCGTCAGGCAGCAATCAGGAAAAATCAACGGATGAAACAAACGCCCGAGTATTGACTACAGTGAGGTCAAACAAATCTCCGAAATACATAACAAATAAAAACATATTTTCGCTTATACTTATGTTTCTCCTTTGCATAACATCGAAAAATGTAGTGAAAGCAGCCGGTTCTCAAACAGGAAACAATGGAATTGTTGCTCAACTTCCAGATAACACCGCAATCTATTTAGATTCACTAGGAAAGATGGACGTCATAACTTCAAATTGGGATTTGGTAATCTACTATGACCTCCACTCATATTTTGAGCAGATGAAAATGATGCCAGATTGTCTACATCGAATAAAAAATCATTGTAATTTGCTATCAGATTTCGAGGAAGCCTGCACCGTTATATCCCTGTCACTAGGAAGGCGTTATGAAGCGATAAAAAGTAGTCACGATTTAATCGTGTCTAATAAAAGACAACGGAGGGCTCCCTTTGAATGGATTGGTTCTATTTATAATATGCTATTTGGGCTAATGGATGCTGACAGCGAAGAGCTAATTGAATCAAACTTCAGATTACTACTAAATAACCAGCATAGCATAAAAGAAAGATTAAAAGCACAAGTTTCATTAATTAATTCCACGGCAAACATAATAAATAAAAATGTAAATGAGGTGAATATGCAATTTACTAAAATAACTAAACAAATCAACAGATTTCACTCAGAGTTAATAAAAAACATTAACAGAGATAAAATGGCCATCCAGTTTCAAATATTAGTAACTCAAGTTACGATTTTATTGAATGAATGTGAGACTATTCAAAAATCCATAATTGAGTTGTTGATAGACTTGAACCACGGACGAATTAATCCAACTCTCATAACTCCCACACAGTTGAACAAGGAGTTGGTACTCATAAGAGAAAAACTTCCATCAAAACTTCAAATACCTGGACAGCAAGGTGACAATCAACTACGAGATGTATATAACCTTATGAGAGCAAATGGAATGATATTCGATCACAAGCTGGTAATTAAGGCAAAAATACCACTTATGCACAGTGAATCGTCAGAAATATACAAAATGATAGCAATTCCATTCGAGCACAAAGGAAAAATCATAAAGATTAAACAAAAAAATGATTTTCTAGTGTACAATTTTGGGCTTCACCTATATTTTCTGATTTCTCAAGCACAACTGAATAAGTGCACCAGAAGTTTGAACAGCCATCTCATATGTAAAGGGAAAACACCATGGAAATCTGCTCTGGATCAAACCTGCGAACTATCACCACTGTTAAAAGGCAGCCAAGCTAATTGCCAATATGAGGAAACAACAAACACTCCCTTATGGGCAGAACTATACCAAGAGAATAAGTGGATTTACAAAGTATTTAAAAATTCCACTTTACATTTGGACTGCGGTAACAGCAAAACCGAGATAATGGAAATTCCAGCCCAAGGAATACTTTCTATCAAATCCGGTTGCACTGCCAGGCACGAAGATATAACGCTATCTGGGTTACAAATATTCAAATTACAAGCATCAGTCAACCCAGCACAAGATCCAATAGCCACAGCCATTCACGAAATTTCTGAGGACAAAATAACTCCACTTCAAATTAACAACATAAGCAGCACAAGGGAGTTGGAAAAACTAAGAAGGGAGATTGACCATTTAACAAAAAATGAACTTAAGATAAGCAACTTGAGTTTAAAAAATCATAGCGGACACTTATCACTAATTTTAATAGTTCTTCTTGCAATATGCATTTTAGTATTTTATTTCATTCATAAATGTAAGTCTAAAGACAAAATCACAATTAACTTTTCCGCCCGCCCGCAAAATGTTCATGCATGAACATAAGAAAATAAAAATATTTCACACACACACATACAGTCCACTTGAAGGAAAGATAATTTAAGAAAAAACATATTTCATACCAACGGATGGTTTCTAATCACTTGTTCAAATCAGCTACACATTTTAATTACTCATTAATAATCTCTTCACACGCCTAAATAAATAGACTTCCACTGATAGTAGAAATTATTATGCCACACAATAGGCTAGACCAACTGATCGCTATGTCAATATTTTCGGCACTTAATGACACAGCAATAAAACGCATTTAGGCTGATATTTTGTATCGCACACATCACTATCATAAAAGTCAAGTGTTTGTGCTAAGATTAGAATTCATCCACAATACACACATACATATATAATTAGATTAGGAACATATTTTTAAGATTTTATATTTAAGCTATTGTACATATTTTTTAAAGTCAGAAATAAAAATATTCTCAATAAATAAAGAAGTGCTTTTCTTTGCATTTACTATAACAACCAGATAATAGTGTTGAGGTACAAATGAGATTTAAACGTCGAGGAGAAAAGTTAAACAGGACCGTCAAAGAAATACAAGAGAGTAATTTGCTTTCGGTCGAAGAAGTAAGAGAGCTCAAGACTAAGCTTCAAATACAATTTGAATATGTAGAAGAAGCGTTTTCTGAAACTCGTAGCATCAAGTTAGAAAATATAAATAAAGACGCAATAGTGGAATACATGGAAGACCTCCAAGAAAACTATAGCATTTATATTGAAAAATTGACTAATAAGTTAAAAGGAACCATGTCAACACAGACTGTGTCCGCCACAATGAAGTTGCAGGAAATTAAGATTCCAATATTTTATGGCGACATGAAACAATGGTCATCATTTCGGGATCTTTTCCAAGGTTTAGTGCACAATTCAAAGCACTTCACTGAAGTAGAAAAAATGTTTAGATTGAAATCAGCATTAGCAGGGGAAGCTGGAAGATTAATTCAGCATTTACCAGTAACCGAATGCAACTACGAAGCCGCGTGGAAAATATTCCACGAAAGATACGAAAACAGAAGGTTGCAATTCACAACAAAAGTGGGCCGACTTCTGGATCAACCAACGGCAAATTGGAAAAGTGCGGTCAGTATGAAGCAGCTCTTGGATACCACCAAAGAATGCATCTATTCTCTAAAAGGGCTTAATTTAAATTTAGGCGATGAACAAGCTATTATAGCTCGAATAGTTGTTCGCAAACTGGACAAAGAAAGTCTCCGGTTATATGAGCAGAATGTCAAGAAAACTAGAGACATAAAAAGCCTAGATGATGTGTTTCGTTTTTTGGAGCAACAATATCAAGCTCTAAAAGCGATAAGAGACAAAAAGACGACTAAATGGAGCAATCAAAAGCCACCACAACGAACACCCACATTCTAAACAGCTGCGCAAAAGACCTGCATATATTGCAAACTTTCTGGGCATCAAATTGCGGAATGCAGAAGATTCCAGGCATTGACTACCATGAGTCGTAGAAATTTCATAGTAAACAATAAGCTATGCAACATTTGCCTCGATCACGTATATGATGGCAATTGTAAGAACAAAAAAAAAATGCAGTAAGTGTGGAAGAAATCATCATAATTTACTGCATTACAATGAGTTCCAAAAGGAGAAAGGAGCAGGTGAAGAAAATATAAAGAAATCATCAGCTATGATGACACAAAACTCCGAAACATCAATACTCTTAGCAACAGCACAAATACGAGTACACTCAGAGAAAAAACAAGAATTTTGTACTTAAATCAAGCCCAAATCAAGAATTTTGGTCACGAAAGTAGGGTAATTCCGAATATTCTTATACGAAGTACAAAATTCTTATATCAAGAATTTTTTTCTTACTTCGAAAATTCTTCTTTCAAGAATAATTTTGTCCGAATTTAAGAACGCCCGGGGTTGTTTCAAGAACAATATATTCTTAGGGTTAGTTTGTTATTCTTAATTTTAAACTGAACAAATCTTTTTTCAATCCCAATTGTTTCTTAAACTAATACTAAAATTCTCAAAACAAGATTTAAGTTTAAGGGGTTGTGAGTTCGATTCTCGGTGAAGTCAGTATAATTTTTTTTTATATAAAAAAAATAAAAAATAAAATTATTTTTTCAGAGTTCTTATATTGACTTCATTGAGAATCGAACTCAGGTCCCTCCTTACGCTTAACCAGGGTGCTTACTATGCCATC
Source organism: Campiglossa producta (assembly GCA_964058755.1). Taxonomy (NCBI): domain Eukaryota; kingdom Metazoa; phylum Arthropoda; class Insecta; order Diptera; family Tephritidae; genus Campiglossa; species Campiglossa producta. Next base: position 10,322,611 of record CAXKVI010000005.1, on the reverse strand, counting down.
GTTTACTTTTTCTTGCCTCACGCTTCGACTGCTGCACGGACGTCTCTACCACGAGGCTATCGCGTATTCATGTTTGCTGTCGTCTCATTGCAGCCATGTTCTATTGTTATTTTGAGACAGGGTAGTATATTTTCAAGAAAAAGTGTTCTTGTTTTAAGAACACAAAGTGTTTGATTATTTCGTTCATTTCATATCATCTGCATTACAAACCAATGTAATTCGCAGATAGTTTAAGGAATTTTCTTAATATAAGTAAAATTTTCTAATTTATTGATTTGAGTATGTAATAGTTTTGTTTTAAGAACACTTTTTCTTAATTTAAGTACTTTATTCCTGTTTGAAGCTTTTTGCATCTTATTTATTGATTTGAGTAGAATAAGAATAAAATTCTTAATATAAGTACTTTATTCTTATTTAAAGCTTTTTGCATCTCAATTTCAAAAACAAGAACGAAAAATTCTTATTCTAAGAATATTTAAGTACGAAAAATTCTTGAAATTTTAAGAATGGAAAAAGATAAATTTAATTCCGGTCGGACTTAATTTTAGAATTCCATTTTTCTCTGAGTGTAAAAGCAGCAAATGGAGAGTACGTGACATTGCGAGCACTTATTGATCAAGGATCACAAAAAACTACCATTTCTGAGGAAGCGGCTCAGATACTACGGTTACCAAAGAGAAGAGAAGTAACTGAACTACAAGGGCTAGGAAATAGTAAGGTAGGAGTCTCCAAATTTAAAGTAAATATTCAAATTAAACCGAGATTCCTAAGCAATGAATTATACAATGTCGAAGCACTGATTTTACCAAGATTAGCAAGTGCACAACCAGATAAAACGTTTAACTGGGATATAGAACAATGGAGGAACTATACTTTAGCTGATCCCAACTTCAATAAATCAGATCGGATCGACGTCGTTATTGGAGGAGACGTATATGCTGATATACATATTAGAGGAAGGCATATTCAAGAAAGATAGAATACTAGGCCAAGCTAGGGTGGATATTGTCCGGAGTTCTACATCAACCAAGAAGGAGTGGTAGAATCATAGCAGCGGTGACTACAACATTGGTACCTTTATCACCAAAAATAAATACAATAGAGGAAAAAGGGACTAACCGAAGACAATAATTAGTCCCTTCACACAAACACAAGATACACTTCTTATCTTAGTTTTAAAAAAGTATGTCTACAAGTAATTGCCACAAATGTACACAAAGCCATTAAATATTTATTAGGAAACGATAAAGACAACCAGTAGGTCTATACTAAGAAATATCTTTTAAGACAAACATAGCAACACACACACATACATACATAATTAGATTAGGAACATAGTTTTAAGATTTTGTATATAAACTCCTGTAAATATTTTAATAAATCAGTAGTCTTACAAACTCCTCAAAAGGTTGAACTTCTCCATTATTCAAAAAAATTGTTTCTGCCCCCCACCAGTGGTAAGGCAGATTCAATTATAAAATAAACACTGCCCTTTAAAAAAGAAAAGGAATTACGTGAAAAGGAATCTCGCAAACAAGCAATGGCGAGATTTCTGAATCTTGAGAAAAGATTTGCTTCAAATGACGAACTGAGAAAGCAATATATGCAATTTATGAAACGGATTGACGTAAATTAATTTAAAATCTGAATTGTTATTATTTTATTTTGTGATATTTCTTCTGTTATGTTTCAGCCTTTCTTATTTAATTTTTTTTGTTAATTTTTCTAATTAAAATTTTTTTTTTGTTCAAGTGGTTTTTTTCTAGTTCATATTTAGAAACGAATACCAAAGCATGCGAAAACTGTTATTAATTGTATTTAAAAACGATAGCTGATAAAAAATAGTTTATTCATATGGCGCCAGCTCCAGCTCTCGCTCCAGTATACGACCAAACCAAGGAACTTCATCTGCGACGATAACAAGGTTTAGTACGTTAGTCAAAGCTCTCGATTGGTTGCGCTGAAGGTATTTTTTTAAGCTAAATAAATATTTAATTTAGTTATGATTAAATATTATATATATCTAACTATATATCCTACATATATGACCAAACCAAATTTGGTTTTAAATTTAAACTAGACCAGTTTTCTAGAAAATTGGCTAAATAAATGGGGTTGCAATTTTAAACCAGAAATGTTTTAACAATTTTTTAAAGAACAAATTATTTTTTTGTCCGTTGGCTGGGATTCATGCCCGTCTGCTCTACCACTAAGCTACATCGCACACATAAATGTTATGGGCAAAGTTCAATCTTGAATAAGATTTCAAAAACAAAATAAAAATTGTAGACCAAAAAGGTTTTAATTTTAAACGGAAAAGTTTTAATTTTCAAACCAAAAAGTTTTCATTTTAAACCGAAAACTTTTAATTTTCAAACCAAAAAGTTTTAACTTTAAACCGAAAAGCTTTAAAAATAAAATAAAATTAAAAGAATGTCGCACTTGGATTCGAAAGAAAGCCCTCAGAAGTCACAGCCGACTGCTCTACCGTTCTTAAAACTTTTCGGTTTAAAATTAAAACTTTTAGGTTTAAAATTAAACATTTTTCGGTGTAAAATTTTTCTTTTGTTTTCATCTATTTTTGAAAGCTTATTCAAGATTGAGTTTTGCCCACAACATTGATATGTGCGATGTAGCTCAGTAGTAGAGCAGACCGACATGATGCGGGAGTCTTGGTTCAAGTCCCAGCCAACGGACAAAATATTATTTTTTTCTTTAGAAATACATTTGTGGTTTAAAACTGAAATCCGTTACATTTAACCAATTTTCTTGAAAACTGGTCTAGTTTAAATTTTAAACAAAATTTGGTTTGGTCATATATGTGGTCCAAAAATTAACTTTATTTTGACTGTGACTACATGCTGAGTATTTTAATAATGTCTATTAAATTTTCAAAAATATACTTACAGTGCGATAAATTTCTATGCTATCGAAACATGATTTGCAAACGACGACCTTTATTGGCTCCCTACCCTCCATGATTCTACTCTTTAGCATTTTGCTCATAAATTGCTGAACTTTCGCAGTATGCTCATTACGACTAAAGATTCGTAAATATTTCAATTTTCCACACATGCGAAAAAATCTCCAAGTTGCTGTTTTGTTCAAAATCAAATTACCAATATGTAATTCCTCGAGATTAACCAAACCGCTGAACATGTTGAGTGTTAGTTCATCTTCCTGAATTGTTTTGAGTAAACATAAAGTTTTCAAACTTGTCAATTTGACTATATCGTTCACAGTGCTTTCAGTCATCCAGGAATTTTGAAAAGTAAGCTTTTCCAATTTATTAAATTTAAGCAGATTCGTAACTAAGTATTGTATACGATCGACGCCACACACGCATGATGCATTCGAATAATCGCATTTATTCACATTAAATTTATTCAGTGTGAGCACTTTGAGATTTGGTAATTTACCCAGCACCGACCACCATTTGTATACGTGACAATCGATTTCTACTTCCTCGAGCGTATCTAAATGATTCAAAGCTGGCGCATAGCGTAATGAATTTAAACCATGATCGGGATTGTATAATTCGACAATGGCATGCCAATTTTGTGCAGGACGTATGCGTTTTCCTGCGAACAAAAGATTTTAATAAATACAAAGTAATAAATTATATGTTTTTTTTACTTCAATTTAATATCCAATATTCTTACTTGAAAACATAGACTTTTCAAAAAGAAAGAGATCCCAAAATGATCCGAAAATTATCTCAAAATTACCCTAAAGTGATCCCAAAATGAACCCTAAAAATACCTTTAAATGATCTCAAAATGATCCGAAAATTAACCTAAAATTATGACAAAATGATTCAAAAAACTATCCCAAAATTACCACTAAATGATCCCAAAATTATCTTAAAATAAACCAAATATAATCCCAAAACCGCCGCAAGTGGATAGCCTTAAAATCAATTTATAAATTATCTATATTCAAAATTTCACCCAATTCGGTCGAGCAGTTCCCGAGATAGTTCGGATATACAAATATACAAGTTTAGCTCGTTTAACGCTATAAGATTTATGTAGATACTTACTTGAATCGGTACATTTCAAGCGTTTCAAATTCGGCAGCGGCAGGAGCATCTTTAAATCACACTCACTAACTTCTATCAATTCAGCTTCCTCGATTTCTGGATGTTGCTTACTCAGATTCTTCCAGAAATTCCATGTATACGGTTCCTTCAGCCGCACTGTCTTTATTACCTCCAATGGCGAATACTGTGTGCCAATCAAATGTGCGCAATGCGTGGCTATATGGTCGTCTAGTAAACTTTCTTCATACTTGAGGCTTTTCAGTTTACGCGCAAATGCATCGCTATATATACGACAAAATCGTCCGCAAACTTTGGACCAAGACAGCTTGTCGTTTTTTGTTACGACTTTATCGAGTATGAGATAAAGACAGTCGTCAGGTAGATCCAAAATGTTTGTTGGGGTATTTGATGACATTTTTTGACTGTGAAGTGCGAAAAAGATAATAAAAAAAATGAATAAAGGTTTCCGTTTATGTTCTTATCTTTTCACACACGGTTAAAAAAAAATTAGCCTACATTTTAAACCCGTCTAAAGTTTAAGCGGTTGTTTAAACTTCTTTTTTGGAATATTTTAAACCTTATAAATACCTACACATATTTTTTTTTTTTTTCGATTTATAAGATCTAAACAAAAAAGCAGTTTACATTTTTTTATTTGGTTTTTTTGGAAGTCATCGCATTTTGCCCAGGAAAATTTCATGTGCGATATAGCTCAGCGGTAGAGCGGTCGGCTGTGACATTTTTTAATTTTAATAAACAAAAATATTAAAGAATAATGGGTAAAAAATTTGAAAAATTCAAAAAAAAATTAATTTAGGGATTAAAAGTTTTTATATATTTAAAAAAAGTTAATTAAATTCTAAAAAATAAAAATTTACTATCCGCGGACTGACACTTGAGTCTATGACCTCTCGCGCGATAGTGCGGGCGGTTAGCGGCTGTGCTACTTTGACACCTACAGCAGGAATGCAAAATGCGTTACTTAAAATTGTATGGTTCGAATCCCAGCGAACCGGCAAAAAATATTTTTTCTTTAAAAAATTGTTAAAGCATTTCTGGTTTAAAATTGAAACCCCTTTAAGAGGGGCCCTTTTCATTTAACCAATTTTCTTAAAAACTGGTCTAGACTTAATTTGAAACCAAATTTGGTTTGGTATTATACAGTCAGTGTCATAAAATTGCAACTTTCACCAATCATTTATTCTTTTTGAATATTTTCGCAAATTTTTTATGAAAGTACTCCTGGAAATATAGCATGTGCTTTTTAAATAAAACTAAAAAGTTTGTGCAAAATTCACGAAAATTCGACAAAATTTCAGTCAATTTTCCAACTTTTTGCACAGAATTTTTAGATTTTTTTCGCGTACGCAGTTTTGTAACTCGTTAAATTTTACTATAGAAAGATACAAATCTTAGGCTGCTAGCCAAATTCCCTGATTTTTGGCAATTTATTTTCTAGCTTACCTCTGCATTTTTTTTTCATACAAATTTATTCAAGCTTATAAAAATATTCAAAAAGAAGAAATGATTGGTGAAAATAGCAATTTTATGGTGTACATTGTCTTTTGACACAGACTGTATACAGTTCAAAAAATTTTGAAATTTAGGCTCAAATTTTTAAAAGCGCAAAAACGATGTCTGAGTACTAGGAAAAACTGACATTTTTTTAATTAATCTAAAATAATTAAAAATTTATTTTCTAAATGATTCTCCAATATCCCGAAAATCATAAAAACTGTATTTTGTGTCGATATTCCATACATTAATAGAGCTATGAATTTTTGAAGTATCAAAAAAATTTCAAGTGTCCGACCACTACTGCCCTTACCCTAAAAAAACCAAAAACAAAAACTAACTTTTTGTCGTCACTTGTGAGTTACTTAGTTAATTTAAAGAATTTTGTAGGTATTAAAATTTCTAGGCTTATCACTGTCAAATGTTTAACTTCGTAGGTAAAATTTTTTAATGTTTTTTTTCATAATTTCAAATGTCACTTCTCACCTTGAAACAATTTTCTAAATTTTTTTAATCGCAAGCTCACTTTTTTAAATTAAACACTGATCTCTTTACCGCCGTTATCAAACAACTACTGTATTCTCGCGTTATCGAAAAAGAACTGAATGAAGCCTGCAAACAATTCCTTAAATAAAAATAAAAGAAAAACAAACTTCAAGGATATTTGTTGTTTGTTAAACTTACCTACCAAAAAAATATATCAAGGCAGCTTTATTCCTCTTTCACTCGCTCTCTGTTTTTCTCCCTCTCTCTTTCCCTCTCACTTTCTCTGCCTTTACTTCTCATGCCATTCGGCAAGCATGCGATCATGATCAACGATTTTAAAAGTGTATCCTTTGAAATCCTTAACAGCTTTGTAGAAAACATGTATTTTTCTGCCATATTTGAGTATTCGCTCGTTACACCCATATTGTCAAGTTGTTATGAATTACCTGTTTTTGGGAAATGCAATTCCAGGGTCTGCTCTGTTTTAATACCTGCGACATCGATACAAATTCTGTATGTGAAGGAAAACATTAAAATGAAAACAGAGTACAGACAGATCGGTCGAAACTAAACCGACCTTTTTTGATTGATAATCAAAGTTTTCCCTTGTTAACACTCTTAATAGCTACACGGTTAAAAAAATGAGCAAAGGCGAGTCTGCACACGGAGCGAATCGTCATAGACGCGTATTAGGGAGTCCGCAGACGAGACGTATAGTCATAGACGCGTATTAGGCAGTCCGCAGACGAGGCGTATAGTCATAGACGCGTACTCGTCATTTCACTGAGCACGAATTTCCCTGCGTCTCAAGATCTGCACACGACGCTGTAGGAAAAAATGCAAGAAACAATTAATTTTATTTGAAAAAAGAAAGCAAAGCCACGGCACACAAAAATCGAAAATGTAAACAAATGCTTCTTCTTCCTCTTTTCTAAGCGTACGACGCCTGGCGACATACATACGCTGAGCAGCATGTAGCTTTCATGCTTTGCCTCTTTCGTGCAGCTGACGATTCGTGTGCAGCTTTTCTTGCAAATATATGTATGTGTTCAGCAACAAAGCATACAAAAATCGAATGTAGCGTCTAAGTATTGCTGAACACATAATATATTATGACTTCAAATGTTGTCAAACCAATGAAAACGGCTGGAATATTGTCTGTCGGTTATCAACAAGTGTGCGGAATGCTTTCTAAATAATTCCGACCCTTAGAAAAAAAAAGTTACCAAGAATCAGCAAAATAAGTATGACACGAACTCAAGATTAGCATGTTACGACACTTGAACTTAATGGCCTACAAAACTGTACTTCCTCAAAAAATTCGGTGAAAAAAAAAAAAACAATTTTTACAAAATTCATCATCATCATTTATTGGCGCTTAACCGCCTAAGCGATTTTGGCCGTTGCATATCAAGGCACGCCAGTCATTCCTTTTTAGCGATAACTGACGTGAATTGGAAACCCCAAAGGAGTTCAGGTCATCCTCCACCTGTTGTTTCCATCTCAGTCGAGGTCTCCCCCTTCCTCTGCTGCCGAATTCAGGCGACGATAGGAAAACCTTCTGTGCTGGAGCTTCTTTGTCCATTCGCATAACATGGCCCAGCCAGCGCAGTCTTCCAAGGGCCATCTCATCTTCTCTTGACATTGTCCATGAATCTGAGCCATACATCAGGACAGGTATGATGAGAGACTTATAGAGCGTGATCTTTGTTCTTCGAGAGAGGACTTTACTTCTCAATTGCCTGCTCAGTCCAAAGTAGCACTTGTTGGCAAGAGTGATTCTCCGCTGGGTTTCTAGACTGATATTATTTTCGGTGTTGATACTGGTTCCCAAATAGACGAAGTCCCTCACAGTTTCAAATTTGTAACTATCAACAGTGACATGGCTGCCAAGGCGCAGGTGCGCCGATTCTTTTTTTGATGACAGCAAATACTTCGTCTTGTCCTCCTTCACGGCAAGACCCACTTTTTTCGCTTCCTTATCCAGTCCAGAGAAGGCAGCGCTTACGGTGCGGTTGTTAAGGCCAATGATATCAATATCATCGGCATACGCCAGCAATTGCACGCTCTTGTAAAAGATTGTACCATTGCGGTTTAGCTCTGCTGCTCGAATTATCTTCTCCAGCATCAGGTTGAAGAAATCGCACGAAAGGGAGTCGCCCTGTCTGAACCAAATTTCTTTACGATTTTCGCGAATTTTGCGTAAATTTGTAAAACGAAGCGCCACTGCTGCGTGGTTTTTAGGGACAGCCTAATGTAATTACAACAACCACATGAAGTTTCCGGATTCATGATCCTGAGTAGAGCTGGAAAACAATCAATGGCACTGTCGATAATATCGATAGTTTTTTTTTTGTGGCACACTGTCTATGTTTTTTCTACGATATCGATATATCGACCCTTTCAGATTTTGTTGTTTTCTGCAATGAATAAATGCTAACTTAATCGTCCGTAACTTTAGCCGCAACAAAACCATATATGTATATTAGGGTGATTCAAATAAAAAAAATTTGGTTATTTTTTCGGTCTTACCCCCTGAAACTTTAGGTATTGACGAGAAAATAAGCCTTGCAAAAAATTAGCGCTCTACACTGATAAAAATGATTTCCTAAAAGTAAGGAAACCTCCATACAAATTCAAGTAAATGAAGGGAACAATATTGCACCAAGGCCGCACTGCCTTAAAAGAAGGAAGTTGTTATACTTAAATTTACTTTTAAGTAGGGCTTGTACTTAAATGATAGTTAAGTAATTTTAAACTTAAAAAAAAAAAATTATTTGACACAGTTCTTATATTGCCTTCAACGAGAATCGAACTCACAACTTTTCGAATGGTAAATTCAGATGTCTACCATGAAGCTATTGAATGCTTACGCTTGACAGCGTCTAATTACACCTTTGTTCTGTTTATGGAATTTCACCACTCTTACTCACGTTGCCTCCCAACATAAGGAAATATTCCCTGCAAACCAGATACCGGCTAGCAACCAAGTTAAATAGTTGGTTTCATTAATTTTTCATACGGTTACCGAAGTAGCTAATTTTGTTCAGGCCGTGTGAAAATTTTAACCATATTAACACTTTGCCTCTCCCTTGCACTTATTCTATTTTTCCATTTGCTATAAAGTATACCTGCACTCTTCAAAATAAAAAATTTCCCTTTCAAACTTTGGCTAATGTTTTGGTTAAAATGTAGTTAACAGCCATTTGTTGAAGTGTTGTTGTGTTGGCTAACATGTTGTTAATAGTATTTGTTGACATGGTTATGGAAACTGGTAACAGGTGGCTAACATTATGTTATGAAACAGTAAATGTTTTGGTTAACATGCTGTTAAAATTATTCTTTGAATAAGTCAACAAACAAGCTAGCATATGGTTAACATTTATAATTGAATAGGTTACCAAACCAGTTACCAAAACGGTTAGCGCTAAGAGGACAATACTTACAGATTTTTTCCAAAAAAAATCACGACTGAGATTGATTTTATTATATATTTAGCCCTTATAGAATATAAATTACATATAGACATGTATATATACAATTAAATGCACCCTAAAGATGAGCTGCCCTCGTGGCAAACAACAAAACTTCATGAGCACTGCAACGAGATCCAGCATTATATTTTATCGATAGCGTTTCTGACCGAAAGTCGAACCGGGAGGCACTCAACAACCTCGCATATCCGCTTAACTTCGCCGGTAGATAATGGATGTAGAGATTAGGTAGGTGAAATTCTGTAAGAAACAGAGCGCAGCTTTATCATACTGGATTCGTTAAATAAACTCTTATCTACCTACCTTTATTTCATGTGCTGCAGCTACGGGCGGTATTTTTCAACGGGCAGGAGTTGTTACCTTCTTTGCCGTGGAGACGGCCAAGATTGGAGATTGCATTAGTCTGCGAGATGTTTCTTCGATGTTTTCGAGTTCATACTAGAGGTGAGGTAGAAGTGCTGTTGGAATATGCATCTCCTGCCTAAATATCAATAAAAACAATTACCAAAAATTTAAATTATGTAAAAAGAAAAAATTTCTTACCTTTTCTTTGGAAAAAAAAATGACAAATAAAAATTATTTTATGAAAACAGACAGATGTCAATTTTTGGGAAATTTTACAGTAGTTTATTCTGTTTCATTCGCACTCATAATATTAGGCATGGTAAAAAATAAGCAATGTTTTCTCTTTTTCGCAGAACGTTTGCACATTAACCCTAAAACGGACTTTTGGTATTTATAGGCCCACATTTTAATTTAATTCAGAACAATTTTTTTTTGGTTGCTTAAGGTTAACATAATTTTGAGAAATTTGTCAGATAAAAAATGTGTGTGCGTTTGCAATGCGGTTAGCAGTGGTTTGCAGTGTATTTTTGTCAAATTTTTTCTCCCTTCTTTTATGCATGCCCGTATACGAGTGATGGCGGGAGATACAGCGTAGGAAATGCAAAAGGAAAGTTCGATGATTCCGAGAAATTCAGACGGTAGTGGCTGCGCCTTTGGAAGTCGGGTCGAAAAATTAAGGAAACATCGCCACAAACACTACGACGGGGTCGTATCATCATACATAAAGCATTTCAAACTGCAAGTCCACCTTTGCATGAAACGGCTTTTTAAAAAATTCCGGATTTAGTCGTGGCGCTTGCGGATGCGACTTCTTAATTGCAGTGGAGAACTGCGCTACGCCTAAATTCGGTAATTCTTAATAATCCATTTTACGCAAAGGTGGACTTGCAGCCTCAAATGCTTTGGTAGGTATTTGTTTCCTTTAAGGCCAACTGCTAATAAATTAGCTAAGAGATTCAGGATCGCGACTCCGGAAGTGCTTTTTTTAATTTTTTGTTTTAGTGAAAAGTTATGGTCAGAAAACCGAAAAATGACCCGGGTCCGATACCAAAATTGGGGCGGTGGTATTTATGTGCGAAACACCTGTCGGTATTTGTTTCATTTAGGGGTCAACTGCTAATAAATTACCTAAAATTATGTGATATAGCTCAAAAGACGGGATTCGGCCTCAGGATCAGGAATCCGGAAGCGCCTTTTTAATATTTTGCTTCCATGAAGAGATATTTGCAATCAAATTTTCAAGTTTTCATGTGGCTGTAGTTTTATTAGGCTGTCCCTAAAAACGTGGAAAAAATTTCGGTAGCCACGGTTATGTCACACGTCCGGATTTGGGATGACGTAGCCCAGGGTTATTTTTTCAACTCAGAATAGTGTTTTGCACATAAATACCATGGATTCCGCCCCAATTTTGGTATCGGACCCGGGTCATTTTTCGGTTTTTTGACCATAACTTTTCACTAAAACAAAAAATTAAAAAAGCGCTTCCGGATTCGTAATCCTGAGGACAAAACCCGTCTTTTGAGCTATCTCCCATAATTTATTAGCAGTTGACCCCTAAAGGAAACAAATACCTTTCTGAGTTCGCGGCCTTCGGCCGCGCTTATAACAAATAACCCTGGGATATGCCATCCCAAGTCAGGGTGGTGGACTGAACGCATTTTTTTGCCACGGTTTTAGGTACAGCCTAATAAAATTACAACAACCACAAGAAAACTTAATATCTCTTCAGAGAAGCAAAATATTAAAAAAAGCGCCTAGGGATTCGTGATCCTGAGGCCAAACAGCGTCTTTTGAGCTATATCGGTTGACCCCTTAAGGCAACAAATCTAATCTAATCCAATCTTGGCTTGCGTCATAATGACGCTTAACCGCCTAGGCGATTTTGGCCGTTTCGAATCAAAGCACGCCAGTCATTCCTTTTTAGCGATAACTGACGCCAATTGGAAACCCCAAGGGAGTACAAGTCATCCTCCACCTGTTGTTTCCATCTCAGTCGAGGCCTCCCCCTTCCTCTGCTGCCGAATTCGGGTGTCGATAGTAAAACTTTCTGTGCTGGAGCTTCTTTTTCCATTCGCATAACATGACCCAGCCAGCGGAGCCTTTGGGCTTTAATCCGCTGAACTATGATGGTCAGGTCTGCATAAAGCTCGTACACCTCATCGTTGAATTTCCTTCGATACTCGCCGTTGGCATCACGGGAAGGACCATAAATCTTCCGGAGAACTTTTCTCTCAAATACTCCAAGGGCCATCTCATCTTCTCTGGATACTGTCCATGATTCCGAGCCGTAAGGCAACAAATACCAATGCTTTATTTGTATGATGATGTGTCCTCGTCGTAGTGCTTGTGAAGACATTTCCTTAATTGTTGTGGAGACGGTTCACATTATTTTAATATATATTTAGTTATTAGTATGTATAATATCAATAAATAAATGTTTAATATAAATTAATAAATGATAAAATATGTATATATATTAATTTTTGTGCAATTTATTTGGAAAAATTCGGTAAGTATTGTCCTTTTAGCAATAACCATATTGGTAACTGGTTTGGTAACCTATTCAATTATAAATGTTAACCATATGCTAGCTTGTTTGTTGACTTATTCAAAGAATAATTTTAACAGCATGTTAACCAAAACATTTACTGTTTCATAACATAATGTTAGCCACCTGTTACCAGTTTCCATAACCATGTCAACAAATACTATTAACAACATGTTAGCCAAAACATTGACGACTTCAACAAATGGCTGTTAACTACATTTTAACCAAAACATTAGCCACAGTTTGAAAGGGAAATTTTTTATTTTGAAGAGTGCAGGTATACTTTATAGCAAATGGAAAAATAGAATAAGTGCAAGGGAGAGGCAAAGTGTTAATATGGTTAAAATTTTCACACGGCCTGAACAAAATTAGCTACTTCGGTAACCGTATGAAAAATTAATGAAACCAACTATTTAACTTGGTTGCTAGCCGGTATCTGGTTTGCAGGGACGTTTCCTCAATTTTAGGACAATTATTTTTATCAGTATAACTTAACCCTTAGGGGTGGCTATTTTTTTTCGCCCTGTGTCTGGTACGATATGTCGAAAAAAAAGATGTCGAAACTAAAAGTGTCGAAAAAAAATGTGGAAAAAAAATTTGCCGAAAACACAAAAGGTCGAAAAAAAAATGTCTCGAAAAAAAATGTCGAATGAAAAAATGTCGAAAAAAAAATATATAAGATGTAGAAGAGCTTAAGAGTTTGTGCTTGTAACTTTACCGTCAGGTTTTATATTTGCTTGCAAGAGCTATTGCAAAACACTAGAAAAATAATACTCAACATTAATATATAAGATGTAGAAACAATGTAATGAATGATGTGTAAAATTCGCGCGAATTACATATGTGTACATATCTATCAATTTATCTAAAACTCTAAAGTTTAGAGTCTAAACCTTTCAGAGAGAATTGATTGCAAGCAGTAGCGGTGATGGACCACCAAAATTATTTAGGACACCTATGCGAAAAATATTTGAGGGTGAATATGCTGCTTCTCATAGCTGGTGGAACACCAGCTTCGTAGTAACAATCGAATTCTCAAAGACGCTTTGAACCACAGTTTTTTTAATTTGAAATATATTTTATTTTTATTGTGGTGTTATATAATACAGACGGTTATTCTTATTTTACACGCTTATCAGAAGAGTACATAAAATCCTTAGCAATTATATCAAAATTTTAAAATTCCATCATACACTGTTAAAACTAGAGCTGGAAAACAATCGATGGCACTATCGATACTATCGATAGTTTTTTTGGTGAGGCACTATCGATGGTTTTTTTCGATAGCAATATATCGACAATGTTGAAAGTATGCACATTTCTAGCGTCACTTGTTGGAATTTCAAAAGTTTCACAAATGAAGGTCAAATTTGTGAAAAAATTATAATTTTTTTAAAAAGAATTATTTATTAAGTCTTCTTAACACTACTGCTCAAAAATTTGCTAAAATTGTGGGAGAGGGATCAAGAGGCGTGTTTTGGCCTCAAGATCACGAATCAGGAAGCGCTTTTTCAATTATTTGTTTAAGTGAAAAGTTATATTCAAGAAACCGAAAAATGACCCGGGTCCGCTCCCAATTTGCTTCGGGATACATTGTATTTGTGTGCAGAACACCTTTCTGAGTTGGGGACCCTCAGCCGTTCAACACCGGCTACGCCATCCCCAGTATTTCTCCGCAGAACACCTTTTTGCAAATTTTTAGGGACAATTTCGATTGCAAATATCTCTTCACAGGAGCAAAATATTAAAAAGCGCTTCCGGATTCGTAATCACGTATTTTGCCCTTTCCCATAATTTTATCCAGTTTTTTAACAGTTAGGGTGCTAAAGGAAATCAATACCTTTCTCGATATATGAATTGCCGTTATAGGATGATGGCACGACAAAAAATCGACCCGTGCAAATCAGCCGTTATTTGAGAAGCCATTTGAATTTTGTCGATACTATCGATAGTCAATTTTGAAAATATCGAAAATATTGCAAGGCAGCAATATCGATAGTTTTCCAGCTCTAGTTAGAACTATGCAGTTAACTTATTTATTTATAAATGTCGGGACGGCGCGAACGCCATTCCCGGCTACCAAAAATTACACGCACGAGTTATTCGCATTAGGAATAATCGCGAAGGTCAACTCAGCCGAAGTGCAATGGCCAAGCCTCGCTCCGGAGGAACCGCCTTCATGATCACGGTAACCTCTACGCCAGGTAAGTATGCTTTCTTCCGCTAAAACCCAACTATTTGAATCCACTATCAAATAAAGTGAATGAGAATTTTATGAAATTGCTATGAAATGATTTAGCTATCAACGAAAATTTATTATGGACATATGAGAAATGAATAGCGTGCGATACTTTTGTAAATAGGTATACTTGTTTGTGTGTTTACGAATACATAATATGTATGTATGTAGATTTGTTTGTACTGAAAAAAGTGATTTATGTGTGCGATGTAGCTCAGTGGTAGAAGAGACGGGCATGAAGCGGAGAGTATTGGTTGAATCCCAGCCCAAGGGACAAAAAAAAATTATTTTTTCTTAAGAAAATTTAAAAAAATTCTGGTTTGAAATTGAAACCCCATTCATTTATTTTTGAAATTTCAGTATGACAGCGCAGTGGGCAACTATTGACACTCAAAATAGATTTGCCAACATGCTGGCAAATTGGTGTCATTCGTCGAACGAACAGCTGATAAGCATAACAAATTAAAAGTTTTGTAAAATTTGTAAAAATGTAATTTATTAATTATTCCAATCCTTTTTAATGTTTTTTGATAATAAAAATGGAGGAATCGTTGGAAGAGTAGCGTAGAATCCACACTTTTCTCCGTAGACTCGGCCTAACCAACCATTGTCTCTGCTTTCTTAGCTGGCCCCTCTTCCGCGTCCATGCCCTCAACGTTGTCACCAAGCAAAACGTCGCAGAAGCTATTGCAATTTGTTTCTTTGGTAATTGTCTACTTTAGCTGTCAACTGCTAATAAATTGGCTAAAATTATGGGGCGGAATCCAGGGTAATTATGTGCAGAACACCTTTCTGAGTTGGCGGCCTTCAGTCGCGCTTATAAAAAATGGGAATATCTATTCAGAGAAGCAAAATATTGAGAAAAAAAAACGCTTCCGGATTCCTGATCCTGAGGCCAAACCCCGTCTTTTGAGGCCCCTCCAATAATTTTAGCTAATTTATTAGCAGTTGACAGCTAAAGTAGACAATTACCCATATATTTTTTAGGATATTATTTAGCGCGTAAACCAATTATTATTTTGCGCGTTTTTAATTAATCTTTTGGTTGCCACAATGTATCAGCTGTCCAAAAAATTTACTTCGCGATTGACATCAGTGATGAAAATAGGGATGCAATCGACTGACACGAAAATTTGACGATGCTCTTTGACACGCACCGCTTTATCGACTTCATGTCAGTTTTAGAGACGTAATGAAAACACATATTCCACCAAATTTCTATGGTGACAGTTGAGTCAGTTTTTGAGGTCAGTAATTTTGACCTAATGAAAACCAGCCTTTAGACTCAAATTTTTAGTATAAAATATTGACTGTCAGTCATCGAGTCAAAGATAAGAGTTGCCATATCAACGAAAAAAGCCACACATTTTTTGTTGGCGTATTTTTGATAGTTGAAAACAAAGTCGTACAAATTTTTTATAGATTTTTATTTGTTAAACTTGATATAAAGTTTTAAAAAATATTTGCTGACATTTAATTAAATAATATATAATATGTGAGATCTGTCATTAATAAAAAATTGAAAGCAATGCTAAAGTATAATCACAAATATTGGGTAGTTCTAGGATTTTAACAATATTAAATAGTAATAGTAATAACGAATCCAATTTCAATTATGTACTTTACAAAAATTTTAAACCAATACTCTTGAAAACTACTTTTAAAAAATATTTTGTAAATAAATAATAATATTTTTTTTTAATTTTCTTATTTCATGAAGTACAAATTATACTTATTATAAATTAAGTAACGGATTGATATAAATTAGTTTAAAATCTGAATTTTTATTATTTTATTTTGTGATATTTCTTCTGTTATGTTTCAGCCTTTCTTATTTATTTTTTTTTTAATTTTTCTACTTAATATTTTTTTTTTTTTTTGTTTAAGTGGTTTTTTTCTACTTCATATTTAGAAACGAATACCAAAGCATGCGAAAACTGTTATTAATTGTATTCAAAAACGATAACTGATAAAAAATAGTTTCTTCATGTGGCTCCAGCTCCAGCTCTCGCTCCAGTATACGACCAAACCAAATAACTTCATCTGCGACGATAACAAGGTTTAGTACGTTAGTCAAAGCTCTCGATTGGTTGCGATGAAAGGATTTTTTTAAGCTAAATAAATATTTAATTAGTTATGATGGTAAATATTAAATATATCTAACTATATATCCTACATATATGACCAAACCAAATTTGGTTTCAAATTTAAACTAGACCAGTTTTCTAGATATTTGGCTAAATAAATGGGGTTTCAATTTTAAACCAGAAATTTTTTAACAATTTTTTAAAGAAAAAATTATTTTTTTGTCCGTTGGCTGGGATTCGAACCAAGACTCTGTGCATCATGCCCGTCTGCTCTACCACTAAGCTACATCGCACAAATAAATGTTATGGGCAAAGTTCAATCTTGAATAAGCTTTCAAAAATAGATGAAAACAAAAGAAAAATTTTACACCGAAAAATGTTTCATTTTAAAACGAAAATGTTAATTTTCAAACCCAAAAGTTTTAATTTTAAACAGAAAAGATTTAAGAATAAATTAAAATTAAAAATATGTGCGGCATAGCTCAACGGTAGAGCAGTCGGCTGTGACTTCTGAGCGCTTTCTTTCGAATCCAAGTGCGACATTCTTTTAATTTTATTTTATTTTTAAAGCTTTTCGGTTTAAAGTTAAAACTTTTTGGTTTGAAACTTAAAAGTTGTCGGTTTAAAATTAAAACTTTTTGCTTTGAAAATTAAAACTTTTCCGTTTAAAATAAAAATTGAAACCCGTTACATTTAACCAATTTTCTTGAAAACTGGTCTAGTTTAAATTTTAAACCATATATGTGTTCCAAAAAATAACTTTATTTTGACTGTGACTACATGCTGAGTATTTTAATAATGGCCGTGTTTTTATTTACACGCATATGCGTTTGCGCTTAGATTTTGTATGGAGAGATAAGCGCTCAACCCTTATTTTCCATACAAAATTTAAGCGGAAACGCATATGCGCGTAAAAAAAAACACGGCCAATGTCTATTAAATTTTCAAAAATATACTTACAGTGCGATAAATTTCTATGCTATCGAAATATGATTTGCAAACGACGACCTTTATTGGCTCCCTACCCTCCATGGTTCTACTCTTTAGCATTTTGCATATAAATTGCTGAATTTTCGCAGTATGCTCATTACGACTAAAGATTCGTAAATATTTCAATTTTCTACACATACGAAAAAATCTCCAAGTTGCTGTTTTGTTCAAAACCAAATTACCAATATGTAATTCCTCGAGATTAACCAAACCGCTGAAAATGTTGAGTGTTAGTTCATCTTCCTGTTTTGTTTTGAGTAAACATAAAGTTTTCAAACTTCTCAATTTGACTATATCGTTCACAGTGCTTTCAGTCATCCAGGAATTTTGAAAAGTAAGCTTTTCCAATTTATTAAATTTAAGCAGATTCGTAACTAAGTATTGTATACGATCGACGCCACACACGCATGATGCATTCGAATAATCGCATTTATTCACATTAAATTTATTCAGTGTGAGCACTTTCAGATTTGGTAATTTACCCAGCACCGACCACCATTTGTATACGTGACAATCGATTTCTACTTCCTCGAGCGTATCTAAATGATTCAAAGCTGGCGCATAGCGTAATGAATTTAAACCATGATCGGGATTGTATAATTCGACAATGGCATGCCAATTTTGTGCAGGACGTATGCGTTTTCCTGAGAACAAAAGATTTTAATAAATACAAAGTAATAAATTATATGTTTTTTTTTTTACTTCAATTTAAAATAAGGTCCCTGGGTGTTTTCGATTTTTACATTTTTTCCAATATTCTTACTTGAAAACATAAACTTTTCAAAAAGAAAGAGATCCCAAAATCACCCAAAACGATCCCAAAATGATCCCGAAATGACCCTAAAATGACCTCAACACGGTCCAAAAATTACCCATAAATTACCATAAAATGATCCCCAAAAGTTATCCCAGAATGACCCCAAAATGATCCCAACTGATCCGAAAATTATCTCAAAATTACCCTAAAGTGATCCCAAAATGAACCCTAAATACCTTTAAATGATCTCAAAATGATCCGAAAATTAACCTAAAATTATGACAAAATGATCCAAAAAACTATCCCAAATTTACCACGAAATGATCCTAAAATTTTCCTAAAATAAACCAAATATAATCCCAAAATATACAAATACAATGCGGAAAAATGGTAACCCTGTTCGGCAACCCTATTTGAAAATATTTTAGTTGGTATGTCGCCGAAAATACCTTTCATTTGATATCCATATTGGCATATCTTGCTCCTTAATTAAAACGATGAGTCAGGTGACAAGCCTGTAAACCGCCCCAAGTGGAAAGTCTTAGAATCAATCATACGATCTATATTAAAAATTTCATCCAAATCGGTCGAGCAGTTCCCGAGATAGTTCGGATATACAAATATACAAGTTTAGCTCATTTAACGTTGTAAGATTTATGTAGATACTTACTTGAACCGGTACATTTCAAGCGTTTCAAATTCGGCAGCGGCAGGAGCATCTTTAAATCACACTCACTAACTTCTATCAATTCAGCTTCCTCGATTTCTGGATGTTGCTTACTCAGATTCTTCCAGAAATTCCATGTATACCGTTCCTTCAGCCGCACTGTCTTTATTACCTCCAATGGCGAATACTGTGTGCCAATCAAATGTGCGCAATGCGTGGCTATATGGTCGTCTAGTAAACTTTCTTCATACTTGAGGCTTTTCAGTTTACGCGCAAATGAATCGCTATATATACTACAAAATCTTCCACAAACTTTGGACCAAGATAGCTTGTCGTTTTTTGTTACGACTTTATCAAGTATAAGATATAGACAGTCGTCAGGTAGATCCAAAATGTTTGTTGGGGTATTTGATGACATTTTTTTGACTGTGAAGTGCGAAAAAGATAATAAAAAAATTAATAAAGGTTTCAGTGTATGTTCTTATCTTCGCATCCTGCCAAGTGCAACATTTTTTTAATTAGAATTTAATTTTAAAACCTTACGGTTTATAATTGAAACTTTTCGGTTTAAAATTTAAATTTTTCGGCTTAAAATTTAAAATTTTCGGTTTAAAAATAAACAAAAATATTAAAGAACAATGGGTAAAAAATTTGAAAAATTAAAAAAAAAAATTAATTTAGGGATTAAAAGTTTTTATATATTTAAAAAAATGTTAATTAAATTCTAAAAAATTAAATAAAAAAAATAAAAATTTACTATCCGCGGACTGGCACTTGAGCCTGTGACCTCTCGCGTGATAGTACGGGCGGTTAACGTCTGGGCTACTTCGACACATACAGCACGAATGCCAAATGAGTTACTTAAAATTTTTTAGTTCGAATCCCAGCGAACCGGCAAAAAAAATATTTTTTCTTTAAAAAATTGTTAAAGCATTTCTGGTTTAAAATTGAAACCCCTTTCATTTAATCAATTTTCTTGAAACCAAATTTGGTTTTGGTAAATACAGTCAGTGTCTAAAGAAAATGTATACCACAAAATTGCAACTTTCACCAATAATTTCTTCCTTTTGAATATTTTCGCAAATTTTGTATGAAAGTACTCCTAGAAATACAGCATGTGCTTTTAAAATTAAAGCTAAAAAGTTTGTGCAAAATTCAGGAAAATTCGACAAATTTCCAGCAAAGAACAGAATTTTTAGGGTTTATTCGGGTACGCAGTTTGTAGCTCGTTAAATTTAACATGCAACGCAGTTTGTAGCTCGTTAAATTTTACCATAGAAAGATGCAAATCTTGAGCTTGGCAATTTATTTTCTAGCTGGCCTCTGCATTTTTTTCCATACAAATTTATTCAAGCTTATAAAAATATTCAAAAAGAAGAAATGATTGGTGAAAATAGCAATTTTATGATGTACATTTTCTTTTGACACTGACTGTATGTAGTTCAAAAAAGTTTAAAATTTAGGCTCAAATTTTTAACAGCGCAAAAACGATGTCTGAGTACTAGGAAAAACTGACATTTTTTTAATTAATCTAAAATAATTAAAAACCTAGTTAACTTTTTTTTTGAAAATTTATTTTCTAAATGATTCTCCAATATCTCGAAAATCATAAAAACTGTATTTTGTATCGATATTCCATACATTAAGAGAGCTATGAAATTTTGAAGTATCAAAAAAATTTCAAGTGTCCGACCACTACTGCCTTCACCCTAAAAAAACCAAAAACAGAAACTAACTTTTTGTCGTCACTTGTGAGTTACTTAGTTAATTTAAAGAATTTTGTAGGTATTAAAATTTTTTCACAAACGCTTTTTAATATTTGAAGCTTCTATCTAGGCTTATCACTATCAAATGTTTAATTTCGTAGGTAAAATTTTTTGATGTTTTTTTCATAATTTCAAATGTCACTTCTCACCTTGAAACAATTTTCTAAATTTTTTAATCGCAAGCTCACTTTTTTTAAATTAAACACTGATCTGTTTACCGCCGTTGCCAAACAACTACTGTATTCTCGCGTTATCGAAAAAGTACTGAATGAAGCCTGCAAACAATTTCTTAAATAAAAGGAAAAGAAAAACAAACTTCAAGGATATTTGTTGCTTGTTAAATTTACCTGCCAAAAAAATATATCAAGGTAGCTTTATTCCTCTTTCACTCGCTCTCTGTTTTCCTCCCTCTCTCTTTCTCTTCCTTTACTTCTCATGCCATTCGGCAAGCATGCGATCACGATCAACGATTTTAAAAGTGTTTCCTTTGAAATCCTTAACAGCTTTGTAGTAAACATGTATTTTGCTGCCATATTTGAGTACCTAGTCGCTCGTTACACCCATACTGTCAAGTTCTTATGAATTAGCTGTTTTTGGGAAATGCAATTCCAGGGTCTGTTCTGTTTTAATACCTGCGACATCGATACAAATTCTGTATGTGAAATGAAAAATGAAACCCGAATACAGATACTTACATAGATCGGTCGAAACTAAACCGACCTTTTTTGATTGATAATCAAAGTTTCTTAATAACTACACGGTTAAAAAAATTAGCTTAAATTTTAAATTCGTCTAAAGTTTAAGCGATTTTTTAAACTATTTTTTGAATATCTTAAACCGCCTATTAGCCAAAATTCGTTGTTTTCGAGATAAAATTTTTATGCATATCTCGAAAACAACGAATTTTGGCTAGTTGATATTCAGCCAAGTTGAAATATAAATTGTGCACTCAATATAGAAAAAGTTTAAACAAACAAAAAATTACTGTTTCTGAGATATTAATTTTTTCTAAATACTAAAAAATTGTATTTTTTTAACTATATGCTATTGGTTATAAATTTCTATTCAAGTAAAATTAAAAACGAACATTTCAAAGAAAAAATCATAAGAATCGGTTAATTTTTGACAAAGATAATATGCATTGCATCAATAGCTTTGTTTCTTTCCTGCTAATTATGAATAATTATGAATACTTATTCCTAAAAAAGTGTTCTTTGAAAAAATTAGCAGCGAATTCAGCAGCTTTTTGACATTTAATTGAGAGAGAGAGCGCCAATTCGCTGCAAGTTATTGCTGGAGATTTTTCGTCCAGCAGAAACCAGCAAGCAGGAACAGCTGATCGGTGACATAGCAAAACAACAACAAAAAATGTAAATTCAAATTGTTAGCCAATCAGAAACGTAACCGCTGTTTTGTCTGCAAGTTTCTGCTGAACCCTGTTCGACGAAAAATTAGCAGAAATGAGATTTTGACAGCTCTTTACAAGACTCTCTTCTGCTGACAGTTCTTTGCTGGAGATTTCAAGAAACAAAGCTAATATATGGGGGAAAAAAATGTTTAATATTCAAAAATTCATATCACGAAAACAACGAATTTTGGCTAATAGGCATTTAGCCAAGTTCAAATTTAAAAACAAAAAATAACCTTTTTTGAGATATTAATTTTTGAAAAGTCATACATTTTTTCTAAATACTGAAAAAAAATATTTGTAAAGTACATATATAATATTTTTTATAAATGTATATAAAATTAATAGTAATAACGAACATTTAAAAATTAATTTAATTTTTTAATTAATTTAAAAATTAGAAGAATCGGTTAATTTTTGACAAAATTATTGCGAGTTGAAAAAATGGGCGAAAAAAACGTTCATTGCATTTTAACGATTTCAACGGCCGATAAATCTGAAAAAAAAAATTTCAGAAAAAAAAGACGTTTCTTTTTCTTGACCAAAGAACAACATATGTGTGGATTTTTGGAAAACCCGCTTAAGTCGAGATATGTAAGTAAATTTTCCAATTTCTTTATCATAAAAGCACATTTTCATAACCGTCATTTCTGTCTTATCAGCGTACTGATAGCGTGACTAGCTACGGAGATATGAAAACAACTTAAGTCAGATAAGATAGAAAAACTATCTTAAGTCAACTTGATCTGATGATTTTTTTGTTTTGCTTTTGGAAAAACAACCTAACTCGGTGTAAGTACTTTTTCCCCGGGCAGAACTTGAAATTCACTTGAACTTAAGTCTAAATAGGTTAAAGTTTTGTGAAATTTTTGGTCTCAGGTGATTTTTGTAAATGCTCTTACCTGAGATAAGCGGATATTTTTTCTAAAATCAGTTTGGAAGAAGCACTTATTTCCTTTAAACTCGGTTTAAAATAAAACTGTTGCGGTTAGTCAAAGATATTTAACTGGAAAATCATGAGAAATCATGACAATGTTATGTAATGGTGCTATTTCATTTTAATATGTATCAACAAAAGTTTTGTTAACAGCTAAATGTGTTTTTTTTCGCTCTCTTGTAAAATTTGGTTTTTAGACTTAAGCGGGTTTTCCAAATTTCCACAGAATTTTTGTTTTTTTTTGTTTCATCTATTTTGGAAAGCTTATTCAGATTAAATTTTGGCCGCAACATTTAAGTTTGCGATGTAGCTCAGAGGTAGAGCAGACGGGCATGATGCGGGCATTCTTGGTTCGAGTCCCAGCCAACAGACAAAATATTATTTTTTCTTCATAAACATTTCTAGTTTAAAATTGAAACACTCTTCATTTAACCAATTTTCTTAAAAACTGGTCTAGAAACCAAATTTGGTTTTGTTAAGTGAGGGCATGGCAAAATCATTAATGGTTACCGCAGCCCAAAACAGAATACGAAATTACCGTTTTGGCCCGAATTTTTGTGTTAAAAGCAGTGGCAAAACAACAAACGCATAAAAACACGTGCACAAACGATATACTTATTTTTCCTGGCTTTTTAACTTGTTTTTCCACATTTTCTAAATCACAAAGCACTCACTAGATTTCTTTTCACAACTATTTTTTTCTAAAAAAATTAACTCAAACTCATTAAAACACGCAAACGAATTCCGTAGCTTTTCCACGAACTTTGCAAAGAATGTAAATAAGTAAACAAAAAGGGTTTGAGTGATAAAAAATCAACTGTGCATGATGAAAGAACAGTTAGCCACAGCTGTCAGTTCAACCATACTTACCCTGTAGCGAAAGCAACTAGTTCATTGTGTATCAATAACAAGTGTGAACTCTTCTTTTGACAACACACATTAAAATGTCGGTTTGTTTACATCCTGCACATATTAAAATGTCGCCAGCACCGAATAACAGAAAAGCAATGGCGTGTTGTTTAACATCCTGCACACATCAACATGGCGGTCTCCTATCTTTTACCTAATGGTAGAAAGAGATGAGAAGATGGAAAGAAGTGAGACAAAAAAGGAAATTAAAAACTGGTGACTAAACTCACTTTGAAGTTTTCACGACTATGTCTATGATATCACACTTGTTATTAACCACAATCTCAAACAGGTGTTAAACTCATTTTGGAATTTTGACGTTTATCGTCAAGTGAATTCACTTGGTATTTATGCACAATGAACTAGTTGAAAACTACTTTACCGGGCCCAACTAGTCAGTGTTCTGTCTTTTTTCCATATAAGCAACTGGTATTTTTTACGTGTTGATTTCCTACGAGATGTCAATTGTCAGATTTCGACCAGAATAACCACAGTTATCTACTAGTCAGGAAATACCATATTATACTTTTTTGTTATTGTGTTCTACCAGAAAACTAGTTGTATAATACCCTATAGTATTTTTCTGACTAGTTTGAGGTTTCGTGCAGGGTATTGTCATGAGAGAGGGTTGCGCGACTCGTTACGAATTATTCGAAGGAAAAATCGGCAGTTAAAAATAAAAAAATTAAAAAAGGTTTTGGCAGGTATCGACCCACGCGCCCACATACTTGCAACACTAAGTGCTTACTTATCCGCACTCAGCTACAAGAGTACATAAAATTAAAATTTAAAAAATTCCACCATAGACTGTTAAAACTACTTATTTATTTATAAATGTCGGGACGGCGCGAACGCCATTCCCGGCTACCAAAAATTACACGCACGAGTTATTCGCATTAGGAATAATCGCGAAGGTCAACTCAGCCGAAGTGCAATGGCCAAGCCTCGCTCCGGAGGAACCGCCTTCATGATCACGGTAACCTCTACGCCAGGTAAGTATGCTTTCTTCCGCTAAAATTCAACTATTTCAATTAACTATCAAATAAAGTGAATGAGAATTATATGAAATTGCTATGAAATGATTTAGCTATCAACGAAAATTTAATATGGGCATATGAGAAATGAATAGCGTGCGATACTTTTGTAAATAGGTATACTTGTTTGTGTGTTTATAGATACATATGTACATATGTATGTGCATTTGTGTGTACTGAAAAATGTGGTGGTTGGACTTTGCTGAACACAGCACTTGGTTTGCTTGAACAACGTGATGTCATGCGATGAAATAAGAAAAAGAACATTGCAGTGTTATCAATTTATTATTAAAATATATGTACATATGAATGTAATAATTTTTTAAAAAAAAGGCAAGCTATCTTTTTAACTCAAGAGTTAATTTGAAAATCTGTCAAACCTCTAATTTGACATTAAAGCGGGAAACAGAAACAATACGGCAATACGTTGAAACAACTGAACGCTAAGTAGACTGCGGATGTTTGTATAGCGTTAAGCAGAATCAATCCGTCAGTACGTCGAAATAACTAACAGCAAAGTAGACCGCGGGTGCTTGTATGCGTAACGCCAAATACGACGGATACGCCAAAGTAGAATTGACGCACGTCACGCAACTGACGTATTGGCGGACTGGTTCTGCTTAAGCTATAACACCAGATAGGACGGATACGGCAAAATATAATTTGCTCTAAAATCAACTATTAAGGGCCGCTTGCATAAAAGCCGATAACGACTAGTTGGAGTTTAATTGATTAATTTTGTATGCTTGGCTGTCAAGTTAATCACCGATTAGGCGTTATCGGCTTTTATGCAAGTGGCCCTAAGTTATTTTTTGGCGATTTTTCTGTAACGCTCAAGATTTATAGTAATTTTCGTTTTCGAATCTAAAAAAACAAAGAGATTACCATTAAAAGCTTTAAAGAGATTTTTGTGCCAAGCTTCTCCTTCAATTTGTGGTGTACTGCTTTTTGAATATTTTGCTACAAATTGGCGAGGCCGACAGTTTTTTTCCTGAATATTGCTTTACCGGGTTGCAATACATGAATACTTGGTGTAGTAGGCCGAGGACACTACCGTTACATCACGGCGGCCGCCTTTAATTTTATAGTTCACTATGAAAATCGGTTTTTTTATATTTTTTTGTATTTTTCAGGAACTTCAGACCTATTTGAATGCTACCCAGAACAGTTTTTAAATTCCCGGTTTTGAAAATTTTTGAATTTTCAGTTTCAGGCCAATTTAAAAAAAATCGGTTTTTAGGTTCAAATTTGCAGAACTTTTTTTTTTTTCAGGAACTCCAGATCTTTACGAATGCTACACAGAACAGTTTTGAATTCCCTGTTTTGAATATTTTTGAAATTTTCAGTTTTCGGACCAATTATAGAAATCGGCTTTTTAGGTCCAAATTTGCAGAACTTGTTTTTAAATTCCCGGTACTGAAAAATTCAAAAATGTTCAAAACCGGGAATTTAAAAACTGTTCTTGGGTGGCATTCAAAAAGTTCTGGGGTCCTGAAAAGAAGAAAATAAGTTCTGCAATTTGAACCTAAAAAAAGGTTTTTTTTTTAAATTAAGCCTGAAACTGAAAATTCAAAAATGTTCAAAACGGCATATGTACTCGGTTTTGGTGTAACGGAAGGACTCAAAACCCAATCAGCGCACTACAGCCAAGTTTTGAAAGCTAATAAATATTCTGTTGCTTCTATTTTCCCGAAGATTGACATTGAGTAAAAAGTTGGGTCAAAAATAAACAAAATAATATTTTTAATATCCATACTAAATAATTTTTGAAAACTAAAAAAAAACATAAGCTCTAAGGAGATTTTTGCCGAGCTTCTCTTCCAACTTATAGTTCGCTGCTTTGATTTTTTTCCTACAAGTTGGCGGAACCTACAGTTTTTTTCCGACTCCGAGCGGCACTAGCAAAAGCAAATGAGTTTTTGCTGAGAAGCTTCTCATGGCAGAAATACACCCGGAAAATTTGCCCAACTACTGCCGAGGGCGCCCCGTTTAGAAAAATTTGTTTTCTAAATAATTTTTTATTTTAGAAAAGTTCTTTTTCTAAACAATTTTTGATGTTGGTTTTGCCGGGCATTGATATGACACGACTTGGTGTAGTAGGCCGAGCACTTAACGGCTACACCACGGCGGCAGCAGTTAATATAAAAAAACGGTTCAGCACCTTTTTTGTGCCATTAAAATTCATTTAGGAACCTGTTCTTGCCTTTTCCCCAAAAGGCCATTCAAATTTTTGACACATTTTGAAAACAACTGAAATTCAAAGAAAACATTTGTTTATTCTACCCACGCCGGCGTAACCCCGCCGCCGCCAATAAATTTGCCGGCGTATATCTCTAATCGATACATACTCATCTATATTTTTTTACGACTCTTTCATAAAATTTGCTCTTGGAGAATTCGCCTCAGTGCTGCCGCTGAAAATTTCAAAAAGGGTTCCAGGAAAAAAGTGTTCCTCTTTTTAGTTAAAAACTTTTGAAAAAGGTTTCAAAAATGATAAAAATTTACTTATTTTTTTATTTTTAACAAAAAAACAATAAAAATGCATTTCTTTACAGTTTGGAAGTGAAAAGGGTTAAATATGGTACTTTTTGAAAAAGTGGCGTCCGGGGCCAAAGCTCTAAAAAGGGTCAAATCGACCCTTTAGGGTCCGCAACGACAGCACTGATTTCACTCATCAGTAAATCAGAGTGAAAAAATGCACCCTCGCGGAATGCGTTTTTTAATGTGAAACGACTAAAAAATTTATTGCATCATCCATGCACTTCTTTCGAAGGAACCTTTGAGCATAGAGCTCTTTGGTACTATTTAGCTGAAAGAAATATTATTTTGCCCTACCTAAACAATGGGTTATCGAAAATTTCGGCAGTTAGGCATTACACCTAATAAACATGGTATATAACCAAGTTTTTACCCTTATACTTACACTATCGAAATATGAAGTTTGCCTAACCATAAACAAAATCAAAAATCTTCAGCAGCGTGCCAAAGATGTTTACTGTTCCTAATTCAAATCTCGAATGAAACTATCCAAACAAAATTCTGACTTTTATACTCAACAGTTCAGCAACCAATAGCGAAGTACAAGCATTGCAGTATGATGTACGAAAGATAAGTATCTAAAGTGGGTAGGTAGTATCATATTGGGTTATACAGAGTTACACCCACCCAGCAGTAACGAATAAAAAGTAACTGTTGTAAGTGTGTAATATGTAAGTGTGTATGCATGCACCATGTGCGCCCGTAAGGAAATCAACTTTAGAAAAATTGCTCTTGCTTGCTTATGTCTGTCTGTATGTTTGTTCGCGCATCACTCAAAAATTGGTGAATATAATAGAACGCAGTTTTCACCGATATGTAGCTGAACATCCAACCCTAAACCCTAGTCTTCATTTTACAGCCTGAAAATATTTCATTTCCTGGTGGCAATAAAAAATGGCCCATATCGAATATGTACCTATTTGTTTAAAAAAAAAAAAATGGATGTGGAACGGTGGAAAGTGTTCACTGTAGGTACCCTAAAAATAAAATAAAAACTGTAATGAGTTGAATCGAAGCAGCAAAACTCCAGCATTTCTTAAAACTCCAAATTCGAAATTGTTACAAGTTTGCACTTTTCAACATACATATGTATTTCGTTTTCAGTCCGAAAATGCTTGTTCTAAAGTGATATTTTTGTACTTGCTTTAGTGTTTTACTGCAGGGTATGCATTTGTCTATGGACAAGTTGAATAGGCAGCCAACCTATTTATAGCCCTATATATAAATCGGTCTGGGCTGGCTGCAAGAAATTTTGTTGTATGTAATTGGCATAGGTATAACGTACAGTGCGTCTAAAAAAAATGTTTACCAAGTAGTCATCTATTCGCACGCTAGCGTCATATATGTAATACTTCTATATAGATAATACCGAACAGTGAAGCGTGTCAAACATTACAGTACAGATATACCATGAGAGAAGGAGACAAAATCTCAAGGATGTCGTTAAACTTTTGTAAACAAAGGGGCATAAATAAATGCATACTTTAACAAAATGTAAATAAATTCACTTCGTTTTTCTTATCACTACTTTCACTAACGTCAGAAAAAAATTTACGAAGTTGATATTATTTCATCACCAATAACCCGTTTTAGTACTACGTTGCATGGATATGAGCCATATTTAAATAATAAAAATGCAAAACCTTATATTCTATATAGAAATAAGTATGGATATATGAATTTATTTATTTTCGAAAAATTTGAATTTATCGTATTTTTAATGTATACGCGAATAATATAATTTGTATGGTTATAAGCCATGTGTAAATAATAAATACGCAAAGCCTGCCTTCTATATATGTATATATTTATGTACAAGTATGTTTGATTTTTTTTTTTCACTTCAAAAACATGAATTTTAATGCTTTTATTTTCGTAATTCAATATGTTTAAATAGTAAATACATCCATTTATGCATTATATTTTGGTATTTTCATTATTTAATCGACTAATCAAAGATTTTATAACTAAAACTATGCACAATTTGTGTAATGGGGATAGTGACCCTTTTTGAGCCCTTTGATATTTTTTTTTAAACGCGCTACTACAATTCACTAACACAAACAAAACTTTCGCATGCGCAGAACTCACATTTGCACTGATTCATATAATAATGTTTGACACGCGTCTTACACACGGCCAGTATACGAAAGGCGCAGGCTGTGGCTAGCGTTAACAGTCAACTTAGGGGCCGTTCAAATATTACGTCAGCAGATTTTTTACAATTATTTACCCCACCCCCGTTGTCATCGAAAATAAGCAAAGCGGATATCCGCTCCCCCATGTTTACGTAAACATTATGTGTTGCTTTTTTATATTATAATTTTACAACAATACAATAGATTTAGGATATATATCAGATTTACTGATTCCACATGGATAGAAAAGGAAGCCCGCTGAACAAAATTATCCACATTTTTATCGTCTTTTTTGGGAAGCGCTATCCAGTAATTTTTGCAGAAATTATCAGAAGATGGTTAGCAGGGTAACAACTGATGGCGTAATCATCATCTATACTACCCCCCCCCCCCCCCCCCCCCCCCCCTATGTCTTCTGAAGTTTTTGGTTGTGCTGAATCTGAATATGAGCCAAATTTTTCGGGTCACTCTGGGTTTCTCTCTGGTTTGTACAAAGATCGGTAGTTGTCTTTAATTAATAAGTTAATGACATGCTAACACGATGGTTGATTTACAAATATGATGCCTCTCACCTCCCATTACCCATCTTCCCTTGCCTTACAAATGGAGGTATGACATGACCTAGAAGGTTCCACTGGTCATAACAAATCGCTCCCGACACAGACGCCCAGTACCGGGTTCATATCCGACCAAGGAATGTCAATTTCGACATCACACAACAACAACATCATAGTAAAAGAAATTGGGGTATATTGAGGTATTAAAGTATTTTTTTTTTAATAATTCTTACTATTTTTCAATTGAAAATTAAATTATTAACAAATTTCAAAGATCATTGAGTAATATTTTTCGATTAATTGTCCATGATCACTTTTGCAACTCACTGTGTCTCTTAACATAATTCCAAAGAACAACAACTACCTAAACATTTGGTGGGTATTCGTATTCATCCACCACTACACGGCGCATGTCTGGCTTCCCAGCAAACCAAAATTTACGAAATAGTCGGATATCAGAATTCTAAAGAAAACCGAAAGTATGTATTGTAAACAAACCCCCATATTCATAAAAAATAAAATAGGTTTATAAAGCTTTTTAAAATGACATTTTCATACAAATTTTTAATTATAAGAGCTCAATAAACCTTTTATATTTTTTATGAATAAGGGGGAAAGTGTTTATCAGATCAAAAAAGTAAAAAATTGAAAGCTATTGAAAACTGCCGAAAGGGTTTCATCATACCTTCTAGCTGAGTGAATATCAAGTGTGCTGGCCTGCCGGTTCGTAAGCTACCGCAATCTTTCCACATTTTTATCTTTTTATTTTCCACTTCCGATTCTGTTTTAAAAAAATGCATAACAAACTCTCGTCCACCCTCTAATACAATTTTTTTTACAGCTTTGTAAAGAAATCGGTTGCCATTTCGGAAAAATCTTAAGGCGCAACGTAACGGAAAAATACGAAATTAATTGTTTAGTGGGTAATGGCATGACTGTATGCGCATGACTTAGAGATGGGAAACTATCGATTACACTATCGATATTTTTTAGAGAATATCGAAGATAGTCGAATGAAGTTTTTAAACTAACGAATACTAACACACATTTCCATTTTAGATTTCATTGTTACCCAAAGTTATTTTCAGTTGAAAAACTATTCCAGCAACCATTTAAATACGTTAGTACTATCGATGATTGACTTTGTTTGAATACTATGGAAAGCTATCGATAGTGTGCTTAAAACTATCGCACACTATCGATGCTGTGATTATCGATAGTTTTGCATCTCTAGCATGTGCTATTTATAAAATTGAGTAAATGCCAGCAGTCGTGCACTTATAATTCTCAACCACTTTATTTAACTCGTAATATTTTTGCAGCGTTATTGAGCTATTCAATTTAAAAAGGGTGCTTGTCTTGCATGAACAATTCCAATCGGGGTTCAAAGCCCTGCGTGCAGACACATTGCAGTATTCGTGTTCAGCTTCATATAAATTGTGAAGTGGGTTGTAGATTTTTTCTCAACTTGCTTCTTGTTTTATGCGAACGTTATGAATACTCCAGTGGGGTATGGCTTTGCATATCCAGTGCATAATTTTTTGGATATGAGATTTGAGCTGCCAAAGGTATTGCTTTCGTTTTGCGGCGATTGCGTGGCCTGAGAGCGCTCGATCTCGTCTATGTTAATAAATTTTTGGGGAGAGTTTTAAAAATTGACGAAAGTTTGTTTTTTTTATAAGCTTTTATTTAGTTTCACCTGACGGCTGTCTGTTAACAAATCTTGCAAGCTAAATTTGATACACTTCCCGGTGTCCGATTGATCTGAAATTCTGCACCCCGATGACAATGCAATATTATAAAAAAAAAATTCGATAGGTGGCGCGCGGGTCGCTATATTTTCAAAATTCGCATTTATGGTCCGATTTAGCTGAAATTCGTAACATGTATTACTACCATGAAAAGAAATATTTTTGTAAAAAAAAATTCCGCTAGGTGGGGCTGAGATAGCGGTAATAAAAACTCAAAATCGTAATTATGGACCGATTTGGCTGATATTTTACGTGTGTGTTACTTAATTAATTTCTAAATGTTGAAAAAAAATTGGACCCGCTAGGTGGCGCGTGAGTCGCTTTATTTGAGAATTACGAAGGTCTGTTTTCAGTGTCGATTAATTCGTTTTTCAACGAACTTCCCGTTGAGGTAGGATCTTGAAATTTTCATCATCGTTTAGTTTTATACCCCAATGCACTATAATAAAAAAATAATTCCGATAGGCGGCGCATGGGTAGAGATATTTGAAAAATTTAATTTACAGAGATTTTGCCTTCGATTTTGAACTAACTCCCCGTTGAGCTGGGGTTTTGAAATTTTCACCATCTATCAGGTTTTACTGACAATGCATTATACAAAAAAAAAAAATCTAAAATATTGCTTTATTTGCAAAAATCCAATCATCACCCAAGTTTAGTCGTTTTTCCCTATTGCCATAGAAAGAAGATTGGAATTCGGCGCGTGGTGTATTCCAAAAGTACCTTTACTTACCCGCGGTGAATTCCTTTACTCTTATGAGCATTGTCTATTGATATGCAGATGGCACTAAGCATTATATGTATATTGATATGCAGATGGCGCTGAAGAATAAAACATTCGGCTAATTCCTTCACTCTTTTGAGCAATTATGCATAAAAAGTTGGCTCTGCTGATTTTGAATTATTAAATTGAAGAAAAAAGGAAACAGCTAATTATTATTAAAACGCATTTCTAATTAATTTATTAGATTTTACTGATTGTGTTTTCATTTGCGTGATTCAAATGCTAGAATTAAGTGTTAATGTAATATGAGAAATAAAATTAAAGAAAAAAAAACTTTTTTATAAGCTTTTATTTAGTTTCACCTGACGGCTGTCTGTAATCAAATCTAAACACTTAAATATAATAGCCGCGTGACAACCAAGTTTCGCATGTACATGCATTTAACGCAAACTTATGCGTCACAGCAACAGCGGCACAATCAACTATATGAGAGCCAAGTGTAAAATGCTTCTTCTTATGCTTTTCATGCATACAAAGTTGAAAGTTGCCAACTTTTGCATGTCAGATGTCGCTCGTGATGCGCGATGTGTCGTTCTCTACCTATATACCCACGTTCAACTCATCTGTCAATACATAATGCTGCGGCAAACATTGATTGTGACGCCGCTATAAGAGAACACCAAAATAAAGCAATATAAATGCTGAAAACCACGTCAACTGAATATTTATTCACAGAATATTTCCTTTTGCACGTGCTTTTTCCATACGTCAAAATTTACTTATACAAAATATTTTCTACGTTCTCTGTTGCCGCAATAACCCTGCAAAAATCGTTGGATTATGTGTTCCAATTTTCTAATATTGGAGTACTCCAATAGTAATCCTTTGTCTACATAATCGGACCACCTTCAACTTTTTGAAAGCCGATCATTGCTCCTGCCTTATCGACGAAAATCACGACACTATCGCTCTGACAATATATACTCCAAGGAGTGACAACATTGGAGTACATTGCAAAGTACTCTGACAGTAGGTACTCCATGGAGTAGCAGAAACAAAGCGAAGGTTGGAGTAGGTGGTCCAGTCCTAGGACATCGCAATGTTAATTGGAGCACAATTTTTATATGAAAAAGTATTACATTTGGAGTACTCTGATGCTCCAATTGGAGTATTCTTTGGATAGGAAATAGGGTACTCTCGATTTTTGCAGGGCCCTGCAAAAATCGTTGGATTATGTGTTCCAATTGTTTGATATTAGAGTACTCCAATACTAATCCTTTGTATACCTCATCGGACCACCTTCAGCTTTTTGAAAGCCGATCATTGCTCCTGCCTTATCGATGAAAATCACGACACTATCTCTTTGACAGTATATACTCCAAGAAGTAACAACATTGGAGTACATTGCAAAGTACTCTGACGGTAGGTACTCCATGGAGTAGCAGAAACAAAGCGAAGGTTGGAGTAGGTGGTCCAGTCCTAGGACATCGCAATGTTAATTGGAGCACAATTTTTATATGAAAAATTACATCTGGAGTACTCTGATGCTCCAATTGGAGTACTCTTTGGATAGGAAATAGAGTACTCTCGATTTTTGCAGGGAAGGCCCAAATCCGCAATTATATGCTGCTAAATTAAAATTTTGTGTGTGTCAGGGTAAAATTTGAATCTGATTAAATTAAACTTAAATTTTGTGTGTGTCAGGGTACAATTTGGATCTGATTAAATAAGATTTATTGTGTGTATCCATAGCATTATGCACTCCAATATGCACAATGTTATGTGTGTCTTGTGGTTAGCCAACATAGTTCATGAAAATGTGAATAATTACAGTTCTCTGATTAGAGTACCAAATAAGTTGCCTGATGCCGAACTCTGCCACAGGGAAAATTTGTTGGTTATGAAGTTGTTTCTGATTTATTTTCGTTCTTTATAATATGGATTTTTATAAGCTTTTATTATAAGCTTTTATTATAAGCTTTTATTTAGTTTCACCTGACGGCTGTCTGTAATCAAATCTTGCAAGCTAAATTTGATACACTTCCCGGTGTCCGATTGATCTGAAATTCTGCACCCATGTATAACCCCGATGACAATGCAATATTATAACAAAAAAATTCGATAGGTGGCGCGTGGGTCGCTATATTTTCAAAATTCGCATTTATGGTCCGATTTAGCTGAAATTCGTAACATGTATTACTACCATGAAAAGAAATATTTTTGTAAAAAAAAATTCCGCTAGGTGGGGCTGAGATAGCGGTAATAAAAACTCAAAATCGTAATAATGGACCGATTTGGCTGATATTTTACGTGTGTGTTACTTAATTAATTTCTAAATGTTAAAAAAAAATTGGACCCGTTAGGTGGCGCGTGAGTCGCTTTATTTGAGAAGTACGAAGGTCTGTTTTCAGTGTCGATTAATTCGTTTTTCAACGAACTTCCCGTTGAGGTAGGATCTTGAAATTTTCATCATCGTTTAGTTTTCTGCTTCCACGCAAAATAACAAAAAAATAATTCCGATAGGTGGCGCACGAGTAGAGATATTCGAAAGTTTTCATTGCAGGAAATTTTGCTTTTGATATTGTACTAACTTGCAGTTAAGATGGGATTTTGCAAATTTTCAGGCTTCGCTAACAGTAAATAAAAAAATTAGCTTAATATCAAAAATCCCATTTATCGTTTAGTTTAGTCTTTATTCCAATATCCCAAAAGTAACTTTATTAACCACGCGGCTTTATTGTAAAAGATTCTATGGTTTCTGTTGCTGCTAGCAGCCGATTGATGTCGCTGCAACATTATTGCATTTTGTTTATAAACCGAACTAAAAAGTAAAAAATAAAATTATAGAAAAAAAAACTTTTTTAAAAATAAGCTTTTATTATTGGTTCATAAAATTAACTAAAAAGTAAAAAATAAATTGACTGTAAAGAAATATAACACTTTATAAGTTCATTGTAACCTTTAACGATAATTTGGCTTCTTCGTCTGCCACAAAATAATTCCATATTGTACATAATTATATATTTCTAACATTAAAACTTTACACCTAAGATCATGTTCACACTGAAGCGAAAACACCTTGTTTTCGTGTAAAACATCTCACATAAAACAGGTGCGTTCATACCTGCTATTCTTGTTTTCATTTGACAGTAATCAGCTGTTCTAGAAATTGTGATTTGTGAGAAAAAATAATTAAAATTTTGTGAACGTACATATTATATTTTATGTACTTATTTTAAGTTTTACTGTCAGCGTACTTATTTCAAATTTACTTTATAGCACAAACATTTTCATTTTGATTTTTTATAAATTCGGGCGACGAAATTCAAAATGAAAACATTTGACATATCAGATATGTGACAGTATGTTTTTCGATTATTACCGATAAAATTTAGAGCCGACACTGATTGTGAAAGGTTTTCGTTGATGTTTTGGGATAAAACATGATGTTTTCGCAGGTTTTCGTTTGAAAATTTTGTATGGCGAAAACATCGGTTTTCAGCATGTTTTGCCTCGAAAACCAGAATGAGCTCGAAAACACGCTAGTGTGTACATAGTATAAATTATTAAATCTTCCAGTATATATCACATTCCTAATTTTATTAATAATAAAAGCGTGTTAAATTTCGATAGCAAGAAAAGAAGGTCCTGAATGTTCTTAATTATACCATCAAATAGAAAAGAAGGTCCTAAATGTTCTTAATTATACCATCAAAATTTAACACGCTTTTATTATTAATAAAATTAGGAATGTGATATATACTGGAAGATTTAATAATTTAGGTGTAAAGTTTTAATGTTAGAAATATATAATTATGTACAATATGGAATTATTTTGTGGCAGACGAAGAAGCCAAATTATCTTTAAAGGTTACAATGAACTTATAAAGTGTTATATTTCTTTACAGTCAATTTATTTTTTACTTTTTAGTTAATTTTATGAACCAATAATAAAAGCTTATTTTTAAAAAAGTTTTTTTTTCTATAATTTTATTTTTAATTTCCGAGACGCAAAAAAGCGCCTAAAATATGCAAGTTATTTTATGTTGCAGCCAGGGCTGCCAAAGCTGGTAATTCGTACCAAATCTGGTACCGTGAACATGATTTGGTTTTGTTTGTTTTATCAAAGAGTGTTGCCAGCGCAAATTTCTTAAATGTGCTCAAACTTCTTCATTTTTGGGAATTTATACAGTAAAACGCTTAAGTAACCGCCAAAATTCTTGGGCAATCTGCTTTTTGTAAAAAATGGGAAGAAAATTCCCCTCTTAAGTAAATCCCCACTTTATTACTCACCCCCTTTAGTTTTTCGTGTACTAATATCCATTTCTCATATAATTTTCCCCTCTTAAGTACCTACTTGGTACTTACATATTTTGGAGCTCAACGCCCTGCAAAAATCGAGAGTACTCTATTTCCTATCCAAGGAGTACTCCAGTTGGAGAATCAGAGTACTCCAATTGTAATCCTTTTTCATATAAAAATTGTGCTACAATTAACATTGCGATTTCTTAGGACTGGACCACCTACCCCAACCTTAGCTTTGTTTCAGCTACTCCATAGAGTACCTACAGTCAGAGTACTTTGCAATGTACTTCAATGTTTTACTCCTTGCCAGCAGCAAAGAGGATAGATAGATAAGAGGCGTCAATGTACTCTGCGCACGATCTCGACGCTTTTTTACTCGGTGAAATGTGTTTTTCTCGTCACAACGTCCCAGGCCTTCGGGCAATCCTCTTTATTCTTGTCCGTCAGGTGCCACTCGAAAATTGAGTGATTTTCGGAAGAGACAAAATCAGCTGATACAAAAAATGAGTAAGATGAGTGTGAAGTGTTCGAGTTGAAAGAGTGACAAAAATAAGTAAAAAGTTGGAAATAGACGTTGCATTTTTGTGAAAAAATAAAAATGTGTTAAAAAGTGATAAAGTGATAAAAAAAATTAATTAATTAATTAGTGATAAAGAAAAAAGTGAAAAGTAAAGTGAAGTGGTCAAGTGGAAGTTGAAATATAAGTGAAAGTTGTGAAAATTGTGTTGTTTTGTGTTTGTGTTGAATGTGTTCAATGTGGCAAAGAAGTGTTTGTGGAAAAGTTTGGAAATATTAACAACAAATCAAATATACATTTGATACATGCATTGCAGTTGTGGTATAAGTGTTTTGTTGACACCTGACTTAAAATAAGTGTATATTGCAACAAAGGCAAAATAGCTATTGTTGCTATTGTGAAGTGTGATAAAATAAAGGTAAAGTTTAGTCAATATAACAAATCGAATATACATTTGATATATGCATTGCAGTTGTGTGACTTTTTTGGTGGCAAATTGGTGGGGAGAGGGTGTGTTGCAACTGTCAGGTAAATTGAGTGGGAGAAAGTAACTGTTCCTCCCAAAAACTCAATAGAAAAACAATAATAGTTTCAAGGAATTTGAGCCAAAAACAAAAAAAATTCAATGTTATCAAGCTTCTTGCCGCTGCAACACCTTTTTAACATTGTGATTGATTGTGATTTTTGTGATTTTTGTGATTTTTCTGTGCATAATTAAAAATGCCTTTCGTAAAAAAATGTATCGCGATCAAGTGCGTCGCTACAAGTAAGAACCGCGGTTTGTCGTTTTATTCGGTGCCAACGAACCCCCAGCTCGCTTCCCTCTGGAAGGAGAATCTGGGGATTCAGGAATTCAGAAAAAGTGGAAATTTCGTTTGCGGGCTACACTTCCCTGCTGCAGCTGTTGGCGAGGGTCGTCGTTTAAAAAAGAACGCAATCCCAACATTAAGATTAGGTAAGTATAAATTTTTTTCAAGTGTTTAAAATATGTGTAAATCCGTCGATAGAAACAAGTGCCATCAAATCCTAATTGTAGCAAGTGGGGTAAATGGTGGGGGATTTAATGGATTTGTTTACCGACAGGTTTAAACATATGTTTGTGTTGTGTTTTTGTGTTTGGTTTTTGGGGTTGGTTTTTGTTTGTACAAAATGTACACATGTATGTGCCCATGTCTTGCCCATGTATGTATATGTCGATGTGGGTTTGTTTTGTTTAGTGCCTCATACGAGGGCTAGCCTATAAGTTTTTTTCCATATAGATTTCCTTGCCAAATTTTATTTTCTTTTTAATTTTAATATGTTCGATTAATAATATTTCACTAGTTTGGTTTTTTGGATTATATCCCAACGAACATTTAGAGCAAAAATTTAAACAATTTTTTTTTTTACTTCTTCTGTTTTAAAGGACATGCAAATGCACCCCCACACTCAACCGTGGAGAAGGCCGCACCTCGTTGTTGTGCACCTGGATGTACTCCGGCCGGGAGTATTTTATTGCATGAATTCCCTAAAGCAGAAGTCCTTAGGAATTCTTGGGTTGTGGCATGTAATTTGCCACCTGGCGAGGCTGCCAGAGAGCTTTATCTTTGTGATAGACATTTTGCTACGGACTCTAAATTCAAGACTAAACTGACGACAGGGGCTATTCCGACCATATTTGGAGATAGGGTGTCAACGGAAGTGGCAAGTGGTAGTGCTGTTAGGCCGGTGCTTACGCCTGTACCGACCAAACGCACAAAAGTGGCGCCCACCAAGACAATTGGTAGTGCTTTATCGCCGGAAACGGTCAAAATTCTAAAATCAAAATTCTCAAGTCAAAATTCCGGAATCAAAATTCTGGGTCGACAAAATTCTGGAAATTGGAATTCCGCACTTCCTTCGCCTTTTGTGGCTGTATTTCAAAATTCTGGTTTTTCATAATTCCGGAATTTACGTTTTCCAGAATTAATTCTGGAAAATTTTTCCCCAAAATTTTAGCAAAAACGTGTATTTTAATAAATTTGCTTATATTCAAGAAATATACATTGACTTTAATTTTTTGGTCATAAGACAGAAAACCAGCGGAACAATTTGTCTTTCTACTCTTCCGTGTATGCCTCGTCATTGTTGGAACAACGTCAAAGGTACCGTCCGCAATCTAGCAGTCGCTCTCATTTAATAACTGCAGCGAAGATTTTGTTCCAAAAATAAGAATGCATTCGCCATAACTTCTCACTTAAAATTAATAGTTGACCTTCCAAAACATAAAGTGATAATAAAGGAATGTCTATTTTTCCAATACAAGTTGGCTCTTTTCTTCTAATTTTCAACTAAAGGGCATTTCTTGACGGCAGATAATGTCCAATGTGTTTTTCTGTCATAGATACCGAACGCTGAATTATTTGGCTAGGCTGCAGAAAACTCGAGCGAACCATATTTTTAACCAAATTATTTGTTTCTGCAACCGATTTTTTATGCGCACATGGATCATGAGAATGTTCATTTTTTTATTCGTATAACATTTCACAGCCATGAAATTGTGTGTCAATACGCACGGTACATTTGTTTTTAATTCCTTCAGAACAAGTCCAGTTAAATGTTAAAGGCAAAATTCTGTAATTAATTATTAAAAATGCGCACTTTTTTTGTTATCAACACGCATTTTTAATCATTAATTACAGAATTTTGAATTTCAGAATTTTGGTTTCCAGAATTTTGCAATTTAGAATTTCGTTATCCAGAATTTTGGATTCCAGAATATTGACTTCCATAATTTTGATTTCCAGTGTTTCGACTTCCGGAATTATGAATGCAGAATTTCCAAAAAAGCAGAATTTTGACCCCAACCCCTTTATCGCCGGTGACACCTTCGCCGGCGAAAAGCACACAAGTGGCGCCCACCAAAGCGATTGGAAGTGTTCCATCGTCGGTGAAGCCATCACCGGAGCAACGAACACAAGTGGCGCCCACCAAGGCAGCTGGTAGTGCTCCATCGCCGGTGACAATTTCACCGGCACAAAGCACACAAGTGGCGCCCACCATTACAAGAGGAGGTATTGATCCTTCGCCGGTGCGTGCACCTGTACCGGAGAAGCGAACTAAGTCCCCAGCCACCGACTTGACTTTTGCAGAGTTTGAACTGTTCTCTGACTTGGAAGAAAAACGCCAACGTCTAGATCTTCGCTATGACTCGGAGGGTCTAGACACCGGCTTCAAGCCCGTTCGCACATCTCAGCAAGAGAAGTTTGCTAAACGCGAACGGGCTTACCAAAAAATGGGAAAGAGACAGCAGCAGACCATCAACACACTGAGGAGGACGATAGCGAAGCTGAGGAACGACAACATCAAATTGCGAGGAGAGATGTCGGAGTTGATTGAGAAGTCCATTGTTTCACGTGCCGGATCCACGGAGTATGCAGTTACATTTGCGAGGATGATAATTGATAGCAAAAGGAGTTGGTTCAAGCCCAACGAGAAAAATCTTGCTCAAAATATCAGTTACATGTCCACCAAAGCTTATAATTTTATGAAGGATGACTTGGGATTCCATTTGCCGAGCGCAAGCACGCTGCTCAGAGACCGTCCCATCCGATTCATCCGTCCAGGCATTGATGAAGTGGTAATTGAGAACCTCAAACATATGATTGCCCCAATGCCTGAGACCCATCGCATATGTCAGATCATGTGGGATGAGGTCGCTATAAAGAAAGATCTGACGTATAACGCCAAAAGCGACGTCATTGACGGATTTTGCGACATTGGTGAAGATTGTCGCAGCAAGAAGATCGGGGACAAATGCCTCTTTTTTATGGTGAAAGGAATCTGCAGCAGCTGGAAATATGTAATGAGTTATTACATAGCAAAAAATGGAGTATCCGGTGCTGATCTTTTGCCGTTGATCCAAAAAAACATTGAGATAGCAACCAGTATGGGTCTCAAGGTTAAAGCTGCTGTATGCGACCAAGGCAGGAATAACCAAATAGTCACATATAATGGAGTAGATGTCCATTTTATGTGCGATCCCCCTCACCTGGTCAAAAATATTAGAAACAACTTCTTAGGCCAGGGGGATATCACTACACGAGATGGTGTTATTAGTAAGGCATCAGTCGTTAAACTATTTGAGTTGGACGGGGCCAATGAGAATTACAAAGTATGTCCAAAATTGACTGAAGCCCACATCCGCCCGAACAACTTCGAAAAAAATGAGTGTTTCGAGGGCAACTCAGTTACTTAGTAATTCGGTCTACTCCGGATTAGTGATGATGGAGAATCTAAAGTTGTTTTGACAAGAAAAAAAACTTTTAGAAACGGTCAAGCCCACACAAATCTTCATAAAACGGATGAACGATTTGTTTGATGAGGTAAACTGTAAAAATTTGAGCGACAGGAATCCTATCAAAAGGCCATTGCTAAGGAACAGCAATGAGAAACAAAAGAGACTGGAGGATCACATAGCTTATCTGGATACGATAAACTTCAAGAATCCGGTGGTGTGCGTGGAAGGATTCATATTGACTATAAAATCAATGATAAACTTGTCGGCGGACTTGTTTGCGGAATATCCGTCATTGAATTTTATAATGCTTGGCAAGCTCAACCAAGACGCCCTGGAGAATTTCTTCTACAGAATTAGATCGAGCCAGGGCATCAATATGCACCCCACTGCCAACGAGATCCAGTTCATCCTAGCCCGTCTTATCTCAATGAATATTGCCAGACATCCATTTGCAGGTAAGGGCACCAACTGCGAGGACGACGATGAAACATTTTTGGATTGGTATGACCCAGTCGATCCGAGCAGTTGCGTGGAAGACGCATTACCAGATAAACCTGCGGCGCAGATAGCCGGGGCTCTGAGCGTGGTAGTGTATGACCCACACAAAAATACGTCGGACGTACCAGAACGCGACACGATGGATCAAGCAATAGACGACGTAGTGAGGCAATCAGCGCTTGAGGAAATCCCCATTCCTGCAATTCCTGGCGAGCTCTCCGGCGTACAGAACCCTTTGAGGCAGGCGGAAGAGCAGATCCAGAGGTATTACACTGGCTATGCCATTTATCAAAACGTACTGCGGAAGGTAGACTGTGATGAATGCGCGGAAGTCATGTGTAAACCTACTGTCGATCCAGGTAATGAGTCAGAAGCGCTGATTTTGGCCAAAAACTACAAGCCATATACCGACCTGAGATTGCTGAATCCTTCGGACAGGTTTTTCAAGATTAGTTCAGACCACATGAGGTGGTACTTGGAAAAGTTCCAGATCAGCGCACACACATCCTCAATACGCGAACAAATTCTAACTCACATAATAGACAGGACGGACGAAAAATACCCGGACTGGTTTGAAGGGGATTGCGTAGATCATCGTCTGGGACTTTTAGAATTTATGGTCAGGGTACTTTTGTACAAAAATGCCAAGTGGGTGGCGCGGGCTGACGAACAACAGACGAGACGGTTACGATTCATCGCAAAGATGAAGCGTCTGAACGCCGACGTCAGGAAATAGGCAAATTATTTCCTACAACCCGAGGGTACTAAGGACTTTTGTTATGGACCGTTTTCACAATCTCTGATTAACAGTAATCGTGGTTGAGCTGGCAAATCAGTTCAACCGCTGTTTACCATTAGTAAGAATTTTGAAAACGACCCTTGGGGTTGGATTGCTTTTCTTTTCAGGTTTTTTCTTTCCTTTTCTTCTTCTTGTTCTCTTTTCAGGTTTTTCTTTTATTTTCAGGTTTTATTTTATTTTCAGGTTTTATTTTATTTTCAGGTTTTATTATAAGGGTTGGCGTAGTCACGTTCCACCTTCCTTGTGGATGTAGGATCCACAGGTCCATGGGCAGGGACTGCCATTAGAAACAAGAATATTTTAGCATAAGACTTAAATTAAAAAAACAAAAATCTTTTAGAAATAAGTATTAGCATTAAATAAAAAATTAAAAAAACTTAACAAAACATATGAATTAAAATCTCTTAGAAATTAGTATTAGAATTAAATAAAAAAAAAAAAAATTATAAAAAATATTAAAACAAAAAACTTCCAAAAAAAACTTAACAAAAAACAAAAATTGACTAGAATAAGTATTAGCTTTAAATAAAAAAAATAAAAAAATAAAAAAAAATATTAAAACAAAAAAAATAACAAAAAAAAATTAACAAAATATATGAATTCATAATTGACTAGAATAAGCGCTAGAATTAAATAAAATTAAAAAATAAAATAAAAAAAAAAATAATTATAAAACAACAAACTTCAAAAAAAAAATTTACAAAAAATTCAATCAAAAATATTTACTCTAATTAAAATTTTATTTATTTTATTAATTTTGTTTATTAAGGCATAAATGCTGAATACCAAATTTAAAATTAACGTAAGTATACATTTATAAACAACTGAAGTTATTAAGGGTCAAAGTTCATTTGAAAAAATTAAAATTTTTAAAAACTACTAAAACGATTTGGAAAATTCTTTTAGTATTCGATAGGTGTTTTTATTCCCGTTAAAATGAGATATGGTTTGCACAACGTCTAATATTTCGTGCTATATATTATTTTTCATAAATAATGTATTTTTTTTTTTTTTTTGGATTTTTTATAAATAAGTGCAGCTCAAGGCCGCTTATCAGAAACAGAAATGTTTTTATTTTTTATTTTTTTTAAGCGCTGCCAAGAACCGAGAGCCGTCTATGCTGAAAGGTGTAGAGCGTCTA
Organism: Campiglossa producta; assembly: GCA_964058755.1. NCBI lineage: Eukaryota > Metazoa > Arthropoda > Insecta > Diptera > Tephritidae > Campiglossa > Campiglossa producta. The sequence goes on along the minus strand of CAXKVI010000005.1, from coordinate 10,278,161 downwards.
AGGGTTTTTGTGAAGCGCTGTTAAAGGATATTACGAGTATGCTTTTCAGGAGGAGTTAAGGAAGATGATGATGATGATGATGCTGAAGGCCGCCTGTTGGTGCAGAATTTAAACTAAATCCACGGCTGATTTAATTATATAACGTATAATACATCAAATTGCTTTTTTCAAAGCGACCCCCCCTAATTAATTATATATGTTTCGTATTATTCATCTAATTGTTTATTATAGCAATCTAAATTAAAAATGTATCTATACTAATACCCGGGAAGTAGCTCTGCTCTGTAAAGTTAGTTTGCTCAATAATTTCAAAACTTTATGAAAAATTTAAAATCTTTCAAAATATTTTAAAAATAATTTAGTTTATGTTTAACGCGGTCAAGTGCTTCAGCGAAATCGAAAATTTAGTACGTTAAAATGCAAAAACGTACCAAGTTTGGAAGTTCCGCACCGGAAAAAAATTCGTACCAAAAATGGTACATTTCGGCCAAAACGGCAACCGTGGTTATGGTAGGTTTTAAATTAACAAGGAAATGTCTCTCACCATCAAGAAATACTATTCACAAAAAGGAAAAATATACTTAAAAAATGACTTTCAATTGATGCACTTTGGCTGAAATTATTTGAGGTTGCAATTTCTAAGACGTTGGCAACATTTTTTACTGCAAAGAGATGATTACGCCATGAAAAACACTTTTTTATTCCAAATATTGAGAGTGTAACCCCAAATATTTTATAGCCTGGTAGCGAAATTTTCACTTGAAGGTAATACCAAGACTTAAGTAAAGAGTTTTTTCAAAAAAATTTATGGTCACCGTACTATGCATAGCATTAGGAATAAAATACATATATACATTATATAAAAAAAAATATGAGTTTCCGAAAACGCAGCTGGGTGTGGAACCTGTTTTCGAGTTCCGAAGATAGCAAGCAGGTTTAATGTAAGATTTGCAATCTAAGGATGGCTTGCAATAGCTAAACCACGTCATTAGTCACGCATTTGACAAAAATTCACAAACAAAATAAAGAGCAGAAGGATAAGTATAGTAAAGTATTTAGTATAAAGTATGTATTTAGTAAGTTGGTAATTGACTACTCGACTAGTCGAGTAATCGATTAGAATAAAGAGCAATAGTTCAAGGATACATATTATTATTTGTATCAGCGTTGCCACTAAAAAAAAAAAAATTCGCCCAAAGCGGGAAAGGGCGAGTTTTTTATTTCGGAAGCATTTTTTATATAATGTGAAAAAAAAAAAAAATAAAACGAGTCGACATGCGCTATATGCAGAAAAGTTATCGTGGGAAACAACGTGTGCAATTTAAAGAGACATTTAATGGAGAGTCATAAAGACGAGCACAGTCTCTTTCTGGAAAGAGAGTGTTTACAAATCGGTCAAGCAGCAGGAAAACAAGCAGCGCTGCAGGCCAAATCACTAAACCCCAGGTTCAAATTTTGTGCAATGTAAAAGTGTAGGTAGGTACTCAGTAAATAGCTGATGTAAAAATATGGGTTGTCACGAAACTTGCTTCGCATAGTTAAAGCTAAGGAGACGATTAGGATTTTTTCAAGACAATGCGTATGCTAAAACCCATGGAATGGTTTTGGGCAAAGGAACAGTGATGTGCGTGAAATAGAGATGCTTGGCTGTTTTAGATGGGAAGCGTCTCCAAAGCGATATAAAAGAAAATGCATTTGTTAGCAAGAGGGAAGAATTGTTCTCGAAATTTACTATAAATAACGAAGTGAAAATACAAAATATATTTTTTTAGACAATGTTGGAAGAAATTAATATCGTATTTCTTTGAAGGCAAGTATTGCAATCACTTGTTGAGGGATTATTGCCTTAAAGTGCTGAGAAAAAGGCTATAAAAATAATGATCGCGAATGAAAAAAAAAGAGGATTAAAAAATATGATATGATAATAGAACATTCGTTAGCAAGAGGAAAAAATTGTTCTCGAAATTTTCCATAAATAACGAAGTGAAAACACAAAATATTTTTTTTTAGACAATGTTGGAAGAAATTAATATTGTACATTTTTAAAGGAAGCAAGGAATTTTATTTTGGGAAACTATTACCTTATACGGAAACTTATTTAGAAGGAAACAAATACTTTATGAATGAACTCTTATGAAAAATGCGAAAATAAATACGTGTTCACGATGATGAAAAGCTAATTTGTTATGAAGAGGAAAACAAGTACCAACTGTTTACAGAAAATGGCTAAATTTTCCATAAATTCGGCATTATTTGGTACATTTAGAAAATAGGTACCGAAAGCTACTTCAAATGTACCCGAAACGATTACGTTCCTGAAAATCGTTAAAGTAAAAAGTCCACAGTGCGTTCGAATCAGAGAAGTTAGAAAGAGAAAATAAAATACGTTTTCTCCTTTTAAAGGCATTTGAAAAAATATATTTCTTGTTCAATCAGTAAGAAAAATCAATTTTTTTCTATAAATCGCATTAAAACAAAAAATGTATGAAGGATAATTTAAAAAAATAAAAAACCGATTCAAATTAAATTTCCTATAAATTCCATTTAAAAACACAAAATATGTTTTTTTAGACAATGTTGGAAGAAATTAATGTTGAACATATTTAAAGGGGGGCAAGGAATTTCATTTTGGAAAACTATTAACTTATACGGAAACTGCAGTAAGTATTCACATTTTTTTTTAATTATAAAAAATTAAGTTTTCTGAAAATTTAGTATTTTTTACCAAATGGAAAATATTTTTTTTTTTTAATTAAACATTTATTAGTAATAAGGCATTATTGGGAAGGAAAAAAATAGTTTATGAAAGAACTCTTGTGAAAAAGCTGCGAAAATAAATACGTGTTCACGCTGATTGAAAGCTAACATGTTATAAAGAGGACTTACAAAACAAGTGAAAATTGCTAAATTTTCCATAAATAAAATCAGTCTCATTTAAAAAAAGATATTTCTTGTTAAATCAGTAAGAGAAAATAAATTTTTTCTATAAATCGCATTAGAACAAGAAATGTATGAAGGATAATTGGAAAAAAAAAAAAATAATAAAACGATTCAAATGAAACTTCCTATAAATTCCATTGAAAAAACTATTAAAAAATTTAAGCATTTATGAAAAGAATTAAAAAAAAAAATAAACCGCCTCTGCAGACCGCTGGCGGGCACCTGAATTGCAAAATTGTATTCACGCTCATTTTATACATTCTCAAAAAAGCAGAGCCTGCTGATGTCAATTAACTTAACGAAAAAAAAAATCAAAATAATTCTCTATGTGACAAAAAAAGAGGCAACAATTTGAATTTTAATTAGAGTTTTTATACGACCACAGCCTACTTCGATACTCAGACTTAAACAATTAAAAATTTCTACCCTCCGAAAATGAAAGCCAAATTAAAAAAGAAAATAGCAAACGACCAAACTTTTTTTTTCAAGTTTTTCAGTAGAGCAATTCCAAATTGAAAATTTTAGTGCAAATGTATGGAGTTTTGAAATAGCTTTTTGCTTATAAAATCCACAATTTTTGAGCACATGCGGTGAAAATTTGTGTGATTATAGATCTTAATTCAATATTGACCAAACTCAACTTTGGTCGTTTTCCCTTATTGCCACAGAAATAAGGCAGAATTAATCTTCCCATAACGCTAATCAGCTGTTCCAACCAAACTTATGGAAAACAATGTAGTCGATTCTACTTGCCATAAAATAACGTTAACGCGTTTACATTGATTTATGTGCTGTTCATGGTGAGCCTGCATTTTGCATTTCAGCATTTAGCGAAAATGCAGCATTTTTCCATACAAATTTGAAAGCTAAACGCAACTAAATGCTACTTTATTTCTGCATTAGCTTTAGCATCTTCGAAGATACAGTGCGAACAAAAATTTCCTTGTATGAAGAAAAAGTGAAGAGTTGCGATGTAGGAAAGCACCTTAAGCATTCGAAAATTGGATAAATGCGCATTTTCAAAATGCGGCAGCATGAACGCATCTACGAAATGAACGACCGAAAATGGAAAATGCTGATTTTAAAACCCAGTATGAACACTACATTACAATGGGTGGTTGGAACAGCTGTTTAGCGTTATGGGTATGGCGTTAGCGATAAGGAACATGAATTATGCCTATACAGTCCAATTTCTTTATATGTAGTGAATTTGCAGATTTTCAGTCCAAAGAACTTTTAGCTACAATTCTGTGGCAATAAGAGCGAACGACCAAAGTTTAGTTTGGTCAAAATCTAGTTATTAGCACGAATTCTGCGCATTAAGATTTACAATCACACAAATTTTCACCGCACTTGCTAAAAAAATTTGGATTTTATGACAAAAAAAAAACATTTACCCCCTTATTCATAAAAAATATAAAAGGTTTATTAAGCTCTTACAATTAAAAATTTGTATGGAAATGTCATTTTAAAAAGCTTTATAAACCAATTTTATTTTTTATGAATATGGGGGTTAAACTACAATTTTGAATTTTGAATCACTGTACTGAAAAACTTAAAACGAAAACGGCGCTTCTTGCAAAAACGGCAAATGAAGCTACGGAGACTGGTCGAATGTAGGCCGAAAAAGGTGAAAACTTAGGTAAGGAGTCCAGCTAGGTTTAACAAGCTAAGACAAAGGTAATAGTCCCAAAATAACTTTAAGCTAGCATAACTGATGAAACCACTACGCAACGAAACCGGCGTTAGTCGAAAAAAAGGCAAACAAATTAGAAGGGGCCCGAATCCCTGCAAAAATCGTTGGATTATATATTCCAATTTTTAGATATTGGGGTACTCCAATAGTAATCCTTTGTATACATCATCGGACCACCTTCAGCCTTTTGAAAGTCGATCCTTGCTCCTGCCTTATCGACAAAAATTACGGCACTATCGCTCTGGCAGTATATACTCCAAGGAGCAACAACATAGGAGTACATTGCTAAGTACTCTGACTGTAGGTCCTCCATGGAGAAGCAGAAACGAAGCGATGGTTGGAGTAGGTGGTCCAGTCCTAGGACATCGCAATGTTATTTGGAGCTCAATTTTTGTATGAAAAAAGGATTACATTTGGAGTACTCTGGTGCTCCAATTGGGGTACTCTTAGGATAGGAAATAGAGTACTCTCGATTTTTGCAGGGTTAGGGAAAGTTACCGCTGAAACTGCTACGCAGCAAAAATGGCGTTTGTTGCAAAAACGACAAAGGCAGCACAAAGTACCAACGACTTTGCAGCAGAATAGGCGAAAACAGCGTCAAGTCAAAAGGAGAGGAGAACCTAAACCAACGTGCGACTCGTTTAGATAGCTGTCGGCGAAGAAAGTCCCAGGCGATGTAAACGAAATTCGAGCTGGAGTTCGATGTATTAGCGAATAAGCAAAACTCGAAAACGGTTTGCGAGAATGCCAAAAGTATTCTGCACAATAGGTACCTATGTATGTCTATTCCTCGATAGCATACCTATGTATAATTATATTTTACATCGCTCTGAGAGCAACAACAACAGGACAAACGGCGAGATAGTTGAAGTATTTGGAAGAATACTTGGTGGTGGTATATGTACTCTGTTGCCTTCAAATGCGTACTTCAGGTCAGAGTTTAACCAAATCTCTTCGTCAGCGACTCTGCCTTTAACGCCGACATCTGCCTACATGAATCGGTAGTTGACGTCTGCGATTGCCATTTGAAAAACCCCATATCCTAAGAAAGTCTTCGGAAATATACCGCCAGTCCACTTCGGCACGGGTAATTTAATGCGGCATCCTATATCGCTGGAATGGATTCTTTTATGGTGATTTCGTTTCATCAAAAAAATTCGCATTTTTGTTACATTCTTCAATTTTCCGTTTTCGTTTGCAAAATGAAGGTAAAACGTCAAACATGATATGTTTTCGTTTCCTAAAAGTGTACACTTCAAGAGTGTAAAAAACTCACACTTTTTACCCTCTGAAGCTTTGACAGGGTAGCTGGTTGCACTGAAAATCAGGTGACGAACATTTTATTTCATAGATAAATTTGGTGAAATAAATTGGATTTTGCAATAACAATTAAATATGGGTGAAAAACGAAACCTAATTATTCAAGCACATAGCATAGCAAACGGGGCAGTGTTTTATGTTCGTTTTATCGATAACAGGTTCATGCAGAACGGGTACCCTTTTATCACATCATTATAGTGTTCTGTGCAAGAGTGTAAACATGTTCAACGTGCAAGTGTACATGTTTTTCGATGAAACGAAATCAGCATTAGTTTCTTGGAAATCGTCGATTGTTGAATTGCAAAAAATCAATTATGTACTTCAAAAAATGTTTAAAATTTCACTTTTGGTAATATTTTGCATTTAAAACACTCAAATGTGTAGCTTGAAAAGCTTTGTTATGACCTACATAAGATGTGTGTACACTGTGTATGCACTGCTGATAGTGAACAAATCTGCACTTAAATGCTTTAATTGAAAATTCCACAACTTTTTGATTGCTCGACAATAAAATAACACAAACAACATCTTTGGTTGAAATAATTTCAATCGACTCTAAATTCAATTAGCAAAATAAATACCATAAATATGCAATAAAAATACTTTCAAGCTTGAAACGTTTTTACTCTCCATTTCAGTAGTCCTCAAATTTAGTAGTATATTTTTAGGATGTTGTGTGTATGTTTAAAACGTGATAACATACTTTTTGGCGCATAGCCTTAAGCAACGGTAATTGTTTAATTTATCAAATTGTTATGCATGTTTTTTTAGAGTTATGTGGAGGTTTAAAAGACATATGTTGCATACTTTGTGGTTGGTTACCTTACGTTCCACAAGTTTTTTTAATTTGTATTTTAAGTTAACCAAAGGATAACTGCCCAACGTTGGCGGTTTAACCTCTGGTCAAATATCAGAAGGCCGTCTACCAACAATTTATGTAGACATATTTCAGTTAAATAACTTAAGCTGATTTCGTTTCATCGAAAAAAATGTACACTTGCACGTTGAACATGTTTACACCCTTGCACAGAACACTGTAAAAGTGTGATAAAAGTGTACCCGTTCTTCATGAACCTGCTATCGATAAAACGAACAAAAAAACACTGCCCTGTTAGCTACGCTATGTGGTTGAATAATTGGGTTTCGCTTTTCACCCATATTTAATTGTTATTGCAAAATCCAATTTATTTCACCAAATTTATCTGTCAAATAAAATTTTCGTTAGCTCATTTTCAGTGCAACCAGCTACCCTGTCAAAGCTTCAGAGGGTAAAAAGTGTGAGTCTTTTACACTCCTGAAGTGTAAATTTGTAGGCAACGAAAACATATCGTGTTTGACGTTTTACCTTCATTTTGTAAACGAGAACGGAAAATTGAAGAGTGTAACAAAAATGCGCATTTTTTTGATGAAACGAAATCACCATTAAATAAAATTGCGAATCCATAGTTAATTAATAATACAGTCCTTTAACTTTGGCTATCTACAAAGAAAAATGTAACTAGTTTTATAATTCAACATTTTCCATTAATATTTTACGATTTTATTGAAAAGAAATCAAAATTGTGGGAGTTAAATTTTCTTTGCTGAAAATTTTACAAATATTGCTTTCAAAAGAATCTTAGTGAAGTCCTCGTGATCCCAGGATGCTTCTGAACCTATTCTTCATAACTCCTATTGAGCGCTCGTTAAGGTTTCTTCCCTTCCCTTGCTGCACATTAGGAGTCATTAAATATGGTTGCAGTGGATAACCGGAAACATCTGTTAAGAAATAACGAGAGAATTCGATTCCTTCGTCTGGGTTTTCGTTCGTGATACATAATGATGCCCTTATTTTTTCTGGTTTACAAAATGGAAAATTTCCGCTCTAAATTTTGAAACAAAAGGGTATTTTTTCGAAACCCTTCATACGAGCGTTTTCTTTTGTAAAGTTTAAAAGTTTGCATTTGAAACCAAATAAAGTTTGGACCTTTATGTAGTCCCAAAAGTTTAAATTTAAGACCAAAATTTTCAACCGTGCATACATAAGACTACCTAAGACAGGAGGTAAAAATTTGCCTTAAATCACAATAAGAACCTACTTTGTTTACACCACTGGCGCAGGAGTTAAAAACAGCTAAAAATTAAAGGAGGAGGAGGAAAGTTAAATTTAATAATGAAAATTGAATGCCTTTTACTAGGTAATGAAATTTACTGGTTATGCTGATGATGCGCTCGCTCTGTGAGATGTTTATACAAACGTAAGCCGGCTGTCGTTCAACAAAATTATGGATCAAGCTGCTAATGGAAGTTTACTAATATGCTCACAAAGTTTGTATGAGTAGATAAGTAAGCTACCCCAACAAACATTTTAGCTAATCTCAATTTGAGATGCATTTGAGAACCAACCATCTTCTCAAATCTCAAACGTTCCTTTTCAATTTGAGGCGAAATAACCGTTGATAGCATTCTCAATCTAAAAGGCTCATTTTTCATATGGGATTTTCCCTGATTTTCAAATTGAGAATGGCAGAATTTTCAAACGTTTCTCAAACTGAGCGGAGTGGATCGAAATGGAATCCACATGCTCTCATTGTAATATTTTTTCAGAGATGCCAATCATGCAAAACAAATACCCATTTTAATAAAAAGCAAGTTTCCATTTATGCAGTTAAATTTTACCTACATAATATTTTTTTAATTAATATAGTTCAACAAATAATCCTGTTATATAAACAACATTTGAGAAAAAGTTGAGAATGGATGTTTTCTCAAACGTTTGAGTTTTTGGTGCTCGATGTTTGTTGGGACGCTATCGCATGATGTTCTTGTAATATTTATGTGCTTGATAAACAAATGTTTTTACTTGGTGTGTATTAATGTGCAACAAAATTGTATCTTTATTTTACATTCAAACACTTTTTATGAAGATTACTTTATGTATTTTGACTCAATTGTTACACTATTTTCTTTCAATATCTCTTTAAAACCAGTTTTGCTACGAAAAAGTATTACAAAACAGCTTTTTCGCCAAATTTCCCTCGAGGGAAATTTTTCTTTTTGCTCATAAAAAGTAAGATTATCTTTTGTTATGCCCAGAAAAGGTTAAACGATTAAGAAATCAGATTTTAACAAAATTTCCCTTGAGGGAAATTTTTCGAAAATTGCTAGATTTCAAAATAAACCGGTTTGTAAAACTTCCCATTTAAATATAGGACCAACAAGTGCAACACTTTGAAAATTTTTACTTTTTTTTGTAAACTCAATTGATTTTCCAAAGTTTTGGCGAAAAAAGTAGTTCTTAAAAGATTGTGAGAGAAACATATGAAAGAATTATCTAAAAACTGGTTTTTTACGCAAAATTCAAAATACTTGATAAAAAAATTTGTATCTTGACAATTTAACAAGAATATAGAATCGAGGTGTTAGTCTACCTAAAAAAAAAGAAATTGCTTTATGGGAAAGTCGAATTTTCTAAGATTTTCGGAACATTGTTGTTGATTTTCGGAAAAAGGTGTTAAAATTCAAAAAATGGACGGAAGTGCCCTCTGGTGGACGTCAAAATAAAAAATCAATACCAGAAATGGATTTATCAACCCTAAAACCCCCAGATGCACATATAGAATGTTTTTTTTTTATTGTTTTCAATACAGCTTTTCTACAAGTGAACCACGTAAAAATAAAGATAAAATCCAAAAAGGACGTAAGCGCCCTCTTGCGGACCTAAAAAGAAAAAACTAATGTCAGAAATGGATTTATCGACCCCAAAAACCCCCAGATGGATACATAGAATGATTTTTTTTTAGTTTTCAATACAGCTTTTCGACGAGTGAATTACTTAAAACAAAAAAATAAAAAAAAAATACAAAAATAAAAGGACGGAAACGCCCTCTGGCGGACGTCAAAATAAAAAATGAATGTCGGAAATGGGTTTATCGACTCAAAAAACCCCCAAATGCATATATAGAATGAATTTTTTTAGTTTTCAACGCAGCTTTTGAATCACGTTTTTAAGAAAAAAAAATACGTTTGAAAAATCCGCTAGCTCGAAATTCATGTTAGACCTATAGTTTCTTCGGCAAAAATGGTTGAAATTATCCAATTAAAAACAATCGCCATGGGCCCCTGATGCAAAAAAAAATCGACCCGCTCTAATGTACATATACATATGTATATAGGTAAATCTACATTTCATAATCAAAATATTTTGATAACAAAGTTTTGCCTTTGCGCTCAATGCTCTTACCCTACATATCTACCCACTAGTATCCTTCATATGTTCACATGTGTTCGTTACCCCATACTGATGCTTGTCTATTGCAGGTAACTTCATCTGCCTCCTTTTCTGATGACTGTGCCCCCACTGGTATGCTTATCTGTGTCCTTAGCATAGTTACTGTTTTTCCGTGCTCATCGCCATTCACATGCATCTCAATGTCAGGTGCATTTTACTTGCTGTACAGTTGGCTCAACTGATACAGTTCAAGGACTTATGACTCTATCGTTTGTTTAAAGCTGCGATGGCAGCATCTATTCTTCAACTAACGATGCCTACCGGGTGAGATGGAGTTTTTTCAGTTTTACCTTGCTATTTTGCGGTTTTGTTGATGTTCAGCTGGAATGTTGGCAGGTAAGTTTTAGGAAACTTTTTGTGATTAGCAGTTTTTATACCCAGTAGGTACTAGTACTATAGTACAAGGGTATTATAATTTTGTCCACATAACGGTACTACATAACGGCAGAAAATAATCGAGATAGATATAGAGTTCCATGTATGAAAGTTCTTAGGTTGAAAAAAAAAGTCCATTAAGGCATGTCTGCCCGTCTGTCCGTCCGTCGGTCTGTCCGTGTACACGATAACTTGAGTAAAAAGTGAGATATTTTCATGAATATTTGTATACAGGTTACTTTCTGGCCAAGGTAGGTTGCTATTGAAAACGGGCGAAATCTGATGATAACCACGCCCGCTTTTTCGATATCGAAAATTTCGAAAATCACATAAATTGACATAACTTGCGTAAAAATTGAGAAATTTGCATGAAATTTGGTACACAGTTTACTTTCTGGCCAAGGTAGGCTGCTATTGAAAATGGACGAAATCGGATGATAATCACGCCCCCTTTTTCGGGAGACATTTTTGAAAATTCGACTGGAAGTACATATACCTGATGAAACTGGATAAAATCACCCTCCAAAATAGTATAAACTTTTAGGTAAATCCTCCTGGGGCCTATATCATTGTTATCCCGTTATGAAAACTACCACTGGGTATTTAATGTTCGGTTCGCCCCAACTTAGATTTCCTTACTTGTTTGTTGGTATTTTTTGCCCAAAGGAATAATTTTGGATTTGGTATTTGAAAGGAGGGATACCATTTTCATAGTTGCAATGCAGTTCCAAAAAATTTCCCCACCAGAGAAAGTTATGTTTTGCAAATTTCTTTAACATTAAGTTTCTAAAATTAGGCTCTCTACCTCTCTAGGGTAAATTCATAAATTTTTATCAGATTTCAAAAATAGATTAAATGGCAGATTTCCATTTAACCGGATGCAATGTTTTTCTGATTCGTAAAATCTGAATAGCAAATAAAAAAAGGGGACGGAAATACGCAACGGAAATGAAATAAACGGAGGGATATGAAAACATTTAATCGGCAACGGCGGAAGCGATTTGGATCAAATTTGGTGTTGTTGATTTGTGAAATCACGCGTAATAATTGCCAATACGCATTATTCAATTTAATTGACTGTAAATTCATTTGTCTGCACTGATTTATGCGCAAACCCATAGAGCCAACGTGAGTACGTATGGGAGTGCTGCCGCTGCTCTTATCATTGGTGAGCAGTTGTGCTGTGAGTGGCTGGAAATTTTTAAAAGGCTTTTGTACAAGATAGGCTCCTGTACTGATGATTTATTTGATTTTAAATTTGTAATGCAAAAAGTGTAGGGGAGGATATGTTGAGGAAATTTTATATGATTTTTAAAAAATAAAAGGAAGGAAAAGGGGAATAACCACGGACAACGCTCCCATGTGGTTAACGCTGCTTTCAATAAATCGAATACACTACACTGAAACTTCAAAATGAATAATAAATCGATACATACAATGCGAATGGGAGGTTTTCACATTTCAAGAGCCAATTACCTACTATAAACTACAGATATAAATAAAAATGTGAATGCATGAATGAAAACTAACGGATTTATTCAAAAAGGAGTATAAGAGCGCACTTCAAATGGCACACTGAGCTCAATGACAGCCAGGTAGGAAGGAAGGAAGGAAGGAAGCAAGCAGGTAGGAAGTAAGCGAGCATGACAGCATGAAAGGATGGTATGATAGTAAGGAAGTGCTAGTTGGCAGTGCGCATTAGAGATGAGCGCGTAACGGAATACCTAATCCCGTTTTCGCGCCTTCCGACATTCGACTTTTCAACCCCAACTCCGCTGCTGTCTTGGGTATATATACATTTATTGGATCCCCTAAACGATTCATTCTGGTACTTTATTGCAAACATGATATGTTAATATATGGGTAGGTATCGCAGAACAAAAGGGAATACGAAATTACCGTTTTGGCCATTTTCATTCCCATCTCTAATGCCAATTCAGGAAATATATCGCATCCATAATCCAATTTTATTATGCTTTCAACACTCAATAAAATATATAATATGCTGCATGTAGTAAAAAGCAAATAATACAACAATCAAGAGACACCGGGATAATTTGTTGACAGTAGGTGGAAGTAGGGAAATGAATGACATAAGCCGCTAGAAGCTCTAGCCCAACTTGCCGTATCTTGCTTATCCCTATCCCTATCTCTATCTCTATCTCTATCTCTATCTCTATCTCTATCTCTATCTCTATCTCTATCTCTATCTCTATCTCTATCTCTATCTCTATCTCTATCTCTATCTCTATCTCTATCTCTATCTCTATCTCTATCTCTATCTCTATCTCTATCTCTATCTCTATCTCTATCTCTATCTCTATCTCTATCTCTATCTCTATCTCTATCTCTATCTCTATCTCTATCTCTATCTCTATCTCTATCTCTATCTCTATCTCTATCTCTATCTCTATCTCTATCTCTATCTCTATCTCTATCTCTATCTCTATCTCTATCTCTATCTCTATCTCTATCTCTATCTCTATCTCTATCTCTATCTCTATCTCTATCTCTATCTCTATCTCTATCTCTATCTCTATCTCTATCTCTATCTCTATCTCTATCTCTATCTCTATCTCTATCTCTATCTCTATCTCTATCTCTATCTCTATCTCTATCTCTATCTCTATCTCTATCTCTATCTCTATCTCTATCTCTATCTCTATCTCTATCTCTATCTCTATCTCTATCTCTATCTCTATCCCTATCTCTATCTCTATCCCTATCCCTATCCCTATCCCTATCCCTATCCCTATCCCTATCCCTATGCCTATCCCTTATTTAAAAATGGGTTAGTTGGCGACTACTTGGTTTCATTGTCTGGATATGCTAAAAGATTACGGAAAGTATCGAGGCAATTGTCTACGCAGAGTGACAAGTAAAAGGGGTTCCATTGCATCCAAAGGACACTGTTCCCATATTGACATAAGCTTTGGGATCTATAAGGGCATGTGAAGATGTGTGTGCATGTATGGGTATGCCAGTCGGTGTGCTTTTCCTTTTTTTCCATTTATTTTCCCCCTTTTGGCTTATTTACAAAGCAAACGAATAAATTGCGGTACCTCCATATTTGCATGGCAACAGTAGCGCAAGTATCCTCACCCAGAGAAGAATGAATTTACGCAGAAATCCAGCAATTACGCGTATCGTACGGAGGTAAGGAAGTCTCAAGTTCAGGCTTAATTCAGCAGTATATGGGCATTTCCAAGAGTTGCGGACGTTACGTTTGATCGATTTTTTTCAGTTTTGAGTAAGAAGTATGTATGTATTGCGGAAACTGGAACCGATATAATATATATTTGTGATTAGGGTCTTGAAACCCAATATGGACCAGCTGTGACCCTGGAAGAATTGTTTGAGATATGGATATCAAATAAAAGGCGTTTGCGGGGAGGGGTTCTAGGTGTAAAGTACGAATCCGTTTCCCAAATGTCGAATAAAATGTGGAATGTGGTTAATGTTTGATTTTTCGGTTGATCAAAGAGTTACAATTTTGGAAATACATACCTAGTTTTCTAAAAACTAAAATTTTAAATAAAATTTTAGAAAAAAAATTTAAATATTCTGTTTTTGAAATGATATCGAAAAACGGCGAAAAGTAAAGTTTTTCACAAATTTTCGGAATAAATTATCCAAATACTGAAAAAAATTCAAAAAAGGCGAGGTGCGGAAGTTTATGTAGTGTTCATGCTGAGCCTGCATTTTGCATTTTAGCATTTAGCCCAAAATGAAGCATTTTTTCCATACAAATTTGAAAGCTAAACGCAACTAAATGCTACTTTATTTCTGCATTAGCTTTAGCATCTACGCACCTTAAGCATTCGAAAATTAGCTAAATGCGCATTTTCAAAATGCGGCAGCATGAACGCATCTTCGAAATGTACGACCGAAAATGGAAAATGCTGCTTTTAAAACTCAGCATGAGCACTACATTAGTTTACATAAATTTTGAAAATAAGTTTCGAAATTTTGAAAGAAGTTGGAATTAAAAGCATTCGGAAAAACGGTAAAAAAGTTTTTTTACCAATCTTTCCCTTAACACCGACTGGGTATAGAAAAATTAAGCTCCGCTGCTACAAAAGGCTACCCATAGAGTGGCGGCCAATCGATTATATGTCAACAACAGAAGCCGCGTGTGGAATTGCTGTGGGCTGTGATTGCAATGGATTGTAGATATTGGTTCAGACAAAAACAAAAAAAAATCGATACATATCATTTTACTTTAAGCTCTTTTGGTATGTGAACAAAATTGATACATACGAGCAGAGGATGTGAAAGGATCTGTTTTGCAAGTTGATTGAGCTTGTGTCACATATGTTTGTTGATATATATGTATAAATGTATGTTGTGATGCGTGTGGGGATAAACGGAAAAGTTTGAAAAATTGCATGATTGCAAGAATTTTTAAATTATTTTAAAATTAAAATTTTTTTCACAGCTCAAAAAAAAATTTAAAAAAAAGCAAAAAATGTAACATGCAACTATGTAACTATAAACTTTAAAAGTTTTATTAAAATCCGTTTAAAGCTGTTAAATTTATAATCACTACAACAGCCAATGCGCCTGTGGGTATGCAACACTTTTTGTGATTTCACGCACGTTTACGCTCTTTAAGTGCATTTCTAAGTTGCTCGCATCCAGCCAGTAAAAATTTATAAAAAGGATATGCACTTTAAAGAGCAACTAAATCAACGACAGCAAGACCAACAACAAAAACTTGTTAAAAAAAAATTGCTTTCAAAATCACTGTCACGTCTGGGTAAGCAATGCTTGAGTGACTTTTTATTTGTTGTGAAAGCGTACAAAGCGAGTGCATTCGAACGAGAATGGTCACTGGCGTGCTATATAAAAATAGAGCAAAACGTGAAAGTTGATGAAAAGAGTAATGTATTTGGTTGGCAATATGAAGGAAGTTAGCTTAAAGTGGTAAAGTTATTCTACACACAGAAAAAAACAATCCTCGATGCTAGGAGAAAAAAGTTATACCAGAAAAAAAATTTCAAAAACATGGCTTTCTTAACATATCAAGTAAAATATTTGACAAATAGGTATGAAACATTTTAAAATTTAAAATACAGCTTTATTTTTAATTTAAAAATATTTTGGTAGTTTTGAAAATTTTCATTTTTAAAACTTCGGAGTCAAAAAAAAAAAAAAAATACAAATGCAATTTTTCTCTGAGTTTTGAAAATTTTGTGGATTTTGGACCAGTCGAATAACACTTATCAAATTTTTCTTTTAAATTTTTTGGGGAAAACAAGTTAAAAAAACGATGATTGCAATATCGATCTTGTTGAAGGATCTTGTCAAATCGCTTTGTATTGTTGCTTAGAAATTTTTCATCACCTTTACTGGTCATTTTTCTCTGAGTGTAATTCAGTTTGTCTATTTCTATGTGATCTAAACACATTGAATTATTGTTTCCTAGGTTTTGTTTTAATCTCTTCAGTGCCCAACTTAAAAAAAGAAATCATTTATTTTTAAGATTTTATAATTTTTTTTTTATTTGAAGTTGTTTTATTCGTAGGTACTTACATTTCCATTATAACATGTAAAACTTATATATTACACTTTTTATTTAAGCAATAAATGTGGCAGCGAAATTTTTTTTTCCTAAAAAAAATTTAAAAAATCTAAAAAAAAATTTTTTAAATAAAGAAAACTGATTTTAAAAATCCTATAAATAAAAAAATTTACAAAATAAGAAGAGAAAAACTGTCAATCAACAGTAAAATTTCATAAAAATTCTTATTCTTGGCCTTAGCATCGTTATCGTTTCAAGAATGCACGTTTAAAAGACAACAACTAAAAAAAAAAATTTTTAAATTAAAAGAAAAGCTAAGAAAAAACAAAAAATTTAAATTAAATTAAAAAAAAAAACGGATTTAAAAATTCCTACATACAAAAAATTTGGAAAGATAAAAGAAAAAAATTTCATGAAATTATTATTCTTGGCCTTAGCATCGCTTCAAGAATGCACGTTGGTTGAAAAAAAAAAAAAAAAAAAAAAAAAAAATAAAAAGAAATTTTTTTTTTGGAAATTTGTTGAAAAAAAAAAAAAAAAAAAAAAAAAAATAAAAAGAAAATTTTTTTTTTGCAAATTTGTGTAAAAAATAAATTCAATAAATTTTATTTTCTACTTAATATTTGTCGAACAAATTATAAGAAAGAGAGCAATCTCTCAATGCGAAGCCAAAAATATTTACAACTATAATTTTATTTCAAAAAATAAATGTGGAAATTAAACTTACCAACTAAAAAAAAAAATTGTTTAATAAAAACAAATTTTAAAATAAAATTAAAAAAAAGAGAAGAAAAATAACATTGATTTAAAACAATTTTAAAAACAATAGTTTTAGTTGTTTTACAATTAAAAGAAAATGTTTAAAAAAAATTACAGACCAAAATTTTATAAAGAAGTAAAGTATAAAAAAAATTTTAAAAATTTGTATAAACATAATAACTTCATAGAGTTATAATAATAGTAATAATTCTCGGTCATAGGCTCGCTTCAAGTGTGCAATACTTAAACAAATTACAATAACAAATAAAAACAATTTAAACAAAATTAAAAAAAAAAGTGTTTGTAAGAAAAACTTAAAAAATAATTATAGAAAAAAAATTATAGAAAAAAAAAAATTATAGAAAAAAAAAATTATAGAAAAAAAAATTATAAAAAAATATAGAAAAAATGTTTATTTGAAAAAAAAAAAATTTTTTAACTTATGATTAAACAAAAATTATTATTTACAAAAATTAACACAAAGAAAAGAAATATATCAAAAGCGAAAAAGTCTAGACTGTGTTTTCTTTTTAATTTGAACGGCCCTAAAACTCAATTTTCGCATTTTTTCGCAACTTCCATATAATAATTACATTTTCTTAAATCGTAAATTATTTTTGTAGATTTGTATATAATTTCTTGTTTAAAACAAATTTTTGGAGTGTCCCCAAATTGTGTCGATCTAAGAGCTATGCGCGCTCCAGCTCACATTAGCAAATGTAGCGCTTTTTATACGCGTTGTACACGCCCTATACCATCACCGAGCTTCAAACGCAATGACGAGCGACATGGCAACATGAAATTCATTTTTTTATTTTGCACCAATTGGTAGCGCTCCAGCGGCACAATATCCCACAGTGCGCGCTCGATTGCTTGTAAAGAGTTCGCACTTAACACGTCTGCGGTGTATTGTGTAGGAGCGCCCTCGCTTTCCGAAACAGCTGCTATAAGAAAATAAAATTGAAATTCATTTAAAACATATAGAATATTTGATATTCTCCAAATTTTACTCACTGTGCGGCGTAGGCGCTTTGTATAGCGCATCCGCTTTCAAGCCGCTCGTATCGAGCGCTACCACTTTTACGCCAAACGGCTGCAACTCTTTACGCAGCTCTTCCACACATTTTTCGATTGCAGCGCGCGTTGCATTGAACGCCACCAAACCAGCAGATTCGCTTTCGTCGGTGCCAGCACCGGCGCCCAAATAGATAAGACGACCGCGTGTCGGTCGCAAGTAGCACGAAAACACTTTAGCCACGCGCAGCGCACCCAGGACATTAGTTTTCATCATTTGTTCCCACTGTTGTCCCTCCTGCAATTCAACGCGCCCACGATGAAGGCTGCCGCTCGTATTGATTACTGCCGCTATGCCGCGTTCGCCCACATTCATGTGCGCACCCATTGCGCTTGTAGTTTCGCGTAGCACATCTTCGCGCGTTACATCTAGCTGCATTGGTATGATGGCGCCGCGTATCGGTTCTTCGCTGTATTCGCGCATTTTCAACCAACCATCCAGCAGTTTGGCGGGCAATGAATCTTGTGCATCACGCATGCCGGCGAATACCCGACAGCCCTTATTGGCGAAATGTGTGCATAGTTGTAGACCGAGCGCGGTGTCGGCGCTTGTTATGAGTATGGTGCTGGGTTGTGTTTCGACCACTTCGGCAATATCGTCGCGTACTTTGCATATTAGATAGATGATTAGCGCGCCGGCTATGGAGAAGAGGGCCAACAGCTGGAAGGCCAAAACCAATGCGGTCATTGGTTCCATTATGTCATTGCTGTAGACGGGAGAGAACGAGAGAAGAAAGATTAGTTAATATGTTGTTGCCAATGAAATTAAAATATATGAATTAAGCCCCTTAAAAAAATTTAAGATAACAGAACAAGAAGACTAAGAGCTCTTTTGAGACGTATTTTTGTACGGAGTACTAGTTTATAAAAGTGTAAACAAATAAATTTGTCGCTTAACTTATACAATTAAAAAACACGTTTCATGGGCTAAAAAAATTAACAAACGAAGCTATTTGACAAGACCCCTAAGCAAGGCTGAAATTGTACAATTAACAATACCAAGTACGCTGATTGCAATTTCGATCTTGTTGAAGGAACTTGTCAACCCGCTTTGTATTGTTGCTTGGAAATTTTTCATCACCTTTACTGGTCATCGAACCAAGGAGATTTTAGAAATTTCTAAACCGCAGTGTGTAACCTTTACACCAAAAACTGCTTAGTGTGCCTGCAGGCTAATTGCAATTTCGCATATTAGGTAAGAATAACATTGTTAAATAAAAATAACAACAAAAATGGTAAAAAGTCCACAAAATTTTCAAAGTTTGTAAAAATAATGACCAATAATAATAATAAATAAAGTTAAATTACTAGAAAAAAAATTTGTTTACAACAACCGATTTCTTAACAAACCACTCTCTGGGGTGACTTCAGATTCGGACTTAGCATCAGAAAACGTCGAGAGACCATGTGGAAATTTTTAAAAACTTCAATTTTGTTGTACAGTGTTATCAAATTTTTGTATATATTTTGTTTTGGAATTTATTTTTGCTTTTTTAAATTTTTTACTTAATTATGTTATTTTTTAAATAAAATTTTTATGCCAAAAAAGATGGTCAACTTAAAAAAAAATGCATGAATAAAAAAATTTAGAAAAATTAAAAAAAATAAATTAGGGGTTTTTTATTTTTTGTAAATTTTTCAAAATTTTTTTTTTATGCAATATTTTTTTAAGTTGAGCATCTTTTTTGTCGTAATTTTTTATTACTTTTTTTGGAAGCTATTTTGTTATTTTATAAAAGTTAAAAAATTTTTTAATATAGTTTTTTATTTCATTTTATTTTATGCAGATTTGTTTTTACTTTTAAGAGTAAAATTTTTCAATTTTTTTTTTAAATTTAATTCATTTATTTATTCTTTTGAAATTTTATATTTTAGTTTAATTTTGTTCAAATTTATTATTAATACATTTTTTTATATTAAATTTAAAAACTTTTTAAGTTTGTTTCATTTAATTTTTTTACTTATTTTTTGTTAATTTTTTTTCTTTTGTTATAATTAAATTTTTTTTAACTTAATACCTCTTTTTTCTGAAAATAAATTTTTTTGTTATCCATTTCTACTTTTTTGAACTTTTTAAACAACTTAACTATTAAAATTTATAATTTTTCATTTTTTATTTGTTTTTTTTCTTTTAATTTTAAAACCAATAAAAAAAAATAAAAATAAATTAATATCTACATTTTGTTTTCATAATTGAAAAGGTCATCAAAATTTTAAGACCAATAAAAAGTACAAAAAAAAAAAAAATAAAAAAAACTAATAAAATTTTTAATTTACAATTTTTAATTTTTTATTTTTGGTTTTGTTTTCTTTTAAATTATTCTCATATTTTAGTGAAATTTTTCATTTTATTACTTTGGTATTTAAAATATTTTTGTATTACTTCTTCCATTACATTTAAATCTAAAAGGTCGTAAAAATTGAAAAACCAATACAAAAAAAAAAAAAAATAAAAAACTAATTAATATCCACTTGTTTTTTTTTTTTCAAAATAGATTTTTGGTTATCTATTTCTACCTTTTTGAACTTTTTAACCAACTTAACTAATACTATTTTTAATTTATAATTTTTAATTTTTTATTTTTTTGTATTTTCTTTTAAATTATCTCTCATATTTTATTGAAATTTTTCATTTCATCTCTTTGGTATTTAAAATATTTTTTTATTATTTTTTATTACTTCTATCGTTACACTTAAATCAAAAAGATCATAGAAACTTTAAAACCAATAAAAAAAAAAAAAATACAAAAAAATAAAAAAAATTAAATAAATAAATCATAGTTAGATAACCACATCACCCTGACAGCAAATCAGCCAAAACCAAATAAGAAGCGCAATAAAAAAAAAAAATAAAAAAAAACGAAGTAATCACGGCATTTTCATAGATCCACCTGAAGGTCTCAACTTGTCAATGTGGTTATTTTTGTTGTTTGAACAGCTTGCCAATTTCAAGCAGTTTGCTTTAGGCCAAAGCTCTCTCCAACATCCAGCACTGCATGCTCCACTTGTGGCTAGCGACGTGTGACATGGGTTTTTGCTCTGGTGTCGGTCAGCAAATTTGCATGGGTGCTGCCTTTGCTGTGTTTGTTTTTGGACTGTTTCAATTGCCTCTACATTTTTATACCTTTCATGAACATGAAATGGTATTATAACTTTGGTCCGATGTTTGTAAATATGAGAAGAAGAAGAGATAGACCCATCAATAAGTATACCGAAATGATCAGGATGACGAGATGAGTTGATTTAGCCATGTCCGTCTGTCCGTCTGTCCGTCTGTCCGTCTGTCCGTCTGTCTGTCTGTCTGTCTGTCTGTCTGTCTGTTTGAACGCAAACTAGTCCCTCAGTTTTTGAGATATTTGGCTGAAATTTGGTATGCGGCCACCATTTTCCAATATAGGAATCATTTGTCGGAACCAGCAAGATCGGACCAATATAACATATAGCTCCCATACAACCGATTATTCCGATAAACGGATTTTGGGCTATAACTCCTGTAATTAAACACGTAGGAACGTGAAATTTTGTAAATATTGCTCTTTTTATATGTGAAATATCGATGTTGAAATTCATAGAGATGGGATAAATATTTCACATAGCTCCCATACAATCGATTATTCCGATAAACGGATTTTGGGCTATAACTCCTGTAATTAAACACGTAGGAACGTGAAATTTTGGACGTATTGCTATTTTTATATGT
The DNA here is from genome assembly GCA_964058755.1 of Campiglossa producta. Lineage (NCBI taxonomy): Eukaryota > Metazoa > Arthropoda > Insecta > Diptera > Tephritidae > Campiglossa > Campiglossa producta. The sequence continues at coordinate 10,256,503 of CAXKVI010000005.1, read as the reverse complement.
GAAATATCGATGTTGAAAATCATCGAGATTGGATAAATATTTCACATAGCCCCCATACAATCGATTGTTCCGATAAACGGATTTTGGTAGATAACTCCTGTAATTATATAGGTAGGAACGTGAAATTTTGGAAGTATCGCTATTTTTATATGCGAAATGTCGATGTTGAAAATCATTGAGATGGCATAAATATTTCACATAGCTCCCATACAATCGATTATTCCGATAAGCGGATTTTGGGCTATAAGTCCTGTAATTAAACACATAGGAACGCGAAATTTTGGAAGCATCGCTATTTTTATATGTAAAATATCGATGTTGAAAATCATTGAAATGGGATAAATATTTCACATAGCCCCCATACAATCGATTGTTCCGATAAACGGATTTTGGTAGATAACTTCTGTAATTATATCGGTAGGAACGTGAAATTTCGTAAATAATGCTATTTTAGAATGTGGAATGTCGATGCTAAAAATGAATGAGATTGGACCAATATAACACATCGTCCCCATATAATCGATAGCTCCGATAATTTCGGTATGAGCTAAAGTTAAATTCATACAGGCTGTACTGGGGATCAAACCGTGAAAATCGTGACGCTTATTCATGAAAGGTATTTAGCCTTCGGCACAGCCGAAGACAGCTTTCCTTACTTGTTTGTTTTGCATTTGTTTGTTGTGCTGCAAGTAACAGCCAGCTAAGTAAATTAATTGACCGTTTGTGCACCTTTTCCTTTTACCTTTCTACCTCGTGAGCTGATGTGTGTGTGTGTGTTGTATTACTCCTTTCACCTGGCCACTTTTACGAGTGTTGCAATTCAGGAGTATTTTGTTTTTATAACTTTTCACTTGCAAAACCGCAAGAGATTACAATGTAAGAAAAGAAAGACCTGCAATGATTTGCAGTAAATTAAAAAAAAAGGTGTGCAAGGTGCTAGTGTGTGCATTAGGGTGTGTAATTTGAAGATACAATTTTTAATACAAAATTTGTCTTAATCAAAGACAATATTTTTCATAAAAAAGTTCTTCAATCAAAAAAAGTTTCCAGCGAAGACCAAAGAAAATGTAACTGCTGACTGAAAGATCACCCTAGTTATTTGAAAATATTTTTCAAAACCGTCCCATCTCAGAATTTTTTTGCCGAACACTCAGCTGAGATAGGACGTTTTTCAATCAAATTGTGACAATTCTGAGATAGGGTGATCTTCCACTCAGCACTCAATTTGCCTTTAATAATATATTTCTTCTTGCCATTCCATTCTATTTCATTGAATCTATTATTAAATATGTCTAACACGTTTTTTTGACTACATTAATGCCTCCATTTATTGACAAAGTGGTTGGTCAGCTATCATACACAACCATGGGACTGCCTCATTCGCCGATTGACTGTTGGAATATTAATGACTTTTGCCATAGTTGTGCTAAATATGGATACGAACAAATATACATTAGAGTGTTTGTTGGGTGAAAAAACACGACCATTAAGGTTTTACAGTCATGAAGGTGTTCACTAGAGATGGGCACTGCACGACACGACACGGTCACGAAACACACAATCGAAACTAGGAACTAAAGCGAACGGGAAAAAAGCACTAAACAGGTTCTTTATAAAAGTTTACCAGATTGATCATTTACACACTGGCGGTTTTCGGTATTTTTGTCTAATCTACAAATCAACCCACTCTATTTTATAATTTTCTCAACGCGGTGCGGTTTTATTAGGTTAGGCTGTGAGAATTTGATTCAAAAATCACCGGCCGTGCGCAGAGGAAGGGTTTTGGTAGTTCAAACTTCGAACCCCCAATACCAGGATTGGGTTCACCCGTACGTGTGTCGTGTCATGGCCAAAAACACACAGGGCCCCATCTCTACTCTTCAGCTTTCACTTAAAGGAAAAAGGAAGTATATATTTCAGAGCAAATTACAGTGTGAAAAAGGAATATGTAAAGATAGGATGGTTTGTAGGTTTACAGTCATAACAACAACAACAATAAGGGGGATATATTCGCATATCTCAAAAAACGTTAAGAAATAAAAAAGAGATTGGTAACTGCAGCACACCCTAATATTCATCCAGTGGAGTCTGTTCAGGAAGTGCTCAGATGTAATTAGCAAGCTTTCAATAGGGCTATTAACCTGTTATAGGCAATTTCAATTCACTTTAAAAGAGAATACAAAAAAAAATAATTTAAAAATATGACTAAAATGGACCGAAAAGAAATGAAATACAATAAGATAAAACCAAATAAAATAAAGAAAAAAAAAAATAAAAAAATAAGTAAAAAATATAAAATAGCATAAAATAAAATTAAAAAAATAAAAAATGTAAAAAAATAATAGAAAATGAAATAAGTAAAATAAATAAAAAAATATAAAAAAATGAAAAAATAAAAAAAATTAAAAAAATGAAAAAAAGTAAAAAAATAAAAATTAAACAAAACAAAATAAAATAAAATGAAATAGAATAAAATAAAAAAAAATAAAATAAAAAATAAAAGAAAAAAATAAGTAAAATAATAAAAAGTAAAAAAAAAATTTAAAAAAATAGAAAAAAAATAAATAAAAAAAAATATTATAAAACAAAAAATAAAATAAAATAAAATAAAATTAATTAAAATTAAATTAAATAAAACAAAATAGAATATCTAAAAGAAGATAAAGAAAAAAATGAAAAAATTAATAAAATCAATTAAAAAAATAAAATAAAATAAATTTAAAAAAATAAAATAAAACAAAATAAACTAAAATAGAATAAAATAAAATAAAATAAAATAAAATAGATTAAAATAAAATAAAATAAAATAAAATTAAATTAAATAAAATTAATTAAAATTAAATTAAATAAAACAAAATAGAATATCTAAAATAAAAAAAAATAAAAAATTAAAAAAATTAATAAAATCATATAAAAAAATTAAATAAAAAAATAAAAGAAAAAAAATTAGTAAAATAAATAAAAAATACAAGCTGGGTAGTGGCCTAAGGTGTTAGACCTTCTAGCATACAAGTCACTACAGTGTTGTGAGTTCCAATCTCACAATGCCGGGAAGAAAAGTCTATGAAGAGATGTAATTCCAGTATCATCGAAACATATGTCGGCTTGTCTGTTCCTGCAGCGCGTAGGTAAATTTTTCTCAAAAAACACATTTTCATATATTAAAAAAAAATAAAATAAAACAAAAAAATAGAATATCTAAAATAAAATAAAGAAAAAAAAATAAAATAAAATAAAGTAAACCAAAGTCAAATAAAATGAAACAAAATAAAATAGAATATCTTAAATAAAATAAAGAAAAAAATGAAAAAAAAATAAATTAAATTAAATAAAACAAAATAAAGTAAAATTAAATAAAAAATAAAATAAATAATAATATCTAAAAAATAAAGAAAAAAAAGAAAGAAAAAAAAAAAAAATAAAGTAAAATAAAAATTTTTAAGTTTAATGAAATAAAACAAAATAATATAATAAAAAAAATACAAATAGATAATATATAATATCAAGTTAAACATTATAAAATAAAAAATATGTAAACTTAGTTAAAATAAGATAAAAAAATAATAAAAAATTGAACTTCAAAAAAATATCTAGGTACATCAAATAAAATAAATTTTTTTTTTATAAATTGAAGAAACCAAAATAAAAAATAAAACAGAAGGAAATTGAAAAAAAAATTAACACTAAGTTAGAACACAAAAGTAGAGGAAAATTTAAAAAAGAATTTAGAAGCTAAATTTAATTAAAAGCTACAAAAATACTATAAAAAATCGACCAGAAAATCAAAATTAAAAAAAATGTATATATTAAATAACAAATATTATAAATATCTAAAAAAAAAATAAAAACATAAAAAAGGAAAGAGAAAACAGTTTTAACAAATAGTTATTTTCCTTTTTTTAAATTTGGCTAAAATTTATAACACGCAAAAGCAATTAGTATCTCTACAATTGCTTTATACACATGCATGCTAATAGAATTTGGATTAAACGATCAGAAGTCAGATTGATTTGCGTGATAAAAAAGCGAAAAAATTTAAGCCCGAAAAAAGGCAAAGCCAAAAGTGAAAGGCTTTAATAAATAATCCATCAAAAAGCTAACATATATACATAAGTATGTATATACCTTTGTGCATATGTAGCACGTTTGCATGTTTGTTGAGTCCATAGAAGAGTTATTTATTAATAAAAAATTGAAACAAAAAAAAAAACAAGAAAAAATTAAACTTTTTCGAAATCACTTTTTATGACAGCTGAATTGCTTTTTATTTACATAGTGGCAAGTTGTTCACATTGAACTTAACCTGTTCGACAGTCAGTGATGTAGAGCAAATGGAGCGATTGAAATTAAATGGCAGGAAAAAATAAACAAAACAAACGAGTAACAAAAAAAAAAAAAACGAGAAAAAAATAACAAAGAATGAAAAATCAAGTTTAAAAAACTCGTTACTTAATAAATTGTTACGAGTGTTAAATATTTCAGAGAAGAATATCTGTATCAAGTCTTATGGACTATGAGTAAAAACATAAAATTAAAAAAAAAAAAAAAATTTAGATAAAATGAATTACATAACTAAAAATAAAATAAAATAAAATAAAATGATATAAAATGATATTAAATCGAGTCAAACAAAACTAAATAAAATTCAAAAAAAAAAAAAAACACTAAAAAGTAAAAAAAATGAAAAAATGAAGATATAAGTAATAATAACTTAAAATAAAATAAAAAAATGTTATAAAATTGAGTCAAACAAAACTAAATAAAATTAAACAAAAAAAAAAAAAAAAAAAAAAAATAACAATATAAATAAAATTAAATAATATAAGAAATAAAGTAAAAGAAAATAATATAAAGACTAAAAAAATAAAATTAAATTAAAAAAAATTTTACAAAAAAGAAAAAAAAAATAAAATGAAATAAAATAAAATAAAATTAAAAAATTAATAAAAAAAAATAAAATAAAAAGAGATTAAAAGAATAATATAAGAAATAAAATAAAATAAAGTAAAAGAAAATAAAATAAAGACTAAAAAAAAAAAATTATAAAATTAAAAAAAAAATAAATAAAAAAAATAAAAAAAGAAAAAATAAAAATAAAATAAAAAAATTAATAAAAAAAATTAAATGAAATTAAATAAAAAGAGATTAAATAGAATAATATAAAAAATAAAATAAAATGAAGTAAAAGAAAATAAAATAAAGACTAAAAAAAAAATAAAAAAAGAAAAAAAAAAATAAAATAAAAAAATTAATAAAAAAAATTTAATGAAATAAAATAAAAACTCATAACATACATAAAAAGAGATTAAATAGAATAATATAAAAAATAAAATAAAATAAAGACTAAAAAAATAATATGAAATTAAAAAAAAATTAGAAAAAAAAAAATAAAAATAAAATGAAATATAATAAAAAAAATTAAATGAAATGAAACAAAAGGAGATTAAATCGAATAAAATAAACTAAAATAAAGTAAACTAAAAACTGAAATTAATGGTAGGCCTCAAGCTCGCAATTACAATGTCGTTTAAAACAAAACAGAATAAAAAAAAAAAATAGTTTCTCGCAAAGAACGAAATTGCAATCACGGTAGCTAGTATTGTTTGTGAGTTGTTGCTCAGTTTGTTCGTTAATAGCAAAAAAAGAATAATTTAAGGAATAAACTATTCGATCGGTCAAATAGTTCAAGAAATTCTCTACAAAATAAAATAAAATAAAATTCAAAAATTCAAAATGAAATAAGAAAAATGAAATAAGAAAACCAAAAAAAAAAAAAAGGAAGTAAATTGATGAATGATAAATTCAGATTAAGAGAAATTAACTACTAATCAACAGAAGAATGTAGAGTTAGTACCTTAAAGAGTGGTACCTCACACTAGTTATTATGGGGTAGATGCCACTTCCATTTTCCTGCTGGCTAAATGACATTCAAGATTGAAAAAGAGCTCGTATACGCAATCCCAATAACTTCTTAGCCTAATTTCATAAAACGCATAAAAGCGTTGACGATGCGACTCCTATTCTGACACACCGTATGCGTCGTCAGAGCGCGCATTACTTCTCTGCGCGCGAGTGCAATGTCAGTATCATGCGCCAATTTCAAAATGTTTTCCAGCAACAAACAGCTGACTACGTGTGCCTGACACATCACTAAGAAAGAGTAAATTCAAAAGTCATTACAATGTGCCGCACTCACGATCCGCGTACTTTCTAATCAATTTTTCTTTCATTCTTTTGTATTTTTTGCTACGTTTACATTTGCGCTTGAAGTGTATAGCGCGCACTCAACTGTGAAATTGACAATGCAAAAAAAAAAAAAAAAAAAAAAACTAAAAGAAACCACAGCAGATTGAAATTTACGCACGTACCAATGAAGATCATTGCAAAGCGTGTAGAAAAGCGTGAAGAAAAAAATGTCTGCACAAATCTCGCCTATATAAGCACATATACCGTTGATAAGTTGTAGGTTATGTAGTGGTACTTCAATCAACTATGAAAATGTGTTAAGTGTGACATTCAGAGCGTCCAAGTGACCTACATTGAGTAGATGTAAAGAATACAATGTAGTAAGCGGCAGATAGCAGCAGAGATCCGTAGGAAAGTATTGGTTTTATTTTTTAAAATATTTTGAGCCAACTTTTTCGCCACCTCTGTTTATAGCGGGAATAAAATATTTCCCTGCGGTAAAATTTATCTTAAACTACAAGTTAAACATCTAGCAGTACATTGGTGTAAATTCATTCGATTCTAGATAACAGTTTTTTGGTGATGAGCGAACAAACTGGCAAAAATTCTAAAAAACTTATTTTTTGCCTTTGATACACTGTTTTCTTTTTTTAATTTTTTTAATTTTATTTTTGTTTTTTTTTTATTTAATTTTTCTACAGTTTTGGTTTTAGTAAAATGAAAAGACTAAAAAATCGTATTTTCTTGAAAAAATAATTAGTTTTGGTTATGAAAATTTATCACCCACCCTGTAATTAAAAAAAAATTATATATTATAAGAGCTCCACTTTTCATACTTTTTTCAAGCTTCCAAGCAACATTGACCGAAGACTTGGGTAGTTTATGAACTAATTAGTTCATTGAACTAGATCATAGAAGTGACCGCGAGAACTAGTTCAAAATTTCAAATGAACTACTTGAACTATGCAAAATTTTCGTCAAATTTATAGAATTTATTAAGAATGAGAAAATACCGAGAAACCAAAACTAAAGTAAAATCCCTGCCAACTAGGTCCAGCCATGGTGAAAACAAAATCAGAAATTAGTGCTGTGCAATGCCAAAAATGGCTGTATGTTAGAGTAGACATCGAAATAACAACGCATAATTCGATAATTTTCGACATAAAGTAGCAACGCCAACATGGATAGAAAAAGATCTCGCTGAACAAAGAGTCAACTGCAAAAACACGTCGAAAAGTGTAGGAGGATGACAAAAAGCATATTTTGATACCCCTCCCAACATGTTTGGAAATTTTTTAGCAGGGAAACGAATACAAATAATTGAACTAAATGAACTAAAAAGAATAATATGAACTAGTTACTTTTGGTGAGTTAGTTCGAAATCTTTGATCACTTTAATGAAGTAAAATGCCCAACTATAATTTACAGTCCACTTAAGCATTTAAAATGTGGAATTGACTTTTCAAGCTATATTTTTTGCAGAAGGCAACAAGTAAACAATTTTGCAATTTTTTTTTTCGATTACGACAAAAAAATGTATTTGATTGCAGCATATATTCTAAAAGTTCTTAATTGCATAGCTGTTATTGAACAATTTGATACTTTGGAAACTGAACTAAATTGGTTAATCTCTTAGTTGATTAAAACCAAATTCGTTGGACGAAAAAAAAAAATTTCAATTAAGAAATTATTTTGAGCGAAAATGTCGTGACTTGAATGACAATTTTATTATGTAGTTTGGTTGTTGTGCAACATTTTTGGTTATGCGTTGACTAGTTGGTTTGATGGTTCTTAATTGCTTGTTTTCCTAAACTGTTTTAGATTTGGTAGTTAATTCCAATTTTTTGTTATTATTTTCTGTTAAATTTTCTGTTAAATTTTTTTTTTTTTTTTTTTTTAGAAAGACCGCCTCATAGAAGAGTTTGGTTAAAAAATGTTTTATGTAATTACCGTTACATGAAATAGTTGGCCAAGTTATTTCCATATTTTTATAAAAATTGAAGCCCGCTTTCAAACAGCTATCAATTTACCAACAGAATGCTTATGCAATCCCTACTCCCTTCTCTTATTGCATTCTGTACTACACTGCGTATACGTAACCCAGAAAAAAAACCGCAAGCTACGAATGAGTGGGTTGCCGTTTACATACAACCTGCCAGACCATAATTATTATGTAGCAAGCAGACAGGCATAACGGTCAATTTGGCTGCAGTCGAGTGCTCAAATGCGCATTTCCGCTGGCACGACGCAACAAGCGCGCTATAAAGCCAATTCAGGCAAATACTGCGCATGTGCGCACCACAAATGCAATAACGAACCAAAACTAGATGCGGCGCAAACAAAAATAACATGCGTAACAATAGTGATTGGTTGAGTTTTTATGATTTAATATTCAGTAGAAAACAAACAGGTAAATATTGTGAAGTTTATAAAGCCATATTTAGTATCAATTGACACCAAAAAGTAAATGCGAAAAAAATTTACAAAAAAATTAAAAATTCATTAATGCCAAATTTTTGTCAACATTTTTGAGACCACAAAGAAAAATAATAAATCCTTTCATAAATATCAAAGTCAGCAAGAGAAACAATTCAAACAAATCAGCCTTGAACACAGAGACATTTAACACTCAAAAATGTTGTTTTTGAAATCATTTTGTTTTGGCCTACAAACAAGTGCACTCAGCCGCCAGTAAATTGGCAATTAGAGCTTGATTAACAATGAATTTAACATTCTTCATCTGCAATTTTTTATGTTCGCATGTCAGTAGAAATTGTGCAGATATAAGGTGATGCAAAAAGTGATATTTATATACAGTAGCAATGGCAAATATGTGTTCTATATTTCAAGAGGGACTTCCATCTATACATCACTAGAAAAACCATACTAGTCCATTACGTATTTATTGAGTGAAAGGCGTACAAACATAACTATTATGTCCTTTTTTTAATATAACTTTATGTACAAAAAATATTTTTAAGCCAATTTTTGTCGCCACCACTGTGTGGAGCGGGAAGAAAATATTTATTTATAATATCATTGGCCTTAACAACCGCGCCGTTAGAGCTGCCTTTTCTGGACTGGATAAGGAAGCGCAAAAAAGTGGGTCTTGCGGTCAACGAGGATAAGGCGAAGTATTTGCTGTCATCAAAGAAAGTATCAGCGAACCTGTGCCTTGGCAGCCACGTCACTGTTGATAGTTATAAATTTGAAACTATGAGTGACTTTGTCTATTTGGGAACCAGTATTAACATCGAAAATAATATAAGTCTAGAAATCCAACGGAGAATCATTCTTGCCAACAAGTGGTACTTTGGACTGAGTAGGCAATTGAGAAGTAAAGACCTCTCTCGAAGAACAAAGATAACGCTCTATAAGTCTCTCATCATACCTGTCCTGATGTATGGTTCAGATTCATGGACAATGCCCAGAGAAGATGAGTGGCTCTTGGAGTATTTGAGAGAAAAGTTCTCCGAAAGATCTACGGTCCTTCCCGTGATGCCAACATCGAGTATCGGAGGAGATTTAACGATGAGCTGTACGAGCTTTACGCAGATCTGACCATAGCGCCCAGCCCAGAAGGTTTTCCTATCGTCACCCGAATTTGGCAGCAGAGGAAGGTCTGTCTCAGAATGTGTTTCAAAAACGCCTTATTCAAAAACTATACTAAAAAAGTCTTATCTCAGCTGAAAATGAATTAAGTTTCCAATGAGATAGGGCGTGGTTGAAATTAATTCTGTTATAGGCCGTTCTTGAATCGAATTTTTAAATAGGGCGTTATTGAAAAACAAAATTTTAATAGAGCGTTCTTCGAACAAGTTCTGAGATAGGGTGATCTTTGACTCAGCAGTAGATATACATATGTATAACGACTTTTTACAGATGGTTTGAGATTGAGTCGTGGTAATTTTGAAACACAATAAAATTTCCAACTTCTTTTTTCATGTCGTTTCCCAACGTCAACAGTATTGCCTTGATCCATAAGCGCTCGACATGCGATAAATTGGAATAAAAATATCCTCAAAAGTTTATCTGCAAAATAAAATGTTAAATGTACTTATATTCAGAAAGTGTTATATTTATATCACCTTGTATTTGTATTACATGTTGCCAAACAAATGTTTATAGCATGTTACACTTGAGCGTGAAAAATGCAAAACAAATGCAAAATCAACATAAATCGTTAGCAAACTGACAACCAAAACCACCACAAACTCACAAAACAAATGCTTGAATTTAGTTGGTGAAGCATGTGCGGCGTTGCCAACAAAAAGTCCACTGCAAAAATTTCACTTTCACGTTTGTGCAAATTGGACCGCAACGCTTCATTTGTGTTTGGCTGCTTTATTTACTTTGCAAGTGCCGCGTGCATATTGGCTCGTTTGCGTTGCTCATTAAGTCATGCAGCTACTCAGCTCAGCGCGCAACGTTAATGTTGCTCAATATTTCGCCGCCACTTAAATGCACCGCACAAAATTCATACAAGCGCTAATCATATTTGCTGGTCAGGTAGGTACAATTGCCTTTTAGAGTTTTTTTTTCAATTTTTTTTTTTTTTTTTTATAACCAAGTTTAAAGTAAGCACGCATTGGGCGTTGGAATTTTTTATTTTTCATTGCATTTTTTTTTGGTGTTGCTGCTTGTTTTTAATTATTTTGTTATGCATGCAAGCGTTAATATGGCCCCAAAATGTGCTGCCGCCAGTCATTTAACAATCGCCATTCACTAATTATCAAATCCGGTTTTTAAATCAGTTTTTTTCTGCAGCAATTTTTTGTGGTTTAATATTTTGCACAATATTTATAAAGCACACTGTATGCAACCAAATTGCTATTAATTATTGTGTGCGAGAATTTTTGTGATAATTAGTTAATAGTTATACGCAATAATTCACAAGACTGTTCTATTGCGCCGGAAATGTGTTTGCGACATCCATTTAATTTGACAGACAGCTGTTCACAGTTATTAGTATCCGCTTTCCGTTTCCACTTTGTTCTAGCTATTATGTACGTATTGTTGCAGAAATACAACACTGCCTGTTGCACTGGACAGATGTTATTAGCAGACCAACGGCAGAAAATACAAAGTTTTTTTTTTTTTGCCAAGTTCAGCTATTCTTTCACACTTATAAAGTGAAATTGAAAATAATTGAGTGCATAAATAATTGACTAACAAATAAATATAAAGAAAATAAAAGAAGTCCTGAGGAGAGAAAATTCGTTAATAAATATTCCTCTGTATTCGAAACAGACACGCCATACCTAAATATGCACATATATTTGTATGTGCAATACCATTGTGATTGGAGTGAAATCCCAAAATTTGGTGCCTATCGGTCAGTCTTGTCGTTTTCGCTGCTCACTTTCTTCAGTTTACTGCATACATACACTTGTGCTTATTCGCCAAATTCAGAAGTGGAATATTTGACAAAAAAAAGCCTAAATAAGTTATTAGGCAAGTAGGCAATAGAAAATTGTGCAAGATGCCGCTATAAAAATATATGTGGTTAAACGGCTTCATTGATGCGGCTACAAAACGGTTTGTCGTCAAGTGTAGGTGGGCGATCGGATGAGTATGAATATGAGTGAAAAATGCTTGTCATATTATAGAAAAAAAAAATGTGTGTGCATACTTGTAAAAATATTGCGTGTTTGAAGTTTGAGCAGATGAGCTCACCACCTACAAAAATGGTAAGCACATTCTTAACGAAATTAAACAGCTAATAAACAACTTTTATAAGTAGGCGATAAAGATTAATTAATATTGTCATTAAAAAAAAAAAAAAAAATTAAAAAAAAACATTACAAAATCTAAAGTGTGATGAAGTGCTTGTGGCTTCAGGCGTTTTACTTTGTAAAAAGTGAAAAGAATAACTTATAAAGACATAATAGTAAAACCACACTCATAACAACTCCAAAAGAGCAAAGAAGCCACAAAAAGTGGTATGCATTATAATGAAAGAAAAAAAAAAAAAAAAAAAAAAAAAAAAATTATAATAATAATAATAATTGCGCGTGGGAAAATGTTTTCAAGTATTTTTGCAGACTTATCGACAATCACTTTGTTGCGCTTTGATATTTGGCTGACATACTTACTTGCATATACGCAAATATCGGTCATGTGAATTGAAAACGCGAATAAGCGCTGAAAGCTGAACTTACTTAGTAAAATATATAATAAAGAATAATAAACCAAAAAAGGCACTACAACGCAAGACAAGCAAATGAAAGTATTTGGTAATAAATCTCCGTTCAGTATTTCAAATTTAATTAAAAGCCCGCTTTCCAAAATATTTGATGGGCGTAAGATGAGTCAAGTCAAAAAAATAATATAGCAAAATTAAAAAATAACTTTAATAGGTGCCCTAAATATGGGTTGGGCAAGAAATTAACTTTCAATGAGCTTCTTCAAATGTTTAAACAGAATTAAACAACGTTTCCGTGATAGTTGGGTATAAGACGTCAGACTAGTCCGATTATTTATCCGACTAAAAGGCTATAGCTAAAGTCACGTCAGGATTTGTACGCGTATTTGACTTCAATCGTAACTAAAAAAAATCGTGCATGATTTTTAAACTCACCCAAAACTAAACCAAACTGACGCTTCATCACCTTGTAACTGCGCCAACAGCCTCCTTGTGTGCACCTGTAAACAAGCGCATACAAAGTATAAACGAGCTCGCTTGATTAGCGATCGAAACATTGATCGTTTAACAAAATCGTACAAAATAACCTGAGCAAAGCGTCTGTAATCTTTTTTTTTTGTGATTTTTTTCTTGTGCCGATCACGTCGCTTTGGCTCACATTTGCATAAAAGGCAGCTGCCATATACATTAAATAAAAAAAATAAAAAAAAACGTACGATCATGATCACATTGCTGAACGCACGCGTTCAAACTTTGTATATTTTAATTTTTAAGTTTGCCTATTTGCATGCCGCGATCTCGCTGTAGTGACTTTGCTTGCCTGAAAAAGAGAAATTTCCTTGGCAAGACGACTAATGTTTTTCAAATATGCATGTGGCTGCTTTTCGTACGTGCTTCAATTTCAAAAATGTCGTTCACCATGCTTTTCGAAATGTTCCATTTGTTTGAAAATAATATACCCAGTGGCTGTCAAATATCGTCGATAACAAAGTGCGAATTTTTCCCGCAGTGCCTGTCAAACTTAAGGCCACTCAATTCTTTTACATTTATTAGGGTTAAGAGAGTCAAACCCAGCTGTTGGACTCCTATGTATATATCCCCTTCGGAGTAAAAGGAAGCAATCAAGGCTCAAATTGTGGGCACATATTTGAGGAAACAACCAAGATTCCATTCATGCGCGTATATTTTCCCAGTGACTGTCAAACTTAAGCTCATTTAATTATTGTATGCTGAGTATTAGGGTGAAGAGAGTCAAAACCAGTTGTGGGACTCCTCTATTTCCCTTTCGGAGTTAAAGCAACCAATCAAGGCTCAAATAATGGGAAAATATTTTCCCCAGTGTCTGTCAAACTTATACCTCTCCAGGTCTCAAAATTGCATGCCCGTGGAAAAGGCTCAAGAAAGTTTTGAAAACTTCTTTTTTAGAGGAAACAAGCAAGATTCAACTCGTGTGCATTTATTTTTCCAGTGACTGTCAAGATTAAGCCTCTTTAAAGCGGAAGTTACTTTTCCGTCACGCTTTTCCCTTGACAGCAAAGTTTTGTTATTATTGGTCATTATATTTAACTACGAACTTTGAAAATTTTGTGGACTTTTGACCAGTCGAATAATTTTCATCAAATTATTCTTTTGAGTTTTTGGCGAAAACAAGTTGAAAAATGCTACAAACAATACCAACTACGATGATTGCAATTTCGAACTTGTTGAAGGATCTTTCCAAACCGCTTTGTCTTGGTTCGAGTCCTAGCCAACGGACAAAATATTATTTTTTCTTTAGAAAATTGTTAAAACATTGGTTTAAAATTAAAACCCGTTTCATTTAACCAATTTTCTTCAAAACTGGGCTAGTTTAAGTTTGAAACCAAGTTTGGTTTGGTCATATATGTAGTCCAAAAAAGTTTAATATTTAGGTTCAAAAGTAAATTCCATGCCAGCTATTAGCCACGAACTGTGAAACATTTACCATACAATTATCACGTTTTTTTAGCAAAATTAATTACCATATTCTATCAATCGGTATGTATTTTTGGATACTTGCGAATGTCAAAAATACTCATAAGGCATAGTACTGTCCACAACGCGGGCAAAATTACGAGAACAATGGCCCGCACAGTTAGCGAATTGTAAATGTAAGACAAAGCCCACACTTTGTTTATAAATATTTTATTTACGGTTTTTTTTTATAATATCCACTATTCTTCCAAGATCATTTGAATTTTTACCGCTTTAAGGCAGCTGCCTTGAAATTAAAGTATTAAATCACACCAACAAAAGAAAATATTTAGCAAATTGTTAAGCTGCGAAATTAAGCGAAAAATTATGCGACAAATGGTGTGAAAAAACAGAAATTTTTGTCATGCAAAATTATAATGTAACAATAGTAAAAAAAATGTCATTGACCGCGGCTCAATGCATTGTTCACTAGATAGCTTTCTGAATAAAATTTGCATTTTAAATTCGATTCCAAATGATTGCAACATCGAAAAATTTGGCAAAAAAAAACGCTAGAATTTGCCAATATCTGAAAAAAATTAGCCGTTTCCTCAAATACCTTCGACTTCTCTAGATTAATTTACTTTTGCCTTTACTGAAATTCTTTTCACAAGTGCACTTGCCAATTTTTCTTGAAAGAAATTATGAGACAAAATACGGGCGTACAAGGAAGAGTGAAAGAAATAGCAAGAAAAACTTGAAACGAGTTGACGGTACGCTTTCAAGTGTACTCTTCCCCTCTCTTCTCACCTCTTTCGCCTATCTCGCGGCAGACTTGAATTCAAAAATCGCATAGTGTAAAAGGGCACTAATACTAATGGTGGAATTCTGCAAGGTGTATCTAGTCACTAATAGAGACATTTCGTGGTCTATTTCATATTTGATACAATTTGGTATTCAGTAAGCTGCCTCACATCTCTAGTCTCAATAAAGAGTCACTAATTTGTCATCTACTTGTAGGCAGGTAAAGGCTTGGTTTCCTCGAAAGCGGTGACGCTATATAGCGTCCGTTACATAGCGGTGAAGTACGTTGTCAAAAATACTGCCATGTAAAAGTAATTGAGTGTAAAGTAAGAAGACGGTGAAGTTCACCGTAATGTAATATAGCGTCCGTCATGACGGTGGCAATTTTTCGTCAACGTTTTTCTCACCGTCTTTGTCATAGCGGTGTGAATTCAATAAAATTCTTCAAATTCGTTTAGAAAAACAACAATTAATTGTTTTCAAAACAAATATTTTAAAAATATAAAAGAGAAAAACAAGTAAAGTGGCCGCAAATTTACAATTTCAAATGGATTGAAGCCACCGCTACTTGCATGTAAGTTTACAGAAAAGCGCTGCTGCTAATGACGGTGAGCATAGCTACCGCTATATAGCGAACGTTACATAGCGGCACCGCTTTTCGAGGAAACCAAGCCTTAACAAACGAAATCAATTAAAGAATATTGGATAAAAAATTGAAAAAATTATAAAAAAATGTGAATTTACGAATAAGAAGTATTTATATGTTTAAAAAAAAGTTAATTAAACTAAAAAAATTAAATAAAAAAATAAAAATTTACTGTTCGCGGACCGGCACTTGAACCTGCGACCTCCCGCGTGATAGTCCGGACCATTGTGTATCAATACCAAGTGTGAACTCTTCTTTTGACAACACACATTAAAATGTCGGTTTGTTTACATCCTGCACATATTAAAATGTCGCCAGCACCGAATAACAGAAAAGCAATGGCGTTGTTTAACATCCTGCACACATCAACATGGCGGTCTCCTATCTTTTACCTAATGGTAGAAAGAGATGGGAAGATGGAAAGAAGTGAGACAAAAAAGGAAATTAAAAACAGGTGACTAAACTCACTTTGAAGTTTTCACGACTATGTCTATGATATCACACTTGTTATTAACCACAATCTCAAACAGGTGTTAAACTCATTTTGGAATTTTGACGTCTATGCAGAAGAGTTTACACTTGGTATTGATACACAATGGTCCGGACGCTTAACGCCTGGGCTACATCGACATTTGTAGGGCTAGTGTCAAATGCGTTACTTAAAATTTATGCAATTTTTGTATTCACCACACCTTAAAATGAGCGAGAGAGAGACTATGGTAGATTTCTTGTGACTTTCTCTTATAGAATACCGGAATCATCTCAAGTCACAAAAATTGTATCTAATGAAATATCTCAAATTTAGTGACTTGATATGAGACAGAATTATAGAATACTGGTATAAAACAACAACATCAGTAAAAGTTTTCGATTATTTGACACACCCTGTAAAATTACTGTTAAAGTGCTTGGGCGCGAAAATTAAAATATACTCGCATTAAATCAAAAGCAAACATGATCCACGCTGAAAATGTCTAGCAAGTTGCAAACGGAACTAAAAATTTAATTAAAAATTAATTAATTAAAAAATTAAATGCTGTCACTTTCCGGTTGTATGATTACGTAAACATCGCAACGTTAGGAAAAACATTCACATTTTCAAGTGCACTGAACGCATTTCGTGTTGATCATGACATTAAAGAAATGATAAAACAGGAAGGTAGAAAAAACGAGAAAGAAAAATTATAGTGGTGAGAAATAACTGTATGCACTTACATATGTACATAGGTATGCAGTATAAGAGATGAAGCCGTTAAAAGGCTTCGGAAAAAAAATGAAAAACAAGCAAAAAGCTTGTAAGTAAATCCCATAATATCTATGAAGTTGCCGTTGTTTTGCTGTAATATTTAGCGTTTTAATTGCTGTCGATAAACGGCAATTGTCTCATACAACACGCATTCACACAACCATCCAATGTCATGTAACTCTTATGCACCGCAACACGTTTATTAACTCATTACTGCATAAGTGCATTAGAGCCGACGCAATATAATCTTACAGTTGGTCATAAATTAATGCAAAACTCAAGGTGAGAAAAACTGCAAATATCAGCGTAACAATGCAACAGCTAACATTATGTGAGGAAGTCGTAAATGCATGTAATGCGAAATTTTTATTTCAAGTTCAAAATGCGGCACAAAAACAAATTGAGCAAACTTTTCTCGAGCGTTCAAATAAGCGTTACCTCGATAATGCAACTCAAGAAAGTAGTGTGTGTGCGGTCTACATGATTTCGACGCTAAGCCGCAAGACACCCACGCCGCAGTGCAACTACAATGACGCTGCAAAATATTCTCAGTCAGTCAGTCAATGCAAACGTTGAAGATCATTGTACTAAAAAGTGTATGCAACGAAATCTGCGGAGGAGTTTTGCATTGTGAAGTTAATGGTTGCCGTGATCGTGAATTAATTCGGAAGTGGAATATTTCGACGGCTGAGTGGAAGATCAACGTTAACAAAATAGTATGGAAAACCGCCTTACATCAGAATTGTTTCCAATAACATTCTTTGTACTGAGTTTTAGTTCAAATAGAGCGTTTTTCAAACAAATTCTGAGATAGGGTGTTTTTTTTTATATTTTGTAGTAGGGTGAATGCCCACCCAGCCTTCGATATGTAAGGGAATGTGAATGTAATTCGGAAAGTGGACAAAAGTAGTTCGCTTTTGATTCTCTTGTTGCCTTCATTCAGGTAAGTCTTTATATAAAACGTTTTAGCTGGAAGAAATCTTTCTTTAATATTGTTATTATCAAAACAAAAAAACCTTCGGCATATTTTCACACTAGAAAGTATGTAATTTGAAAATGAAAACAAATTATCGAAAGCATGTCTAATTGCAAAGGGCGTTAACTGCAAAGCATGACAACCCACGCCTGCTCAAACACTACCCAGACACTTCAATTATTGCGAGCCTCGTCTCGTCTTAAGCGGGCTACTCACCTGCCAAGAAATGTCAAACTCCATATAAAAAAAAGCTCAAGAATTGGTCAAGAACTGTTTTCACACGTCAAATTTTCTTGAGCCAATACTCAGCTCATAAGAAAAAATACTACAATTTTCGATGGTTGGCAATGCCGGCTTACCTCAAGAAATAAATATGCTCGTATATATTTCTTGAGGTAAACTTGCAGATTCACGACAAAGATGAGTATATACTGCGCTACATATGTTTTATACATTTTTATAATAGTAATCTGCAATAAAATTGAAAATGCCGTAAACGTCATTTTCTTGACCAGGTATAAGAAATATATGCTCGTTTTTTTCTTGAGGCATTTCTTGGCAGGTGAGTAGCCCGCTTTAAGCGCATAACTTGATTTCTGTCTGCAGTTTCTGCCTTTTTGTTGCTTTTATTTTGCATCATATTTAATTTTCATGCGCACAGAAATTAGTTTTTGGTATCTTCCATAAGGTAAAGGGGTTGACAGATGGCAGCACTAATCTAGATTTGGTACGCATTTAGGAAAATTTCGAAGACAATTCGATTTTGGGAGAAGAAGATACACAGGACAAAAGAGGATTTCTTATGCGTATTACTTAGCCTTACCCGATCTTTAATCTAATCTTACCTTGGCTTGCGTCATTTATTGACGCTTAACCGCCTAGGCGAGGGAGTTCAAGTCATCCTCCACTTTTTGTTTCAATCTCAGTTGAGGCCTCGCCCTTCCTCTGCTGCCGAAATCGGGTGTCGATAGGAAAACCTTCTGTGCTGGAGCTTCTTGGTCCATTCGCATAACATGACCCAGCCAGCGGAGCCTTTGGACTTTAATTCGCTGAACTATGGGCAGGTCTGCGTAAAGCTCGTACAGCTCATCGTTAAATTTCCTTCGATACTCGCCGTTGGCATTACGGCCATAGGACCATAAATCTTCCGGAGAACTTTTCTCTCAAATACTCTAAGGACCATCTCATCTTCTCTTGACGTGTCGTTTGCTTAGAAAAAAATTAATTGTCTGTTGGTTTCCTAGTTCCAAAGTAATCCATTGGTTAATCCCTATTAATGCGCCATCTGTCTAGGTGTAAACCCCATCTACCCTGCTGCAACGCGCGCTGCTTATGCTTGGGAATAATCAGTCGATCTGTCTGTCAAGTTAAGCCCATTGTTTTAGTCTTGAGGGTTTTAAATTTATTATGTAAGGTTTTTTTTTTTTTTTGTGTTTCTTATTGTCGCCTGTAGCTGAGTTATGTTCCTAGTTTGCTTTTCATTGCATTTCATATTTTTATGTTAATGTGTTCCGTTTTTGTTTGTTTCTTCGCATTTCTTTGCGCTTTTACAGTTTGTTGACACTTTTGTGTTTCATATTTCCTTGACTTGCTGGACTTAATGACACTATGCCATGTTATGTCATTATATAATTTTAAATTAGTATTGTTATCATTGTATTGTAAAATATTGTTTTTGTAATTTGATGTTGATTACGAATTGAGGTGAGGCTAACTCATAACTTCGTTTACATTCAATTTCCTTAAATTCCAATTTGATTTTTTTTAATAATTTTCGAAAGTGGGTTTGGCTGTGTGTGACTAAGCGGAAAGTTATCACTGACAATCTTTGTTATGATACTCAGTCTTACATTGCTTCGGTTGCATGTAGTCCAAGAAACAAGGTAGTTTTAAAGATATTTTCACTCTCGTTTTATAGTAATTGTACTTGTTTGTGGAGCTTAAACCGCACATATTTTTACTTAGCCTTATCTTTGGCGTTCAGAGGGTTAATATGTACCATGCCGATTTTTGAAATTCAACATCTCCGTTGACATCACGGAAAAGACCACAAATCTTCCAGAGAACTTTCCTTTCGAATACTCTTTCGATACTGTCTATTATTCAGGACGCGTATGATGATATCTTTATTATTGTTACTAGCTTAACCATTATCTTATATAGTCAGTGCCAGTTTTATTAGGGTTGGACCAGAGTGAAGTTGGTTTTAGAAGAGTTTGCTCAACATCAGGGAAGTCAAATTCAAGTATGGCATTCAAACTGGAGGCATGTGCTTGCCCGCCATATGTTTCATAATAGTTGATGAAAACTTTTCAGCAGCTCCTCGCCTTCGTGTTTGAACAGCTCGGCGGGTAGTCCGATCTTTACGGCGATGGCCATCCTCACTTCATCATAGTCGGGTGGGGGGCGTTCTATCCATCTGCAAGGATTGGTACTTCCTCCATAGCCTAAAAACGCTCTGTAAACTGGTTACTAGGGAAATATTCCTTGCAGACAGCATCTGAAGCTCCTCACACTGACGCATTTCCTTTCCACCTTCCTTATTTATAATTGGGTGTCTCTCTTGTTTCTTTCTTCGCCTCACGATAGCGCCCTTACACTACGGGGTTTCCGACGCCTTTCCATTCCACCTTTCTTATTTCTAAATGGGTGCTCCTCGGATCCGTGTTTGAACAGTTCGGCGGGTAGTCCGATCTTTCCGGCGATTGACATCCTCACTTCATCATAGGTGGGTGGGGGCGTTCTTTCCATCCGCAGGGATTGGGCAATCGAAATCGTCGTCTCCCTTCCAAATAAGCAATGAAGAGAAGTACTTCCTCCATAGCCTAAAAACGCTCAGTAAACTGGTTACTAGGGAATTATTCCTTACGGACATTCCGCATAGTACCAACAGTTCTTCCGAGCTAGCGTATCACGCTGAAAGCTATGGGCTTCGACACACTATTTGCATTAATTTTTCTTTCCTTTTATCAACTCTCCTTCACACCGTTGTACCTTTGGCCAATCATGAAAACTGTCACAACGTTAGCATTTGGCAAGATATCTACAAGTAAAATAGCAAGAATTTAGGTCAAGTAACAATTGTCGGTGAACGCACGTTTGCTTGCAAAAGGTAAAGCACAAAATGCAAAATGCACAACGCACAACACCCACGCCACAATAGATAGTGAGACAAATACTTGCACTCTTTTGTTAACTATTTGAAGTAATTTCAATAGACTCCCGCATGAGCACATGAGCTAGCCACATGAATAAAATACAAAACTTTATATGCAATTGCAAACAAATAATTTCGTACTTTGCTCACAGCTGACAACTGTCAAACTGTCATGCTTGTTGCAATAACTGTTGTATTTGCTGTAACGGTAATATGAATTGCCCAGTGATGCATTTACTGTTGGTTAAGATACATATGTCGTCACATATGAAGGTATGTATGTATGTAATTAGACTTCGAAATAATCAATCCAATCGCCCTCTCGAGTTGTTTATGATATTTTTCTTCAGAGATATTTATTGCATCAATAGCGAATGAAACGTTCGTTTTTCAACGCAATTGACAATAATAAGTTAGTTTATTGTACAATAAAATACAACAGCTGTTCAAAACCGTTTAGGGTATTGAGATTTTTTAAGTGGAGTCCCGATACCGAATATTTGTCCGAGTGCCTTCTTCTTCCCCTGTAAAGGATCTTAACTCTTGATACTAAATCGCAATAATTAGGCTGTTTTAAAATAGGTCCGATGGCGGGCTTCAAGGACTGTCCAGAAAACTGGCCCTAACAGATACCACCATTTGAGAGGAATGCAGTCGGAAGTCTTAAAATTGTCATATACCACCCACATTTAGAGCAGTGAGGAAAAGACATACTATCGTCTTCCCTTAATCCCTTCCGGACCCAGATCTCAGAAGGCTATGTACTGACGGGCCCTGGCACTCAAAGCTCCTTCGATAAATGAGATGGTAGTTAAAATCTTTTTTATAGACGAGGCAAGGGAATGGAATAAGAAGGTGTCACCATGTCTAGTGGATCTGGTGGATCATCCTTCCAATACTCTAAAGCTGATTAATAGGAAGTGAGATATGTATGAGAACTGGAAGCTGTACTGACCTATATGTGTAGCCATTCCAGCAAACGTGTTTCGTAAATTTTAGCGCACAATCATCTTACAACATCCGGACATACAAATAATGCGAGCTTCACTTTTCTAGCCTACATGACAATGCGAATTTGTGTTCAACAATATTTACTTGTCGGAATTGAAAGGAGCTTAATTGATGAGCGTATAAAAGTGAAAAAAAACAATAACCAGCTTATAGCAAAAGAAAGTCATTCTGAGATTTTTCCCAAAAAGATAACGAAGAAGAAAGTGAAAGATGCGCAGCAGTACTTAAAAATCTTATGATCAGCGCGCAGTAAGCAATACAACTCAATTGAGCTTAACTAAAGTTTATTGGTACAATTTTCACTACACAAATGACGCTACAAACGAGAAACGATAAATAACAATAAAAAGTAACAGTATTAAACAAAAAAAAAAAAAAGTATACAAAAAAAAAAACAAAAAAAAAAAAAAAGGTGAAAACCAATAACGACAGTGTATTTGACTTGCATTGGTTGTCGTACAGAAACTAATGCATTATTCCTATGTATATAATTTCAATTGTTTCTTCTAACGAAGGCAATTTATTTTTTTTTTTTTTTTTTTTGTTTTGCTATAAATAACAATAGAAAAAAAACGTAAAAAATATTTGCAGCAAACGAAATCGAATCGCAAATGCGCCGAAAGTGGAACAATTTTCAGTGTTGAACGGTGCGTGGCGATAATTCACGTGTGCAACTGCAACGACTGAACAACAACAAAGCTATAATAATTTTGCAAGTAATTAAAAAATATTAATTGCAAGTAAATTGGGTTTTTTCGTTTTGTTTAGCTTGGCTGCATTTCGCAACTCAGTTGAAATGCAATTCATATGGCTACTGTTGGACGCTGTCATTATTGGTTGCACTGCATTACCAACGACTAACTGTAATTGCGCTTTCGATCGTAAAAAACGTCGTAAAAACATTTGCTTGCAGACAAATGGAATGCATGACAATTGCAGTTTTTATGTTTTGCAATTATGAAAAAAATTAACAAAAAATTCAAAGTTATTAAAGAGTGAAAACTCTAATCGATTTGGAAGCTACTTTTGTGTGTATGAAAAGAAATAAAAATACAAAAGGAAATAAAAAGAAAAAAGTGTGTATTAACTGCCCAAGAAAAGCTGTGGGTAGGAGGAGTTGGCTCACAAGTTAGGTTATGTAATGGTCCTTAAATACGAATTTACACTACCATATCGACACTTGCTACCCGATTTTTTTAAATCTTTCCCAACTTTAAAGCGTCTGCAAAGTTTTTTCATTTCGTTTAATAATTTTTTGCACAAGCGAATAAAATACAAAAAAAAAATTAATTACCTATACATGCAAAGATACAAACATAAGTACAAAAATATGCTAAAACTGCATTAAATATTCTAAAAACCTGCAGCATTTGCAATTCATATTCAGCAAGTTCACAGCAAACTCGTTGCCTAATAAATATACAACAAAATGAGAAGTACACAGCTAAAAGCCTGTACGCTGAGTAGATTAAAAAATCACTGACGTTTATTAAAAATATATCAGGTATGTATTGCCATTTAAACTTGTTTGTATTTAGAGTTTGACAGGTTCATTATACCTTTCATGAACATGAAATGGTATTATAACTTTGGTCCGATGTTTGTAAATATGAGAAGAAGAAGAGATAGACCCATCAATAAGTATACCGAAATGATCAGGATGACGAGATGAGTTGATTTAGCCATGTCCGTCTGTCCGTCTGTCCGTCTGTCCGTCTGTCTGTTTGAACGCAAACTAGTCCCTCAATTTTTGAGATATCTGGCTGAAATTTTGTATGTGGCCACCATTTTGTAATATAGGAATCATTTGTCGGAACTGACAAGATCGGACCAGTATAACATATAGCCCCCATACAACCGATTGTTCAGATATAAGGTTTTTTGGCCAAAACTTCCGCAATTAAACAGTTAGGAACGTAAAATTTTGCAACTCGAGTAATTTCTATTTATGTAGTGTATATAGTGAAAATCAACGAGATCGGGCAAATGCAACATATAGCCCCCATACAACCGATTGTTCAGATATAAGAATTTTTGGCCAAAACTTCTGCAATTAAAGAGTTAGGAACGTAAAATTTTGCAACTCGAGTACTTTCTATTTATGTAGTGTATATAGTGAAAATCAACAAGATCGGGCAAATGTAACATATATCCCCCATACAACCGATTGTTCAGATATAAGGTTTTTTGGCCAAAACTTTTGCAATTAAAAAGTTAGGACCGTAAAATTTTGCAACTCGAGTACATTCTATTTATGTAGTGTATATAGTGAAAATCAACAAGATCGGGCAAATGTAACATATAGCCCCCATACAACCGATTGTTCAGATATAAGGTTTTTTGACCAAAACTTCTGCAATTAAAAAGTTAGGAACGTAAAATTTTGCAACTCGAGTACTTTCTATTTATGTAGTGTGTATAGTGAAAATCAAAAAGATCGGGCAAATGTAACATATAGCCCCCATACAACCGATTGTTCAGATATAAGGTTTTTTGACCAAAACTTCTGCAATTAAAAAGTTAGGAACGTAAAATTTTGCATCTCGAGTACTTTCTATTTATGTAGTGTATATAGTGAAAATCAAAAAGATCGGGCAAATGTAACATATAGCCCCCATACAACCGATTGTTCAGATATAAGTTTTTTGGCCAAAACTTCTGCAATTAAAAAGTTAGGAACATAAAATTTTGCAACTTGAGTACTTTCAATTTATGTAGTGTGTAGAGGAAAATCAAGAAGATCGGGTAAATATAACATATAGCCCCATACAACCGGTTGTTCCGATATAAGGTTTTTTGGCCAATACTTCCGCATTTAAAAAGTTAGGAACGTAAAATATTGCACCTTTAGTACTTTCTACATATGTAATGTGTATAGTGTAAGTCAGTACAATTGAACACGTATAATATATAGCCTCCATACAATCGATTGTTCCGATAACTCGGATCCTATTATTTTGTAAGTTTTTTTTAAATTATAACAAAGATGTGTAATGTGTATAGTAAATATAGTTAAATTGACACAGGCTGTACTGGGGATCGAACAGTGAAAATCGTGACGCTTATTCATGAAAGGTATATAGCCTTCGGCACAGCCGAAGACAGCTTTCCTTACTTGTTTTTGTTTCAAGATGAACCACTTCAAAAGGTTGGATGGTAGAAAAATTAAACGTGATTTATGTCATCATCATTTATTGACGTTTAACAGCCTAGACGATTTTGGGCGTTTCGTATCAAAGCACGCCAGTGATTCCTTTTTAGCGATAACTGACGCCAATTGGAAACCCCAAGGGAGTTCAAGTCATCCTCCACTTGTTGTTTCCATCACAGTCGAGGCCTCCCCCTTTCTCTGCTGCCGAATTCGGGTATCGATAGGGAAACCTTCTGTGCTGGAGCTTCATTGTTCATTCGCATAACATTACCCAGCCAGCGGAGCCTTTGGGCTTTGATTCGCTGAACTATGGTCAGGACTGCATAGAGCTCATACAGCTCATCGTTAAATTTCCTTCGATACTCGCCGTTGTCATCAAAGGAAGGACCATAAATCTTCGGAGAACTTTTCTCTCAAATACTCCAAGGGCCATCTCCGGTACCGGAACCGGTCTTAAAACCTACCGTCTACCGCCGGATCTTTTTATAGACTTTTCGGGCATCATTTCTGTCAGCCAGCATACTAGAATCATACTGGTTGTAAAATATCAGTTTCATACTACATAGTTCAAAAAGCATTCAAACTGGACTAGTATGATTTCAATAAAATGTACTAGTCTTTATACCTTTTATTTTATCATTTGCCTTCATTTTCATGTTTATTCATAAGAAAGCAGCGATTTTATGTATTTACCCAAACACGAAAAAGCATCTGTGAATTATAAGAGCAAAAAGAAGCAAACAAAACATTTCAAATGATTTTTTGGAAATTTCTGGCTAGTATGATTTCAACTAGAAAATTATAGTTGTAACTAGTATTTTTCTGACTAGTTTTACTGCAGGGTCTACACTTTACGTACATACATAATGTCGACTCTCATCACTGAAACAAATTTTTTTTTTTTTAAGGTGTGTCTGGCAAGTTTTTTTAGTCGTTTATTTTCTTGAGTGGCAAAAATCCAACCCACTCCGTCGCTTAACAAATATGTACTTGAAGATGTCTAAACTACGGCGAATCGCGGCATACAAATGTCAATATCAAATGGATGACAGCATATTTGTTTGTACAATTAACATACTCGACTTATGAAGAATGTGTGATGGGTATGCTCGGAACAAGAGATGAACGTGAATCTAAATTATAAATCCCGACCTTGCTTGAATCAACGAACCAATTTTAAGTATTCCGAACTTATGCATTCCGATATTAAGTTATAGATCCTGTTCCACGAAAAAACCCGTTATGTTAAACATTTCTACCTTGTGTTCCTCGTGTCCCGATATATGCCTAGTAAAGGTTAAACTTTAGTGTCTCAAAGTTTTTAATGAGAAATGTCCTATTTCAAAATTTGAATCAGTAAGGCCTTACCCAAAGGATTCTGTCTCAAAATTTATTTCAAAAATGTCCTTCCACAATATAAATCAAATATCCACTCATCATTCTCTTGCAAAAAAAACATATCATTCAATCTTTCCGAAACTATGCATCAGATCCTTTTGAGCTTAGTAGCGCGAATACCGATACCTCGTACCCATCTCTACCGTCGTAGGTACTAAAAGTAAACAAGACAATACAAATCTGAGTTTCGCTTACAGCTCAACTAACGAATCTCACAATTCAGTATTCTAATGCTGCAATTAGCATTTGTTGATTTCATTCCAACCTCACTAAAAAGTTCTTTAAATTTTTTCTCACAGCCAAGTTCAAAACTGCATTTTTGTTTTACTAATAAACGCAATTATTTAATGAAACTTTAGACGTTTTTCGTTTCGCGCTCATTTTCATTCAAAAGGAAATAATATTTTTTTATTTAAAGTTAATTGCTCTCACATTACATACAATTACAAGCAATGAAATAATGAACGAATACTTTGGCTGCTGTCAAGCATTTCACGAATGTGCAGGGTTTAGTCTGGCAGGAAACCAAGCATACATGGGCAGAATGGGTGGCTGGTAAAAATGTGACTGTATTCAAAGTAATAGCTCAGTAGTACAATGTGCTCATCTATGAAACCAATAAAGCCAAACAAATACAGCTTTGCTGCGTTTCGTGACACTTAAGGGTCGAATACATAAAGCTTTGTTAACCTCGCCTGGCATTTGCTACCTCAAAACTTTGCGTCCAACTTCAGAGGTATGCTACAATGAACGCCTTGACGCTTGTCTTTTATGCATTTGTTTTCGATATTTATTTCTTTGCATTCAGAGTGTTTTGGTTAATTTATTAATTTAATAGAGAAAAGATTAATTAATTATTATTTCCTCCAACTTTTTATTCTTTAATTAAAGCAAATTCATCAACATCTGATTGTCAAAGCAAGCAAAATTTGAGAGTTTGCCAAATTTCAACCTCGCTTCAACTTTGAGGTCTCCAATTTGTCATGCTTGGTTTAAATACGTATACTGAACTTTTCTGTCAAAGTCAAAGTTTGAGGTAAAGCCAAAATAAAGTTTTATGTAACTGACCCATTATAACTTCGGCAAAAACGCACAAGCTCGAAAAAGTATCCCACAATGAACACCCATTTGAGTAGCATGAAATTGACCAAAAATCAAATCAGCTGATCATCTCATTGCTTTAACGGGCTTTAAAATGCGGTTATGAGACAGGTTGCTTTTAACTACGTACATTACGCAATGTTACGCGTAAGGCCCAATTACTTAAAACTTTGAGAAACTTTGACAGTTGCGCGTCTCGTTTTTGACCATTGTGTAACCTTTCAGCTTATTGCTGTATGCGGAGGCTCTTTATAAATTTGAGCACCTCCTCAGGTTTTTTATTCCATAACACGAACGGATTGAGAGTGACCCCGCTTAGGTAGCAAACTCTCTTTCTTGCTAACGCAATGCATTCGTAGAGTATATGAACCGGCGTTTCATCGTTTAGTTCGCAAAACCGACAAAATTGTTATTTCTGACAGATTCAGCTTACTCAGGTGATAACGCAGACCGCAATGTCAAGTATAATACCCAGTGAGGGCTCTTAGATCCACACTTCTTAGATTAATGTGTCTGGCCGATGCTCTTTGTGAGGGTTATATAAAGAGTTTGGCCTGCCTCTGTCCTAGGCTGCTAAGCCAATGCTGCCTAAACTATTTGTCCCTCCAGTTGCTTATGGTCTCCTTTACTTGAGCCTTGGTGAGCCCACAAAAGGGTTCCTGACCATAAAATGCTGTTAGAGCACCTTGTTTTGCCAGGTGATCTGCTTTTTCGTTGCCCAACCTAACAAAACTTTATTTTTGGCTCCCAGATCATTAAAGGCTGCGACCAAAGTCAGAAAATATCAACATATCGCCTTACAAGTGTATGCTTATGTTTACATGTAAATACAGGTACGTCTGCTATGTTTACGTAGTTATGTTTTGAAATTGTTTACTTAAGTGTGTACATACATACAAACATGTTATAGGTAACCACGATTTGTTTATAAGTAATTTAATCAATTATCGCTAATAACCAAAAGTAACTAATTAACTTGAGAACTCGATTGCGCATGTAAATATTATAACTTTACCAAATTGTCGAGGTTATGCATTAATCGTAGCTAAATTGCATTCTCAAGCGGAAAAAATGTTACGCTGTTGCGGTTTAATGCTTTAAGGGCCGCTTGCATAAAAGCCGATAACGACTAATCGGAGTTTAATTGACGTATTTTGTATGGTTAGCTGTCAAGTAAATCACCGATTAGTCGTTATCGGCTTTTATGCAAGCGGCCCTTAAAGTTGTACCTACACAAATTAAAAATTTAATAATATAATTTAGTTAAATTTTCTTTTATTTGAGTTTATTTAATTTTTCTGCTATTTTATTATTTAGTTTAACTTTTTTATTCAATAAAATATCAATTTCATGCACATAACTGAGTTAACGCTCATATTAAAGTTCAATTTCATACCCAATTTTACTAAAGCTAATTTTTAATTGATGCCTGATATATTGTTTTTTTAATAAGGATGAGGTATGTATATTAGGGTGGACCTTATTTGTATGGAGACATTTTTATCATCAGATTTCCAAAGGCTCAACCCCTAAATCGATAGTAGTATAGCCGAAAATATAACACAACAATTTTTAGCCCTATTGGAGGTGGTTTAGGCATGTCGCAGGGGGGTCAAAGTTCAGATTTCTCTAAAATAAAATAAAAGTGATTTTTCTTTTCATCTAATACTCGAAATTGGTAATATTATGGTCGAAGATATCACATGCATAATCTGGTCCCTATTGGGGGTTAAAGTTTAGACTTCCCCCTGCGACACGCCTTAGGTGTTTTCAATCGGAACAAATTTTCGTATGTGATATCTCCAACCATGGTGCTATCGATTCCGAGTAATACATAAAAAGAATAATTTTTATTTTTTCAGTCTCCATGGGAGAATTTTAACCCCCCTTCGACACGCCTTAAGTGTTTCCAATCGGGACCAGATTTTGCATGTGATATCACCGACCATAGTGATACCGATTTCGAGTATAAGGTAAAAAGAAAAATCACTTTTATTTTTTGAGTCTCCTTAGAGCAATATGAACTTTGACCTCCCTGCGACACGCCTAAACCATCTCCAATCGGGATAAAAAAATTTTGTGAGATATAGTTGAGCGTGGTGCAACCGATCCAGGGGGTGAGACTGAAAAAAGTACTACATTTGATTATAAGGACCACCCTAATGTACATATATATATATGGTAGCGAACTAATTAATTCGGTATACAGCTTCTTAAAGTTTAAAGCATGGTCAATTTCGCCCGAATTCCATCAACTTCAAATTAGGTCAACGTGAATTCTCCTAGCTGGTTATCATTCGATTATTTTTATTGTGGCCACATACACGATTCTGTTACTACCCCGATAGGCCGCTCAAAGAAGTTAATTAGGTAGAAGTTACTAATATAAAATCTAATGAGGCGGCTTTGCTAGTATTCGAGAGAAAAATTCTTCGAAAGATTTATGGACCCCTAAAAGTTGGCGACGGTGAGTACCAAAGAATATATAATGATGAGCTATATGAGCTTTACGCAGACGTCGACATAGTTCAGCGAATAAAAACCCAGCGGCTTCCCTGGCTAGGACACGTGGTGTGAATGAACGAAGACGCTCCGGCCCAAAAGGTATTCTTATCAACACCGGCCGGTGGAAGTAGAGGAAGAGGGAGACTACAACTCCGATGGCAGGACCAAGTGGAGGCAGATCTGAGAACACGCGGTGTCTCCAATTGGCGCCAGTTGGCTCAACAAAGAACCGACTGGCGTAACAAGTTGGATGACCAAAATCCAAAAACAAAGTTTTGTTAAGTTGGGTCCCAGAGCATGAAGGGCATAAAGGGCAACGAAAAAGCAGATCACCTGGCAAAACAAGTAGAGCACCAGAATTTTATGGTCCGGAACCCTTTTGTGGACTCACCAAGGCACACGTAAATGAGACCATAAGCAACTGGGAAAACAAACAGTTTAGGCAGCATTGACTTAGCAGCGCAGGATAGAGGCAGGCCAAACTCTTTATATAACCCTCACAAAGAGCATCGGCCAGACTCATTAATCTAAGAAGGCTGGATTTAAGAACCCTCACTGGGTATTATACGGAACATTGCGGTCTGCGTTATCACCTGAGTAAGCTGTATCTGTCAGATACAACAATTTGTCGGAACATTTTGGGGTCAATTTGGGATAATTTTGGGGTCAACTTGGGTTAATTTTGGTGTAATTTTTTTGGTCATTTCGTGACTATTTTAGGGTAATTTTGGGGTCAAATTGTTGTAATTTTTGGCTCTATTTGGGATAATTTTCGGGTTAATTTGGGGTCATATTAGGATCCATTGATCCATTGGATTTATTTATTTCACAAACAAAACGGTTTTAAAATATAAAATAGAGAAGAATCGTCCAAGTGCCGAAAAATTAAAAAAAATACAAACTTTTTAATTTGTTTTTTTACGGTCAATTTTTTTTTTCATTATTTTTTCTTTCGCACAATAAATAGAAAAAATACAAGAAAAAAACCAGAGAAAAACGTAATTGTCGTAAGGCAATTGTTTTGTATTTTTTAGTCTCATTTTACTTAACTTTTTTTTTTTTTTTTTTTTAAGTCATTAGAAAGCAGGCTAAAAAGCTTAGCAAACGAGTAAAAACAAAAAAAAAAAAAAAAAAAAATATTGTTTGACCACAAATTCTTAAGTGAAATTGTTAACGCCCTTTTAACCCTTAACAGCATGTGTGTTCCACTTACCTTTCTTATAACCTTTTGCGGTTGTTAAACGACTAAAGAAAATCCAAATCCAAACTTGGTTAGATGAGTGATGGTGATGGTGGTGGTCAAAAGCGCTGCAACAACATAAATTCGAAAAGCACTGAAATTGCGCTGATTTATTAAAAAATTTGTTCATTAGTCCAAGGTGCGCACATGAATGTTTGTTTATAAAAATTCGAAATAAAGCAAAAAGGAAAAAATAAACAAAAAAGTAACCAAAGCAAAGTATTGAGCAAAGTGTGAGGAGGCAACATTCATAGGCGCACAACAAGGCAAAGCCAAAACAAAAAAAAAAAAACAGTATTGAAACCACAACAAACTGACCACTTAAACCACTTCCACTGCGCTGTTGTTGTTTTTTTTTTTTAATATAAAATTTTTGTTTTCGTTTTTACCCTTTTTGAAGGTGTTTGTATTATTTAATAAACTTTTTTCTTTTATTTTATTGCAGCAAACTTTTCGCACAAACTTAAAAAAGGAGCAAACTCAACACATTTGACTGCAGCACAAAACACAAATATTTGTAGGGGCGCGCAATGCAAACGGAATACCGGATTTTATTATCAAAAAATACCGGATTGTAATGTGGTTTATGAATGCGCGTTGCGCCAAAATAAACAAGCACGAGACTCTGACTTAAACTAAGTTTTGAGACGAACGCATTGACAACGTTGTTTATGAATCGCGTACGAATCGAAGACTGATTGAGCGCTAGACACAACAAAGACGTTGAACCTGAGCGCGCGCCTAACCGAAGACGCTCGCAAGAAAACAAGAAAATCCAAACAAACAAGCGCTTCAATAGCGGCTCTAAATTGCTCCACAGCGCGCCCCACACAGCACACATACAAACAATGAGCGCCTCGTAAACTAGATTTTTCATTATGGACACAAAGAGGCGCGCTACCGAAGGCGCTCAGTAAGTATGCGCGCTCACGGTATTCGCTATATAGCTTTCGAAAAACTTATAAATAACTACGCGCCAAAGTTGATTTTCAATACGCGCTTTGAATGCCCACACATACACTTGTTGCGCGCGGCTAGGTGGGCGCACTGGCATGTTCTGTGCGGCGGCGCAAATATGACAACAATTTTGACTACTTTTTGCTACACAGCAAGCAAGCGCGTCGACAGTCTTTTTTAATGTTGTTGATGCTGCGCCGCGCGCTGCCTCATTTAATTTGAACAAAATATCAATAAAAGAATTATCCTACAAAAACAGCGATGGCAATCAGGCAAGTAGTTTGGTTTTGCGCGTGACTTTATGATTTCGCTTGGTGCTATGTTGAAGTAATCCCAGCAGAGCACGAAGAGTTTTATGGCGTTTGGTCTCTTTCCACCTCCTTTCCTTGAGCGCTCGATCGCAGGCTATAGAAAATGCCGTGGACTCTTGTAAGATCTGCTGTTTACGATTGAGTTGCTGAACTGATTGCATCACAATGCAGGTTGGTGAGATGGTCTATGTCTATGTGCGCTCTTCATTCCCAAGAACTATCGGGCTCATTGAGAATAATTGTGCACCCTTCAGAAGCTTTCGGCGGGATAGCGAGTCTAGAGAGGCCTCTGCTGCGGAAAATCCGCATAGCCAAGCTGGGGAGGCCTTTGGTTTCAGTTTGACTCCTGACTGCTAGAAGGTTTGTAGTTCTCTACAGAAGTCTTCTGTTTGATATGAGTTCAAGAAGCCAACTAATGGCCACCCTTTGCGGCTATTGACCTCGACCGACTTGTTTATCAGTATGCGCATTGCACTGCCTCTCCCTCCCTCTCTACTTAGCCGACTCATGTTTTAGTTCATCTGCATGTCCGCTTGACAATCAGCCTAGTCTGCGCGTCAGTATTTCACTCAGTCAAATTGGCTACCATCCAGCAACGGTCTTTTGATTAACAGTTGCTTGCCAGCAAACGTACGAGTTGGTTAACTAAATTCCAATTACGAGCCAAACAGCCAAAACTGCATTCATGTGCGGGACGAATATTCAATTTTTAACGCGCCACTGCGACTTGTCCAGGTCATGCTGAGCTGGAATGGTTTCGTCATCACGTCAACGGTGTTAGAAGTTCTTTTGTGACTCCAATTGCTTTGTGTGACTTGGCTGAAATATTCCATTGCTAACATCGTCATCTCAAGTCAAGTCAAATATTTGTGATTCTGGCCTCTTGTGGTCTGTCGATGACGTTAGAATATTTGTGGCTTCATTAATGGCCGATGCAAGCTCACAACTTTGGTGGGAAAATCGCTTGGCATCGTTAACGGCTAGCATATGTTAGCGAAGTAATATGACTTCTGTGACCTCTAACATTGCATTTGTTGAGTTGTAGGAAGACAAATACTTTCAGCTACTTTTGAGCCTTTTTGAAGCTAGTTTGACAGCTTTTACCTTTTTAAGGTTAGTTTGATAGCTTCATTTTAGGCCGCTGTCGAACTGGAGTTCTTCCTTGCACTGAGATGTCTCGATGATCCATTTCCGTTTACTCCACTAGGCCGATGAGGAAGAAATACGAGCAGCTTGATCTGCCATTAATATCGACAGAAGATGAGTTCAATCGGCTTATTTTGTTTCTTGAAAGCATCTAAAGAGAGAGAGAGTTAAGAGAGGGACTTCGTCGGTATTTTCTTCCATGCCTTGTAGATAGAGCTGTCTCTATTCTTCTCTCCATAAGTATTTACGTTCTTGTCCTTTTATCCCAAAAGCTCCTGTCGAGAGAGAGCTAAGAAAGAGAATTTGCCTGCAAATTAAATTCAAACCTCCCATATTCAAGTGATGCCAAAAAAACATTTCAGTCACCTGCATCTCTTTGCATGTTCATGTATCCGCTTGCTGTCACTCCATCTCGCCTGCTTCCAAATATAGCCAGCCTAAACAGGCTTTTGTCGGTTAGCTGTTTCCGTCGTTTGATACAAGTTTTCTTTCTTCCATCCTTAAATCACAAGCGACATATTGACATATTGCCATAAACCGCTCCAGTTCATCAAAGCGTTGCCATGTCAACAACGACAATCCACAAAACTCGTCATCAATGAGCCAAAGTTAGAGACATGATCACGTCTTGTTGTCATTGTCGTTCATAGGAGCGAATCAAATGAAAAACGTTCCACAAACACCAGAGCACATGACTTCGTTGTCATCTTGCAGTTGGGTCAGCACGTAGTATGACGGAATGTGGTTCCAGCGGATTTAGCACAGCAAAAGAAGAAATAAAACATAGACGCCTCAAGCTTTGTACGTCCATGCTCATAGCTTTACAAACTGGTCGCTTGTTCCAGTCAGCGTTTTATGTGTGTGTGGAAACTCGTTATGGATCGCATTTTTAGCTGCATGAATGGACACGGCAGAAGGCGTAGATATATAGCCTCTATTGCTTGTCGTTTTGTTTTGCAAATCGTTAGAGCTACTGGGTTCGCTCAGCTTTGGAATGTGGTAATAACAGCAGGCATCCGCATGTTGGCTGAAAGTACAACTCTTGGTCATCCCACTGTCCACTGTCACAGCTTTGCGGAGCTCGGCGAAATTATTAATGTTTCGATAATTTCAAAATTGATGGGTTTACATAAGAAAACGATTTGTGGCTAATTTCGGTTTTTATGTGGCTACAAAGTAGTCAAAGACGTTACATTTCTAGCTGAGAAATCAATTGCTCATGTGGCTAAATGCGCGAAAATGAACTTTGTTATGAGCTTTCAAAATTTATTTTGCAACCCAGCAAGTCAGTGACTTTAAGGGAGAGTAAAAACAGAAATATTTTATTTGAAATTGCAAAAAATACAAAAAATGTCTACAGATTATCAAAATAACTATTTTGGGATGTTCACTCCATACCATTACCATACCATTACCATACCATTACCATACCATTACCATACCATTACCATACCATTACCATACCATTACCATACCATTACCATACCATTACCATACCATTACCATACCATTACCATACCATTACCATACCATTACCATACCATTACCATACCATTACCATACCATTACCATACCATTACCATACCATTACCATACCATTACCATACCATTACCATACCATTACCATACCATTACCATACCATTACCATACCATTACCATACCATTACCATACCATTACCATACCATTACCATACCATTACCATACCATTACCATACCATTACCATACCATTACCATACCATTACCATACCATTACCATACCATTACCATACCATTACCATACCATTACCATACCATTACCATACCATTACCATACCATTACCATACCATTACCATACCATTACCATACCATTACCATACCATTACCATACCATTACCATACCATTACCATACCATTACCATACCATTACCATACCATTACCATACCATTACCATACCATTACCATACCATTACCATACCATTACCAGATTATTTGAAAAAATTATCGTTTAACTAATTTACATAAAATAAGTTTACTTAAAATCAAATAGTTTCTGCAAAAAATTCGCGCCAAATGCGGCGTTCGAAAGCATTAAAATAGAGTAAAATCGTGATTTGTTTATAAAAGTAATCAGAAACATCTGTTCGTGTGTCAAGTTGTTATTTTTGCATTACTGTGGTTGTTAGAGTTGATGTTGAAGATTTGATTGCTTTACTTGTTGGCACACTTCAACTGATAAATAGCATGCAAAATCATGTTAAAACATACATATGTAACAACTAATTGTATGTATGTGCATTAGGGTGTTTTATTTTTAATTTCCTAAAAACTTTAATTTCTTAAGCGGGCTACTCACCTGCCAAGAAATGCCTCAAGAAAAAAATGAGCATATATTTCTTGTGCCTGGTCAAGAAATTTTGACGTTTATCAAATTTTCCATTTTTTTGCAAATTACTCTAATAAAAATGTATAAAACATGTTTAGTGAAATATTTACTCACCTTTGCCGTGAATTTGCACGTTTACCTCAAGAAATATATACGAGCATATTTATTTCTTGAGGTAAAGCGGCATTGCCAACCATAGAAAATTGTAGTATTTTTTCTTATGAGCTGAGTATTGGCTCAAGAAAACCTGACGTGCGAAAACAGTTCTTGACCATTTCTTGAGCGTTTTTTTATATGGAGTTTGACGTTTCTTGGCAGGTGAGTAGCCCGCTTTAAGGCTGATTTACATGAGTCGATTTTCTGGTCGATTTTTTGTCGTCCCACCATGAATATAGCGGTTGGATCGATATACACCTTGTATTTTAATTTGATTGAAAAATCGCCCAAAAAATCTACTAGAAAAGTCGAGTCGTCTAAATCAGCCTTATGTAGTGTTCATGCTGAGTTTTAAAAGCAGCATTTTCCATTTTCGGTCGTACATTTCGAAGATGCGTTCCTACATCGCAAGTGGAAGTATGCTTGCCTTTTCAGATAAACTCCATTTCTTTTATTTATAAAAGTGAGTGACTTGCTTAGTGAGAAGATATCCTAATAGATCAGCGGTTCGCCCAAAAGTATGCAACATTTTTTTCACATTTTCTTCATACAAGGAAATTTTTGTTCGAACTGTATCTTCGAAGATGCTAAAGCTAATGCAGAAATAAAGTAGCATTTAGTTGCGTTAAGCTTTCAAAATTGTATGGAAAAAAATGCTGCATTTTGGGCTAAATTCTAAAATGCTAAATGCAGGCTCAGCATGAACAGCACATTAACAAAAAAAAGTTTCTCAACATTTTTGGACTAAAAATTTGAGCCTAAATTTCAAAGTATTCATCAGTTTTGGCAATTTTTGTAGACTAGTGTTAATTTTAGTATTTGGACTAGACAACATTTTTTAGCAGTGTAGGTACTTAAGTCATTTCAAATAGAAATTGTTTTTGAAGGTGTTCAAAAAAAAAAGAAAAAAATGCTCACTGAAAAATAAGAAATCCAACCCACCCTATTTTACTTTTTCATATTGTGTTAAAGATCATGTAAAAAATCTGTAATTTAGACTCGAAAAGCATGTAAATTGTATGACTCGAGATTTATACAAATAAACAAATTGTATCTCAGAAAAACACGTGCGATGAATTGGAGCTTCTCCTAAGAGAAGAAATAAGAAAAAAGTTACGGCGGAAACCGCTGGAGAAAGTCGTGGAAAGGTGCGACTAGAGGGGGTTGGGAAGATGAGTTAGTTAAGATTTTGGATCAATTGATTTTTTCTAGAACAAAAACAACAACAATCAATTGAGAATGGTGTGGTAATAAAATATTGGGGCCCTTGACTTTGCTTTCCACCTTAACATGAAAGAGGTCGAGAAGAAACGCAATCAAAGGTTGGATGTTCTGAATAGCTTCACCTTCGTTGGTCAATGCAACCGCTTCACATAGATATCTATTCTAAAGTTCATTTAAGTCAGGGGTAGTCAGGTATTTCAACCTACTGAGCCATACAACAACAACGCCATACTTCTACAACAACATTATTCCTGGAAACACAAAAAATACTCGAAAGAATAATTATTGATCTGTTTTGTTTTTGTGAGCCACAAAAGAGCCACATGTTGTTGTTGTAGAGCCACATCCAGCCAAAAGAGTCACTACGTGGCTATGGCTGATTTAAAGCAGAAATCTTCCAAAAATCATTAAAACTTTAGTTATATCAACGAGCCCACAAAAACATAGCTTACGTCTCGTACTCCGACACCTACAGCACAGTTTAAATGTTAACCTAAATGAAATCTTAAACCTCTGTCGGCGAATGCGAACGAGTTTCAATTTTCAATGCGTTGCCGGTATAATGTCAATGCACTTAGGTTTTGTTTTTATTCAACGCAGTTACATATTTGTTGGCACGTTTGTACTTTCTCGCCCAAAATGCATTTTACTACAAACGTAAATACGAGGGTAGCACAGAAGGTACAGAAATCACGAAATTGTCTACCGAATTTCGTTGCGGCTGATAGCCCCCCTATCTGCTTCAGCAGATCGATGACAGCCCATCAAAGTTTCGTTTTAAATCTTCAACAACCACGCAGAAGCTGTCCCTTCCGACCGTGGGACAACGTCGCTTGTGAAAGGACCCGTGTTGTTGTTGTTAACAACGAAAACACTTCCCGAAGGTTTCGGGGAGTGATTTCGAAATTGGCAGCCCTTAGTAGCGATTTGGTATTACCTGTCGAGCCTTCTAGGTCATATCATCCCTCCATCCGTGAGGAAGGAGAAGATGGGAAATGAGTGTTAAAAGTCATCATATCCGTGGATGAACCATCGTGTAAGCACTTCATCACCTATGTGTCTCTTACGACCGGTATGCCTACCCCGGGCATTTTCTTAGCCCCTAACCCGCGATTCCTTCCCAGCCTGATCGCGAGGCCAAAATGTTGACATAAACTCCTTGACTTTTAAGGAGTGTAATTCTTTAACTAACAGAGCCTAAACAGCCAGCTAAGAGTCAAATCTAAGTGTTTCAAGCCAAATCTAAGCTCGGCTAGGGTCAACCATAGAAGGCAGGGACTAACAATTTCTTTTACCGTGCTTAAAGGAAGAATAACTAAGAAGATAAATGAGAAAGAGCTTGGTACACGCAAAATTAACTTAAACCCGGAAAGGCTCCCTGAGGCTCCATAGCTATCTAACTTTACAAACAGATACTTAAAGAGATCTGGCGCTCCTAGCAACAAAATCGATACACAAAAGAGCCCTACGTCTGACAACAGCACAACCAGAAGCTTTTTCCAAAGCGAACCCGACCTGTATTTAGAAAATTTACGCTTAACCGCCTAGGCGATTTTGGCCGTTTCGCATCAAAGCACGCCAGTCATTCCTTTTTAGCGATAACTGACGCCAATCGGAAACTCCAAGGGAGTTCAAGGCATCCTCCACCTGTTGTTTCCATCTCAGTCGAGGGCCCCCTCTTCCACTGCTATCGAATTCGAGTATCGATAGGAAAACCTTGTGTGCTGGAGCTTCTTTGTCCATTCGCATAACATGACCCAGCCAGCGGAGCCTTTGGGCTTTGATTCGCTGAAGGACCATACATCTTCCGGAGAACTTTTCTCTCAAACACTTCAAGGGCCATCAGATCTTCTGTTAACACTGCACACAGAATAATTTTCATGTTGAATCAACACTTTTTTAACACTTTTTCAGGTTATTATTTTTCAACACTATCGCTCATGTTGTTCTAACATGAAGCTATTGTTTCACTGTTCCTACATGTTAAATCAACATGAAGGAACAGTGTGAATTTAACATGATCACAAAGGTTTGAATCAACATGATTTCCTGTTGATACAACATTATTTTTCTTGTTAAATCAACACGATCAGACATGTTAAATTAACACTATACTATGTTGAAATAACACTTTCGTCCTGTTAAATTTACACTATCTATCATGTTAATTTAACAGGATTTTATTGTTAAATTAACACGATCTATCATGTTAACTTAACAGGTTTTTATTGTTAAATTAACCCTTAAAATAAAATACCTTGTTTTTGATTTTTTTAATAATTTTTATTTAGTTAATTCATTTATCGAAAACCTTTAACATACATATTTTCAGGTATGAAAGAATATAATGCTTGTATAATTTATTAACACGATCTGTCATGTTAATTCAACATGTTTTTATTGTTAAATCAACACGATCTATCATGTTAAATTAACACGATCATCATGTTAAATTAACACGATCTATCATGTTAAATTAACACGATCTATCATGTTAAATTAACACGATCATCATGTTAAATTAACACGATCAGCATGTTAAATAATAAAAGTACACATATGTACATAGATATACATATTCTTATTTTAATGCAATCATTGGCAACTTCTGCATCGAAAACAGCAACAACAAGCCCCAATCTGAAAATTAAATAAAAATTGTTTCATTGAAAGCTCTTTAAATTATCCAAGCGATTGTAAAACTGGTAGCACACGTCCAATTAATGTAGGGATAAGTATCAAACGACGCCTTTTCTACCCGGTATCCCTAATCCTAAAGCGTTTCCATGGTATTTATGTATAGTGCGCGTTGTTTTTAACCTACCCCGACATTTTTGGACGTGCTTTAGCAGGAAACGTTTACAAAATATGAAAAACAACACAAATTACTTACCCAAAACTTTTTGCAAAACTTCACAACTTATTCGCAAGTTAAGAAACTATAAATTTCACAATATATTAATTATTTATAATATCTACAACTTTTCATCAAGTCGGTATCTACACACTGACTTAAATTCTGTTCTTTTGAGAACAAGTCTGTTCACAAGCTTTGATGGGGAACAGATGATGCTCGAAAACAACACTTGTTCATGTTAAAACAAACCGAATATAGTGTAAGGGATACACACTAATGTAATTCTAATACAGAAATATTTCATGTTATTCTAACCATACGCTTCATGTTAAAATGTTGGGGAACAGATGGCAGTCGAAAACAACACTTGTTCATGTTAAAACAAACCGAATATAGTGTAAGGGATACACACTAATGTAATTCTTATGCAGAAGTACTTCATGTTATTTTAACCATACGCTTCATGTTAAAATGTTCGTGTTGATTTTCCGAAATTGTTTTTGTTTTACGTACAAGAGGTGTTCATGTTGATTTAACATGAATCATGTTAACTAAAAATGTAAGAAATTTTTCTGTGTGTGTCCATGATTCCGAGCCGTACATCAAAACTGGTCTCTATGTTTTACCAAAAATGCAAAGATCCTAACCGGATCTATTCAGGTACTCGTGTGACCACTCTCGTCTTTATCTTATTACCTTCGTTTACTTTTTGTATTATTATTTATGTGTTTCAAACGTAGTTATTAAGGAAAATAAAACTTCTCTGCACGCAGCCCATCACCATACATCCGCCTCTCTCTCCACCAGCTGGACTTGATGCATTTTTACAAATCACAAAAGCGTAAAATTCGAAAGTTTTCGCTTTGTTTTCCGCTGATGTTGGCACTGCACTTTACACATAGTATTGCTTACAAATTAGTTAATATAGTTTTTTTTTTTGCTTTTTTTTCCTTTTCATGCACGCTTGCTGGATTTACCTAAGTGCTACTGCCCAAATTGCGAAAACTTTAAGCTTCTCGTAAAATCGTATTACCAATTGGGCCATTCGCACTCACATTAGACATGCAATGAGGAGGGTGTCTGGGTGTTGAGATAGTGACGACTGACAAGCTAACTAGCCGTTTGTCGTCGATGTCATCCATTTACTTCATAGCTAATTATGGCGCTGCAATAATGTTGCAAATTGTGCGTCACGCATTGCATAAACCCAAGTTGAGACTAGGCGTAAGAGAGGGGCTCGAGTGCATGTATCAGCTGTACATATTTTTTTTGTGGGGAAGTGTGTGAAGAAAAATGGATGCGTAAGGGAAGTAGTTACCCATACCAAATAAGGATAGAGATAACGGGTGTTCCATGTAGAAATGAGTGCGAGACAGGTATACTCGATCACGATAAATACTTTCTGTGCGATCGGAGCCCGTCACACAACTTGACTGGACAAGTTGAAGTAATAAGGAAAACTACAAGCGCTATTGACATTGATTAAATGTAGCGTTAGCCATTTTTATTGTTAGTAAATAAAAACCACATTCCATTGTGATGGAAAAGTTCAATGCTGAATAACTATTTCACGAGTTATAACTTACAAGTATTGGGCAAGGTGCAGACATGAAAAGATTAAGACTCATGGCCGATTGGAAAATACATGCAATCTGGTACCGAGTGTGCTTAGGATCCGATGATTTCAGAAAGACTTAGTCCAGTTTATGTTATAGCCTAGATTCTAAAGTACCTCTATGTGACAAATAGCCACAAGAGATCTCTAATACTATGCTTTCCTATCGCACGACTATAAAACGATTACGAACTCCAGCCCACAATTCTAAAAAACACTCCAAAAAGTTTTGGGGAGTGATGTCGAAATTGAGTCCTTGGCCGGATATGAACCCGGCACTCCCTTGCGGTACTGCCCGACTGCCGTGGTAGCGATTTGGTATGACCAGTGGAATCTTCTAGGTCATGTCGTCCGTAGATCAACCATCGAGTTAGCACGTCATTACCTGTGCACACAAGAAGCCACTTATGACCGGTATGCATACCTCGGCCATATTCTAAACACCTTATTCACATGACATGAGACTATAAAAGCAACGGCATTCACAATAGATAGCAAAATTCTTCTCAAATCTTTGGGAGTTATCATAGGAGCTCTTCCTCTTTAAACTCAAAGATCGCTCTTAGGAGATGACCGACCAACTTTAGGAACCTCCTGTGAGCAAACCGTTTGACCGATTTGAATGAAATATGCACCGATGGAAAGGAAAATGAAAAAAACTGAGGTATAGGCCGTATATTTTCAGGGGCGTACCCCCTAAAGATTTTATTGGTCGAATTTTCGATCACAAGCGATACTAGTAAAAGTAAATCGGGTCAACCGGAGATGGTAAAAATGGTCTTAAATAAAATCCATGTTAGCTAGTTAATCCGGATACACGTTCTATCTGTCAAGGTTGTTATACTCCTAATTTAAAAACCCGTTAAGTGATGCAGTTACGGTTATTTTGAGTATGTCCAGTAATTTTTATACCCAGTGTACAAGTACTAGTACAAGGGTCTGTCCGTATGTCCGTGTACACGATAACTTGAGTAAAAATTGAGATATTTACATAAAATTTTGTATACAGGGCCCGAATCGTGACATCCGTGATCGTACAACTCGTCACGTAAAATTTGGTTTTTCCGATTACGACTTACGTGAACGTACAACTTCTATCGTAGTTTCGGATTTTTACATACGTGACCGAGTGACTGACGGTATTCAAAACTTTGTGAATTGAACATAAATTACGTTTCGTTTGCTATCGTATCTAACAATCCCATTTCGCTTATACGACTGACGTATCACGGAATTTTCTCTCGTCTGGTTTTCGATTCATGATCGTATGTAACGATTCGACCCCAGGTTACTTTCTGGCCAAGGTAGGTTGCTATTGAAAATGGGCGCAATCGGATGATAACCATGCCCCCTTTTTCGATATCGAAAATTTGGAAAATCTCATAAATTGACATAGTTTTATAGGTGAATCCCCTGGTCATTCTCCTTATGATTATGATTTTTCCATAAATTTTTTTAAGTGGGCGTGGCACCGCCCACTTTTATGGGAGGAATTTTTGAAAATTCGACTGGTCGTAACTTTTAAACTGGGCCCGAATCGTGACATCCGTGATCGTACAACTCGTCACGTAAAATTTTGTATTTCGGATTACGACTTACGTGAACGTACAACTTCTATCGTAGTTTCGGATTTTTACATACGTAACCGAGTGACTGAAGGTATTCAAAACTTTGTGAATTGAAAATAAATTACGTTTTGTTTGCTATCGTATATAATAATCCCATTTCGCTTATACGACTGACGTATCACGGAATTTTCTCTCGTCTGGTTTTCGATTCGTGATCGTATGCAACGATTCGACCCCTGGTTATGATAGAACGACGGAATTTGGCACAAAGCATACTAGTATCCTTGGGAGTATACCTGATGAAATTGGATAAAATCGGCCCCCAACCATGCCCACTTTCGATATCGAAAATTGCTAAAATCCCCTAAATTGACATAATTCGGTAACGAAAATGACTAAAATGATATAATTTTATAGGTTAATCCCCCTGGGCATTATATGATTTTTTGGTAAATTTTTTAAAGTTGGCGTGGCAACGCCCATTTTTCAGGGAGGCATATTTGAAAATTTTACGCGTCGTAACTTTTAAACGAATTACGGTACAACGATGAAACTTGGTACAAGGTATACCTGCATTATAGGGAGTATACCTGATGTAATTGGACGAAATCGTTCCCAACCACGCCCACTTTCGAAATGGAAAATTTCGAAAATCATATGAAAACTACCGCTGGGTAATTAATGTTCAGTTTACCCGAACTTTAACTTCCTTA
The DNA here is from genome assembly GCA_964058755.1 of Campiglossa producta. Classification (NCBI taxonomy): domain Eukaryota; kingdom Metazoa; phylum Arthropoda; class Insecta; order Diptera; family Tephritidae; genus Campiglossa; species Campiglossa producta. The sequence continues at coordinate 10,212,091 of CAXKVI010000005.1, read as the reverse complement.
CTTGTTAAATTTGTTTCCTTCCAATAGCACCTTATTTTCTCTCAAAAAAATATACGATACGCTATTATTATTTTCGCAAAAACACTCAAGTTTTAGCATTTCCTAACAAAAAACAAGCAGCAACAGTAAAATTTCTTTTTTCTTATATTTTTATAGACAATGTTGATTGCATTTCTTTGTTCTTTTCTTCCTACACTTTTTTTTAATTTTTAACGATTTAATATGCAAATTTTCTAATTACCAGTTATAAAAACATCATTTTTTAGCTAACAAGTAAACAGTTTGCATTAGAACTCAGTGGAGTGTAGACGGCGTTTCTGCGTTGGAATTCAAAAAAACAAAAAAAAAAAAAAAAGATGCGTTACATCACCAGACTGCTTTTAGTACTGCTCTGTTTTAGACTTGGTTTGACAGGTAAGTGACGCGTCGTTATTTGCAAATTATTTTCGTGACAGTTAATTTTTTTTTTTTTTGCCAGCTGATTGCGTATTTGATGGACATCCATTAAAAATTGGAGAATCATTTCAAAATCCTGGCCAATGTGCTGTTTATCATTGTGACTCTGAGGGCAGCTTATCAGCTAAGACGTAAGAATAATTAATATAATTAATTTGAATAATCTATTTATCTATTTTATTTATTTAACAATCTAGCTGCGCAGAATCTGTGCCACCACCAAATTGTGCCATCATACCGCAAGACAATTCAAAGCCGTATCCTGATTGTTGCAAGCGCCTTGAATGCTGAGCAGCGTTAATGTTGATATAAGAACCGATATTAATTTAAGAAATAGTATTAAAGCAGAACTACTAATCCGAATTAACTACTTCACTGACACACTTCTGTATAAGGGTTGAAGAATACCGTTAAGCTAAATAAAATAAATGAACTAAACATTTAAGAAATATTTTCAAAAACAATTTTTTAATTAGTTTCAATTAAATGCAAAAAAAATAAAATAAAATAATTGAGTCGAAACGAAGCCCACGTCCTTTTCGTAACTGCATCCAACATTCATTATATTATTATTAGAGAATCAAACGCCTAAAATTATGCTAACACAATTGCCCATTTTTCTTTTAAACAAGTAAGGAAGTCTAACTTCGGGTAAACCGAGCATTAAATACCCAGCAATAGTTTTCATATGATTTTCGAAATATTCCATTTCGGAAGTGGGCGTGGTTGGGAAGCGATTTCGTCCAATTACATCAGGTATACTCTCTATTATGCTAGTATACCTTGTAACAAATTGCATCGTTCTACCGTAATCAGTATAAAAGTTATGACCCGTGAAATTTTCAAATATGCTTCCCCTGGAAAGTGGGAAGTGCTACGCCTACTTTTAAAAATTTATCAAAAAATCATAATAGAATGACTGGGGGATTCATCCTACCAAACTATTTTATATTAACCATTTCCGTTACAGAATTATGTATGTCAATTTAGGTGATTTTCGAAATCGAAAGTGGGCATGGTTGGAGGGCGATTTTATCCAATTTCATCAGGTATACTCCCAACGATACTAGTATGCTTTGTGCCAAATTTCATCGTTCTACCATAATCAGCTTAAAAGTTATGACCAGTCGAATTTTCAAAAATGCCTCCCTTAAAAATGGGCGATGCCACTCTCACTTTAAATAATTTATCAAAAAATAATTGTATAATGACCAGGTGATTTCACCTATAAAATTATATCATTTTAGCCATTGGCGTTACCGAACTATGTCAATTTAGGTGATTTTCGAAATTTTCGATATCGAAAAAGAGGGCGTGGTTATTATCACATTTCGCCCATTTTCAATAGCAACCTACCTCGGCCAGAAAGTAACCTGTATACAAAATTTCATGCAAATATCTCAATTTGTACTCAAGTTATCGTGTACACGGACAGACGGACGGACGGACATGCCTTAATGAACTTTTTTCCAACCTAAGAACTTTCATATATGGAACTCTATATCTATCTCGCTTATTTACAACATTTTATTTACCTACGAGTGGAGGCTTTACTTCTCATATATTTTCTCTGGCAACACTCCTTATTGTTGTTGGTTTTAACAACATATACACTGGCTGGTAGTTCTTCTTGGCTCCAAATTTGTATCTGGTCTTGTATCTTTCTCTGAAACCTCATTGTGTAGCAAACTATTTTGGAAAATCCTTTCTCAACGTAATTTGTTAGTTTTGTGAAATCCTCCTTGCCGGGATCAGTGCGTATTAAGGCAACGAGCCCAGATCCTGAACGCCGGGATCCCCGTGCAATTTTTTCGACCAGAAATTCCGGTCTTCGGGATCTGAAGATTTGAATAAATATAATCCAACGAAACTGCAGCAATAAGATATGGAACTGCAGCAATAAGATATGGGCAAAAAACTAATAATCCGATCCCAAAATCGGGACTTGACCCATGGTAATTATGTTCCAAACACCTTTCTGAGTGGAAATATCTCTTGACAGAAATGGAATATCGAATTATGCATACTGTGGTACAAAACGCGTATTTTGATACCTCTCCCAACCTTTTCGGACGATATCTGATATAACCCTAAAAATCTCGCGACCCCGGGATTGTCATTTTAAAATCTCGAAATTGCCAAAAAGCGATACTAGACTACGTCGAACTTCCCAATTCATAGCAAACTCTACCTATGGTAAATAATGGTCGCCAGAGCCTCCCTCCTAAATATGTGCATAACTTCGTCAACTTACTACGCGCAAGAAGTGATTAAATGCAGATTGATCTTTCTGTCATTTAGGAACTTTCCGCGGTCTTGGAACCGTTTGTCACCAGCCGGGGTTTTAAGTATGTAATTCTTATGTTGCAAATGCACCATTTGCAGTAATCATTTTATGCTCATATGACAGTCACTTGTGAAAATAGTTAGTATTTTGTAAATAGAGTAACAGCAATGTCAATTTTGGGTTGTAAGTGTGTAAGTGAAAAATATCAGCGTTTCTTATAGGGTATGGTCCAATTGCCATCAGCTTTCATATCCAGCTCTTGGTAGATACGCGCGTAGATCTTGCTTTGAAGTACTTCGTCCGATGGGGCGAACATAACAGGATTATACTGAATTTGGCAGTCCTTCACGGGAGATAAAGCCGGCACGCTCCAGAATAGCACCTTATGGTACTCACCCCATTGCCGGGCTCCGTTTAGATTTTAATCGCCTATATGGCTTTCGTAATACCTACCTCGGGTGTAATTTAAGCCACCTAGCCTCCAGATGGAGTCGATCTTCCTTATCTTCTTGCACTTAATCCTCTTTTTTTTATTTAATTATAATTTTATTGTGTATAGTTGTTTATGTATAAACTCGTTATAAGTGATTTTTTTTTAATTAAAACAATAATTTAAGTTACACTAAGCCTCTCACTTAAAAATATTTTTTTTTTTTATCTAATACACAATTTCATAAACTAATAATTTTTCCTTGCATTTAGTATACTATATTCCCTAAACAATAATGTTATGCTCCACATTTTCTTGTTTTTGTACATTTTAAATTATTTCTTTTATAGCAATTCAAATCATTGTACTCACCCTGTACTTTTGCGTGCATACGATTTTTGCCAGAATCTCTACTTCAAATCTTTGCTATTCAATTCCCTAAATATTTTTGAGGTATTAACTGTATATTGTTCTTTTATGTTGTTTATTAATTGGCTGCTAAAGATAAACACAATAACACCGATTTTATAAATTTTCTTCTAACACCACAGAAGTTTCACCCTAAAGGGTCGAATACATAAAGCTTTGTTAACCTCGCCTGACATTTTCTACCTCAAAACTTTGCGTCCAACTTCAGAGGTATGCTACAATGAACGCCTTGACGCTTCTCTTTTATACATTTGTTTTCGTTATTTATTTCCTTGCATTCAGAGTGTTTTGGTTAATTTATTAATTTAATAGAGAAAAAATGAAATAATTATTATTTTCTACAACTTTTTATTCTTTAATTAAAGCAAACTCATCAACATCTGATTGTCAAAGCAATCAAAGCAAGCAAAATTTGAGAGTTTGCCAAATTTCAACCTCACTTCAACTTTGAGGTCTCCAATTTGCCTTGCTTGGTTTAAATACGTATACTGAACTTTTCTGTCAAAGTCAAAGTTTGAGGTAAAGCCAAAGTAAAGTTTTATGTAACTCACCCTTTAAAGGGTCGAATACATAAAGCTTTGTTAACCTCGCCTGACATTTGCTACCTCAAAACTTTGCGTCCAACTTCAGAGGTATGCTACAATGAACGCCTTGACGCTTCTCTTTTATATATTTGTTTTCGTTATTTATATCTTTGCATTCAGAGTGTTTTGGTTAATTTATTAATTTGATAGAGAAAAAATTAATTAATTATTATTTCCTCCAACTTTTTATTCTTTAATTACAGCAAAGTCATCAACATCTGATTGTCAAAGCAAGCAAAGTAAGCAAAATTTGATAGTTTGCCAAATTTCAACCTCGCTTCAACTTTGAGGTCTCCAATTTGCCATGCTTGGTTTAAATACGTATACTGAACTTTTCTGTCAAAGTCAAAGTTTGAGGTAAAGCCAAAATAAAGTTTTATGTAACTGACCCATTATGTGCGCGCGGCGTACAATTTAACTGAACGGAAATGAATGTGTGTGCAGCTGATCGCTAGTGATAGTTTATCGGCATGGTATATAGTTATCGATTCTTTCTTTAATAGATGCGTGCTATTCGAAACAAAACAAGGTAAGTACAATTTATAAATGTGAATATATGCATATGATTTTTTAAGATTCTTTTATTTAACTACTTGTATATATGTATGCGTGTATATATAGTTAATATATATTTTTTAACCTATGGTAAATAAGTTAGCGTATACAATACAGTTTTTATTGCGCTAATTGGTATACAGTTTTGTTTTGACCTCGATTGTTTTTTTGGTTATTTCTTAAAAAACATTACACGAATAAATTTTCATTTAATGCACTATGGGACCGTCTGACAAATCTTTTAGCTAAAATAAATTTCGAATGAGAATCCAGCGCTTTTCAACAGGTGAAAAAACCTTAACCCTTACCGCCGCACTGTGGAGTATTTTGGGTAAAATTTTTTCAACAATCAAATTTCTCAGCAACGGCTAAAGCTAGAGCCATAAAATAAAATGTGTTCGAAACTTCAATTCAATGCGCATCTGGAAAAAATCGGATACTTAAAAAAATTTCATAACTAAATTTTGAAAAACGTTTTTCTTTTTTTTTTGTCGTTTTTTGCTTATAAAAAAAAAGTAAATGCTTGTTTTTAAAGAAAAATCATTTCTATTAGTTTTTCATAGGCTACAACGGAAATTTCCCAGTTAAAGACCTCCAAAGTGCATGTATTTTTCTAAAATAACGTTTTTGGAGGTTTTATTTGGTTTTGTTGTTCGGTTTAGGTTACGGGTTTCGTTCTTTAACATTCATTTCGTTTTCATTATATTTTATATATCAAAAAAGACATATTTTTTTTTATATATCAAACGCAAGTTATTAACAAATTTTTAAAAAATTTAAAAACTGGGACCTACCTTCTTTACCACCTGAATTTCGAAGCTCAGTGATAATCTTAAAAAAATTTTTTTTGGTCACAAATTTTTGTTCCGTGTTTTTGTTTTGGAAACCGAAACTAACAAAAAATAAATGTTGAAAAACGAAACCGGAACCTAAACCGTAACAAAAAAAGCATAAAAGCAACCCCAACAAATCGTTTTTTAAAAAATGCATACTTTTTGGAGGTCTTTAACTTGAAAATTTCTATGGCAACCTATAAAAAAAACCAAACATATTCTTCTTAAGTATGTTAAAAACTTTAATAAAAATCATTTCCTTCACAAAAAAGCATTTACTTTTTGTTTACAACCAAAAAACGAAAAAAAAAAATGGCATTTTTCAAAACATAGTTTTGAATTTTTTGCAATATCCGGTTTTTTCATATGCGCATTAAATTGAAGTTTCAAACACATTTAAGTTTATGCCTCTAGATTTAGCCGTTGCTGAGAAATTCGATTGTTGGAAGAATTTCCCAAAATAATCTTGTTTTCTTGCAATGCACTATGGGCCTTATTTACAAATTTATGAGCAAGAATAGTGACAAATATATTTTTTATTGACATGATTTTGTACTTTTAAACAAAATAATTCTTGACCCTTGCCCGGACGTATCGTCGAAAACGGGAATTTTTTAAATTTCTATTTTTACACCAAAAAAACTTTGAATAGTTTTGATATTATGAATATAATTTTTTTGCAATGCACTTGACACATTTTTTCGCAAAAAAAAAACATGAAATAAGTAGATAATTAGAAAAACATTATTCCTGCAGAATTTTTTTTATAATTGCCCTGTATAATTTTCTTTTATCCAGAAATTTGTAAACATCTCCCATCGTTCAGTAGGTGCATGCTTGTGTCATTATAGTAGATTTGCTAATATAATTTTACAAACTATGTATTTACGTTGAGGCCTCTTTACAAAAAAGGTTTATTCATTAATTTTTTAGTTAAATCGTATAACAGTTTTTACTAATTATCGTTTATAAACTTTACTATTCGACTTTGCTAAAAATTGGTGTATATGTACATATGACTATGGTTGTAAACATGTACTGTACTTAGGTATATGAATTTTTATATATTATTGAACCTGAGCTAGGCTATGTTTGCATTGGAACCAAATTATTTTTTTTATAAAATTTAAATTTTATAAATTTAATGTTACAACACAAATCCCAAAACAAAACATTTTTTCATATCTCTTACATATTTTTTAAAATGTAAACAAATTAGTTTTTTTTCGAAATTTTTAATTAAAACTTGAAATTTTATAAATTATTTTAAAATTATAAATAAAAACATTCATTTGTATTTAAACTATAACATAATTTAATAGCTAGCAGAAAACTTATAGGCTAAGTGAAATATTGTAACTTGTAAGATGTTTGCTTTTGTAAAGCTGAAAGGCTTTGTTTAACCCTTTTATAGTTTTGTTTTAAAATTACACAATATGCGAAAATTCAAATAGCAGTTGACTAAAACTATTTGCATAACGCTAAACACAAAACATAAGACATAGTTATACAATACATAGAAGACAAGCTGTTGAAACTAAAATAAAATTAAAACAGAATATGTAGTTGTCATACAGAAATTGTGCACAAATTCAACAAAACAAACCAAATTATACTAAACTAAACACTAAGAAAACTAACAAACATACTATTTGACAGCTGAACCGCCATTTTTACCAGCATCATCACTTCTAAACCTTAACTGCGCAACATCTAAAATACTATCGCTAATTCTACAAACGGCAGCAGCGCCTTCACCGCCACCGCCATCATCGTCATCCGCAACCTCAACAGCCCTATCTCATTGACGCGCTGAACGCTCAGTTTCCATTAGGCACTCACGCACCAAGATGCGTGCATGTACGATGCCACGTTTCAAACGTTCCGTTGAGCTACGCGATCCAGTATATGTTGGGCGTATATCGCGTCCCATCTCTTCAATAACTGTCAATAGCTGTGCATATTTACTCAAGCCGTTGCTAGACGTTGATGTACCTGCTGTTGCCAGGTTGGCTGTCGATGTCATGGGTGTTGTTATGTTGGACGATGTTTGTGTGGTTATAATGATGGGCGATGTTGATTGTGGATATTTAAGTTGCGATTGCGCTGCACTTAATATCGCTGCAGCATTGCTACCCACACCGAGCACATTACCAACATTCATGCTACCACCACCAATGTTACCAACATTAGCAAAACCGCTGCCACCAAAGCTACCGGCAGTAGCAGCAGCGGCTGCAGCACTTGAGCTACTTGCGCCACCACTGCCACCAGCACCACTATACATAGCGCCACTATTATTGCCACTACTACTGCTACTGCTGGCACGGTGCGTCGAGGCGGGTGAGGCAATGGTATTCGATTGTTGTTGCAGTAATGCTAATTGCGCTTGTAATTGTTGTGTATATTGTAGCGCTGCTACTGCTGCAGCGGCTGAGGTGCTTGTCGATTGTTGATGATAATCACGTTTACTATATAAATCGCGTACGTTGCTGCTGCTACTAGCGCCACCACTATTTCTGCTGCTGCTATGGTGCAGGTCAAGCACTGTAGCGGCACTTGAGGAATTGGAGCTTGATGCACCACCGCTACGATCACGGTTTGGATGATGTATAGCAGATATTTGTATTTGTGGTTGTTGTTCACGTTGTTCGCGTTGTTGTTGATAGTTGTAAAAGTTTTGTACTTGTGAACGTGGTATTGGGGTCACTGTGACGTCACTCAATTTCGATTCTACTGCCTGTATGTCCATAATATCCATTTTGTTGGTGTTGCGCTTTGCTGTTGGTGCTCTCTTGGTGGCAAACAAATGCAAAATGCAAACTACAAATAAAAACAGATCACATATAAAGATTGTATTGTTTTGATAATTAAACACAAATACTTGCACTGAAATTAGTTAATTGTGGAAGAAAAAAACAATGCGCGTTTGTACACGAATTTGGTTTAATAGAAATTTTCTTCTCGCTGCTGTCGTTTTATGTCTTCCACGCAGGTACTTTATTTTCTTTTTAGCTGAGTTTTTCTTTACGAATTTGTAGGGGGAAAAACGCAATTGCGTGAAAAAGTCAGAATGAGCTAAATAAATTGTGCAAAGTAGAGTGACCAACTTATGTCGATAGCAGCATTGCAAGTATCGATATTACGTGTTAGTTCATGTAGCAGTTTAGCTGCATTTTCAGTTGTTAATTTTTAATGTCCTTCATTTTTAATGAGAATATTGCTTGTACTAGTAAAATTTCTTAACAAAACGTTAGACGTAACTGCAATTAAACGTTAGTAGGTAATTATTTTATTGAGCGATTTTATCGATTAACATCAACTCAACTATGTCAAACTATCGAACAGCTCTATTGAGTGAGAATAAGATGTAGTTGTTGCCTCGCGAATGTTGTCACAAAACAAAAAATACGGAAAATACCAGAGCGAAAGGGTGGACTAAAAGAATCCGTGCACAATGAAATAGCAGGGTTGCCAGACAGATAAAAAAATATCCAACACTACATATTATTTAATTGAAATTTTTTGGGCACTTTTGAAGTAGGCCTCAGCAGAAATCGAGAGTACTCAGTCCGATATCTAAAGAGTACTTAGTTCGATACCTAAAGAGTACTCCAATTGAAGTATCAGAGCACTCCAAATGTAATCCCTTTTCTAATAAAAATTGTGTTCCATTTGCGATGTCCTAGAACTTGACCATCTACTCCAACCTTCGCTTTGTTTCTGGTACTCCAAGGAGTACATACATTCGCTGTACTCTGCAAACTACTCCAATGTTGTTATTCCTGGATCCGGGTAATTTTTCGGTTTTTTACCATAACTTTTCACAGAAACAAAAAAATTATAAAAGCGCTTCCGGATTCGTGAGCCTGAGGCCAGAACCCGTCTTTTGAGTCCTCCCCCTAATTTTAGCTAATTTATTAGCAGTTGACCTCTTAAGGATACAAATACCCGTTCCTCCTATTATTCTAGCCTCTTTGGTTCTACATTTTTTTCTATAATCCTAAAGGCTCATTTACACGGGTCGATTTTCTGGTCGATTTTTATCGAACCACTTGTGTTCAACCCTTAAATACAAGGTGAAGAGCGATCGAATTGCTGTTTACACGATCGATTGAAAAAAAAAAAACAGTTTAGAAAAATCGACCCGTGTAAATCATCCTTAAGGCTTATTTACACGGTTCGATTTGCTGGTCGATCGATCGAGCAATTCGATCGATCTTCACCTTGTATTTAAGGGTTGAACACAAGTGGTTCGGCAAAAATCGACCAGAAAATCGACCCGTGTAAATCATCCTTTAAAGCGGGCTACTCACCTGCCAAGAAATGCCTCAAGAAAAAAACGAGCATATATTTCTTGTGCTTGGTCAAGAAATTTTGACGTTTACCACATTTTCCATTTTTTTGCAAATTACTGTTATAAAAATGTATAAAACATGTATAGGGATATATGCACTCACCTTTGCCGTGAATCTGCACGCTTACCTCAAGAAATATATACGAGCATATTTATTTCTTGAGGTAAAGCGGCATTGCCAACCATCGAAAATTGTAGTATTTTTTCTTATGAGCTGAGTATTGGCTCAAGAAAAACTGACGTGTGAAAACAGTTCTTGACCATTTCTTAAGCGTTTTTTTATATGGAGTTTGACATTTCTTGGCAGGTGAGTAGCCCGCTTAAGAATATTCAAGATTAATAGTACGTTCACACTGCACCAAATTTGGCAAATTTGACGAAAAATTGCAATTCTACCAGGAAAAGACACAAGCCTTCTTGACTCTTTTTTTTTTATTATTACTCTATAGGTGTTTAAAACATCACGGTGGTGCATTTGCTTTCGGTGGCTTTACGTTCTGGTAGAAGATTTTTGCAGGGAAGGTGAAGCCAAATGCAAATTTGTCAGGGTAAACAGATTCGAAATGGCTCATTCGAATTCTCCAAATTTGGGGCGGTGTAAATAGTGTGGATTGTGTTGTTCGGCAAAATTGGTGAAATGAGGTCAAATGTGATGAGGTTTCAAATTTGGAAAATGAGATTTTTATTGAAAAAAGCGTCAAATTTGAATTTTTTCGCCAAATTTGGTGCAGTGTAAATGTACTATTAACCTTCACTGCACCAAATTTGGCAAAAATTGGCGATTTTTCCATACAAATATAATTTTCCAAATTTGGGATTCCAAATTTAACCTCATTTGCCGAACAATACAATCCACTGTTTCTCTAAATATTAACCCTGCCTGTGTTTCACATTTAGAATTGCCGAGCAAGACCATTAATGGTTAAACGACGTGTGATAACTTTTACACTATGCGCAGCTGTAAATAAAAATTTCAACTAGTTTTTTAAAGAAAATTGGGCAATTCTACCAGGAAAAGACAGAAGCCTTCTTGACTCTTCTATTATTATTACTAGACAGGTGTTTAAAATGTCAATGTAGTTCTTTTTTTCGTAGAAATTTTGTCCTGGCGGTGTTAAACTGACTCATTTGAATTCGCCAAATTTGGTGCAGTGTAAATGTACTATTACTATCTTTTTTCCCTTGTTCCCGTCTGGCATCACCGTTTTCACTAATCTTTCATTCTTCCATCCCCACTACGCTCAGCTGTCATTTGAACTAACGCACCATCTTACCCTTTCGCACCCATATAAAACTATTGCACTATCGAAATTTCACTCAATTAAAATCAACTGTCATTTCGCGTATGTACGCTCATTTTTTCTGCTGCTTTTTAAAATTGTTCCGTGCATTTTTTTGGACGTCTAGCTTTTGGCAGCCATTACTGTCGCAACATCTGCTCGCAATAAAGTTAAAAATCATTTATAAATCGTGAGTTATTAATTTTTAAGTATTTTAACAAAGTGAGATATAAGTAATAAAGTGAGATTGTGAAAAGTGCAATAAAATGTATGTAAAAGCTGGTACTCAAACAAAGTAAAGTGGCCAATTGGCTGCGGTCATTTATGTAGGCTTTTTTTTGTTAGTCGCGTTGCTAGCTTTTTCTTGCTGCATAGTCGTTGCATTTTTTTAATATCAAACTCGTTTCAATACATTAACTATTGGGGTGTGGGAAAATATTAGTCAGACAGTGTTAATTTTAGTGATTACCTTGATTCGTTTTTGATTTGGGGGCGCTTTAATAGAAAATAACTGCATTTTCTTTATTCTATTTTCATTGTATTCGCCGATGGGCGCTTTTGTGTTGCACAATTGCGGAAATTCAGTCAGCTGAAGTTGGGAAAGGTAAACGGCAATAAAAGGAATAGGCATAGATGAAAAACATTTGAGTGAGTACGCTTTTCAGGGTTGCCGTTCTAGACTTTTCCTACCAAATTGGGTGTTTCCTTATGTTTGCAAATCTAGATTTTTAGATGTTAGCAGAAGTCTGAAAAATCGACTACGCTGGGGGTGTAAAAGTAGGTCGCCTCCCCTTTGGTGCACCCTGGGTAACGCTAAATGACCTACATGGCCTACACGGCTAGTTTCTTGTATTTCTACGAGAACGGTACCAGTACTTGTACGGTACCCATCGAGCAAGAGCAATACACTCGGGGTGACCCTGTCTGACATTTAGGCAGGGCTACACCTCGCAACAACAACAACGCTGCAAAAATCGAGAGTACTCAGTTCGATATCTGGAGGGTACTCCAATTGGAGTATCGCTTATTGTATACTTGGATGTCAAACTCGAAAAATGTTGAGAAAGGTACTAAAATACAGCGTCTCGCTGCCAGGAATGTCATTAAGTGATGGAAAATGGGTTTTCCGATTTTGTACTAAATGGGCAAATAAAATGTACGAAATTATGGGAAAAAGTGGGCTTCAGGTGACAACTCGAAAAACACCACAGAAAATGTTAACTGCGTCCCTACTCCACTAAAATGCATGAGTGTATAAAAATGCGAATCTCTAGATATAAGAAAGATATCCGTCAAAGAAATATTTTTCCATGGAAGGCGGCTGTGTATTTAAAATAATTGTTTATGCCCTAAAGAAGTTTAATACAAAATTTATATGAATTTAAGCTTTAATAATTTTATTTTTATAGGAAATATTTTGCTTGGAAAACCAATATTTGCGATTAGTGTAAGTCCTTGGAAAAAATTGCTCCCCTAAACGATGGTACATTTTCCGGTAATTGTATACTTTGGTGTCAACTCGAAACGGGTCCAATCCCAATTAAGGGGAGGATCCATGGAATTTATGCGCAGAACATCTTTTGAGTTGACACCTATAGATAGTATACAATTACCGGAGTATCAGGATCACATTCTTTTTCATATAAAAATTGTGCTCCAAATAATATTGCGATGTCCTAGGACTGTACCACCTACTCCAAACTTCGCTTTGTTTCTGGTACTACAAGGAGTATCTACTGTCAGAGTACTTTGCAATGATTTAGATTTAGTATCTAATGTCAGAGCGATCGTTTCGTGATTTTTGTCGATAAAGCACGAGCAATGATCGGCTTTCACTAAGCTTAAGGTGGTCCGCTGAGGCATGTCAAAGGATTACAATTGAAGTACTCCAATATAACAAAATTGGAACACATGATACAAAGATTTTTGCAGGGTAAAGGCTGTTTACATTATTCAGTTTTGAAATAAATTTTCGTTGTATGTATACTTGATTCCAATTCGCGCCAGTTTTTGCTAAAAAGGGACAACTGGCGTGCTTTGATACGAAGCGTCCCAGTTTCTCTCCTGCAGTAATTGGCAAGCCAAGATTAGTAGTAATACTTGATTTTAAATTGAATTGACTATCCGTTTTCATTGATCAATATTTTCCAAAAAATGTTGACGGTTGTTTATGTCGTTGGAGAAAAAATTTAATAAAAATAGAGAAAAAATCTGTTTTCATTCACTCATTTGATCCATGTGAGACGGGGAACATCTTGGTCAGCTCCTGCCCGGCGAATGCAGTCCTGCAACAACAAACACCACCGGTTGTTACAGTGGAACGCGATTTCAGGAGAGATACCATAGACACACTCGCTCAACTCCGATCTTGGTATAGTAATAGACGAAAGTCTTACGTATCCGGACTGAGCCAAAGTGCTTGCCCGTAAAGGATGATTTACACGAGTCGATTTTTCTAACTTTTTGTTTCAATCGACCGTGTAAACAGCAATTCGATCATCTTCACCTTATATTTAACCCATTCGCGGACACGTCGGTATAATCCGACACAACGAATAGCTTAAATTGGACACGTCGGTATATGCCGACATAAAAAAAAATTCGTATATAAACACGTCGGACATAGGCGACGTCTACTGCATTGGTTTTATATGTAGTAGCTTATTGTGCGCCCATGCAGAAGCAATCAGATTTAAGTTAGTGTCCCAATTCGATTTTTTTTTTTTTTTTTTAAACCACAAACCCAAAACTGAAATCGGAATTCAATTATCGGTTTTATAAGCCAAATAAATGCATGTGTCATTCTGATAACATTTACTAAGCTTCGTATGTCCGGGAAAGGGTTACGGGTTGAACCCATAGTGGTTCGATAAAAATCGACCCTTCTGACAATACTAACCACTTAAGCTGTTCGTAGCATAATCAATATAATTTAGGTCCAACTCTTATTGAAACTGCTCGTTTCCTTGGAATGCCGTTAGAAGAGCTTGATCCCGGCTTTTAAAGGAAAAAGTACCAAAATTTAGAACAACGAACCAAAGTACCAAATTATTTTCCAACTACCTGATTTGGTAAGAAACTACCGGTTTTGACAACACTGCTGGGTAGTTAGAAAATATACTCGATGGCAACCCGCAAATAGGTCCAATTTGTGGTAGCAAATCAACTAAAAAAAATTGTTTTTAGTAAATACGAGTTTGGTGTCGCTTAACAACACTTGTTGACACTCAAAAAATACAAAATCTAAAATTGACATATGTCAAAAGCAGTAAATTTTCAAATCGCGACACAAAAAGTACTTTTTGATCAGAAAAAAAATAAAATATTTCGCTAATTGAAACATAAAACATTTGCATTTTGTGTCAAAATTCATTAAAAAACTGAAGAAAACAAATAAAAAATTAAAAAACAAAAATTTATAAATTTTTTATTGCACTCTTCACAATTTTTACGTATCCTTTTTTATTATCAACAATTCATTTTAATCCAAACTGCAAAAATATTTGCGAAGAACAACACTGTTTGCATTCAAAAGGGAAAATAAAAAGATTTAGCGAAAGCGGCAGATACAGCGAATACAAATAGCGACTTCGAGTCTCGAATGTCAGTTGAATTTCGAATTGGTAGCGCATTACCACAATAGCAACAACAATTTTGTTTGCACTCACAAACAACACCAACAAACACAGGCGTAAAGCAAAAAATCAACAAAAAGGAACAGCAGAGAAGAAGAAAGAATTGAAAACAAGTGAAAAAATTCGTCGGCTCACCGCGCGCCGCGCAGCTGTTTATATCTACTTCGTTGTTGGCATCTCCAACGCCGTATTGTAGTTGTTGCTTGCAAAGCCACACACAACCGCTGCTGCTATCAAAGCAGCACAGTCGAGCTTAGTGAGTGAGTAATCGTAGCAACGGAAAAAATCTTTAGTGAAACCCCCACGCTGAGGTGTTTGAAATAAATTAAAAATCCAGTAGAAATAATCATTAAATGTAGCTAAATTATATATTTAATTTTTTTGTAAACAGACACGCCCAAAACAAGTAAAAAATATCGGAAATCGAACGGAAACATTTGACCGAATATCAAACAGAAGAAGTGCCCTTTCGTTTGTGCAAACAGCCAACACATAAGAAAAACCAAAAAAAGATAAAATAAAAAGCGCCCAACTACATAGAAAAAGTGCACACCACAGCCCTGAAAAGAAAAAAGGCAAGAACTGAAAAGTAGACTCATTGCAGCAGCCGCCGCAAAACCAGCCCACATTAGCACCAATAAGTGCAACTGTCGAAGCCGCACAAACGCAAAAGTGGACCAGCTCCAACTCCCACCACAATGGAATTTATTACAGTTGGACAAAGCGTTAAAATTAAGCGCACAGATGGTCGCGTACACGCCGCTGTAGTCTCAAAAATTAATGAAACTGGCAAATCGATCACTGTAGAATGGTATGAACGTGGCGAAACTAAAGGCAAGGAAGTTGAATTGGATGCTATACTCGCTTTGAATCCGGAGATACTACAAGATCCTGAACCAGAACAAAATGCTGCACCGGAACCGAAGAAACAAGCTACAGCACCTAACAATCTAGCACGAAATGCCACGCAAGGCGCTATTGGACATCGCACGAATCGTGGTACCATCAATGCCACAAGTCTGCTCTCATCTACTGTGTCCGAACATTCAGAGAATATACCACCACCACCCACAACGGGTATAGTACGTTCGCGCACCACCAACAATGCATCGCGTCTAGCTTCAGCTGCTGGTAGCGTGGCTGGTGGTGGTGGCGCTATTGGTGGTGGCATTACTATGAGCACTAGCGCTGGCAATTCAACATCCATAGCGTCCAGCTCAGTTGCGGGCAATGTGGGTGCACGTCGTTCCTATGTGGTCAAAGAAGTTGAACGTTTGAAGGAGAATCGTGAAAAGCGGCGCGCTAGGCAAGCAGAAATTAAAGAAGAGAAAAATGCGCTTATGAATCAGGATCCGGGTAATCCTAATTGGGAGACGGCACAAATGATACGGGAATATCAAAGTACTTTAGAATTTAATCCACTGGTCGATGGTCAAGTTTATGAAGATCATCAAATCACAGTTTGCGTACGTAAGCGTCCACTTAGCCGTAAAGAGGTGACACGCAAGGAAGTGGATGTAATTTCGGTGCCGCGTAAGGATACGCTCATCGTTCATGAGCCACGTAACAAGGTTGATCTAACGAAATTTCTCGAGAATCACAAATTTCGTTTTGATTACGCATTTGATGATAACTGTGACAATGCCATGGTTTACAAGTGAGTAGTATTAAATTATTTAAATTTTTTTAACGAGCCTTTATCTTTATGTATTTATAAAAGTTTGTTTAAGTAGCGTAAAAAATACTTTGAAAGGTTTCAAGTATCCGGATATGAATCTTCATGCATATATCTTTCAGAATAAGCCTTATACCTTGCCTTGTTGTTTTTGTGAGTCTCCCTCCCTTATGGCTACGTGCATACTGCAAGTCATCATCGAGTTTTTCTGAAGGTAACGAGCACTTCCAACAGGCCCCTGCGGGTTAGGGGTTTAGAATATACCCGATGTAGGCATACCGATCGTAAGAGGCAACTAATATGCACGTAGGTAATGACGTGCTAAAGTTGTTGTTGTTGTTGTTGTTAACAATGCAATGCTAATTCGATGGTTGTTCTACGGATATGATGCCTCTCACCTCTCATTTCCCATCTTCTCCTTCCTCACGGATGGAGGGATGACATGGTCTAGAAGGTTCCACTGGTCATACCAAATCGCTACCATGACAGTCGGGCGTTACCGCAGCGTATCGGGCTCATATCCGGTCAAGGACTGTCAATTTCGGTATCACTCTCCCAAACCTTCGTGGAGTGTTTTTGCTGTTAACACAACAACATTGAATTTTTTCTGAAGGTAATGAGCACCTCCAACTTACTTTTCGGCTTTAACCGCCAAGGCGTATTTGACCGTCTAACATGTTACGCCAGTCTGTTCTTTTTTGGACCAACTGGCGCCAATTGGAGACACCGCGTTAAGCCGAGCACCAACAGGATTGGATAAAAGCCGAATTTGAGTTAGAAGAGAGGGTTATATTACACAGTGAAGAGAGAGTCGATATATTGTTGTTGTTGTAACCATACATAAAACTTAAGTTGTATTTACATTCCTCTTCAATCATGAAGGTGAACGATAGGCTGTTGAGTCCCTCCAGGATAAGGTGTTGCTACATCTTTATGGCAATACCGTCAGGTCCAATGGATTTCAAGGGACGGCAAAAAGATTTAAGTCGTTTCGCTTTCTATATTAGTCAACAATAAGTCAAATATGTTTCCTGAATCATCCCATGAAAAGAGAATTCCAACCGATGTCAACTAAGCGGTAAAGTTATTCTCTGTTGACTCGATTGTCTTTGACTTCCATCTCTCTTACTACTTAATAACAAATAAATAAACCTGATTGATACCTTATTTTATTTACATTTGCCAACTTCATTCATAAATTCATCAAGTGATTTCTCGCATAATGCATTCGACCAATGACCGTTGACTTTAAAATGCGAACCAACGATGACAGCTTGAGCTTTTGTAAAATATTGTTTTAAATTCTCAGTCGTAACACCTGAGCCTATTAGCAATGGCAAGCTAAGCTTTCCTGCCACTTCATTCACATCTTCCAAACTAGTCGCGTGTCCAGTAGAGTTACCAGTTATTACAATGCCATCGCTGAGAAAAAACTCTGCCGTTTTCGCCGTCTCTAGTAGGCTAACATCCTGCGTAATAACATGCGAGCTATGTTTTTTCTTTATATCCGTTAATACCAACACTTGCTCTGCATCTATTTGCTTACGATAGCGCAACAATTCTCCAGCGCATGCGTCCGTATATCCTTCATCAGCAATGTGCGCAAAAACAAAACCTTCAGCGCGTATAAATTGTAGATCACACGCTTTGGCTACCGCTAATGCTTGTTTGTTGCCACAAGCGAGTATTTGTAGGCCACAGGGTATGTCAGTTGGCATAATTTGACGTATTTCTTGTGATATCCTGGACAGGCAAGCAACGGTTTCAGGTCCCAATAGACGACTTGGTAGATATGGTACGTCATGCATGTTTTCAATTAGTATTGCATCCACTTTATGTTTGACGTATATTTTGGTTTCCATTATAGCTTTATCGACAATGCTGCGCCAGTTACCTTTGTAGCCCGGTGTACCTGGCAGTGCATCAACATGCACCATCGCAATAACGTTGAAACTTTTATTTCCGAATGTCTTTAAAAAGCGATTCATTTTTAACTCCAAAAGTTTTAAAACTATTTATCTCCTTTTTTGGTGATCGAATACTGTTAGCTGTGTATTTTTAGATAGTAGCAAGTGTTGTAGTTCACTAACTTACAGATGTTTTATCACAGACTTCGTCTTATGGCTGCTAAAGTAACGATTTTGACCATACTCGATAACTTCGATATTTGTAAGATTATCGTATATCAACGGCTGAGTGGAAGATCATCTCATCCTAACAAACAATAGAAAATTAAATTAAGTTCTAGAAATTCTAGAGAAAAATTTAAACAATTGTAAAACGTACCGTTTCAGAATTTGTTTGTAGAACGCTCTATCTTAGATTTTTTTTCAATAGTGATCGATTTCAAAATTTGCTAGCCCTGCATAAGTTCCAAAAGCTATACCGTTTTGCCATTTCGATAGTAGAAAAATCAATAATCGATATTTCTGCTGACATCGATCTTCACACTAAACTTTACTATCGCCTTCACTTGAACACCATCCGCCAATGTCTGATATTGTATGTGAATTAGACTGGACGAAATAATTTTTTTTTTTTTTTTTTGAAAAACAAGCACAATTTAAAATACTCGATCAAATACGTTAGACTGGCGTAAAAAATTTTTTTTTGAAAATTACATTTCAGAATGACTGAAATATAGTTCAGTACTGAACGTATTTTTGCCAAAATTTTGACAATTTGTTCCATCTAAACGTCCTCTCAACTTAGATTATATTTTTTCCGCCAGATGGGACTGGAGTCGCTATATTTACAAAATCCTAATTTATTGACCGATTTTATTCATATTTGGCACCTACATATGTATGTATGTTTGATATATAATAAATTCGTATGGAAAAATTAACCCACTAGGTGGCGCTGAAGTCGTTATTAAAAAAAATACTAATGGTCCCGTTATGTTAGTTTCGAAGGCAAAGTCGCGGGCATATGCTAGCTTCTTTAAAATGGCAAATCATGGTACTATAAAATAGGTTCTATAAAAGATCATGTGGAAAAATAAAATCAGAAAGTTATTATTTATTAAGGTCTGAATTTTTTCAGTATTTTTTTTTTTCATCATTCTAATAACAATTTTTGTGTACCAGTCTAATGTGCCTATCTGATCGAGTATTTCAAATCGTGCTTTTTTTGTTTTTGCGATCCGTCTCCATATGTTCTTTACTTATCAATGCCATAAAAGCTGACTCAATTACCAAATGTAGTTTTAAGGCTGCAGTTTTGTTTAATTTTATTTACCTACTGAAAAGTAGCCAGCGTTGAATGTATTGAAATATTTACTTAGGTACCTTTGTATAAGTATCTAGCTATTTAAACTCACTTAACTATTCCACTTACGACCGACCATGAACTGTCTGTAGAGTAAAAGAGAGGAGCCAACGTTGGCGCCTCATTAAAGGCCGCTTGAAATTAGTTTGTTATACATTTTCGGCGTGCTAAAGTTATGTGAAAGTTATAGAACGATGGTAAGAAGTGAAATTAGGAAACAATGCAGGCAAACAAGTAATAAATAGTATAAGTCAGCGCTTTCTTGACATAACTATAGTGGCGATGGGGAAAACAGCACTTAAAAGCTGCCCGTCAATATCAGAGGTAAAACTGCAGCTGACGCTAACGGTATTTCTAGAATAATATTGCGAAGTTGATTTGTTGTTAGAGGACGCAAAGGTGAGGTTGCAAGGGCAGTACAGAGTAACTGGACTCCGTCCGACACTTAGCCCATTAAAATAGGCCCTTTGTGATACCCTGTACGGTCTCTACCCACCTACCGGCCACAGAAACGTGAGAAAGCCTTCCCCAGACGCTGACAGCAACACAAACCATGTAAATGAGCCCATCCGACAACCCTAAAGAGATCAAAGCACTCGATGTGGTGCTATGTTGTTGTTGTTGTTGTTGTTGTTGTAGCGAGGTGTAGCCCTGCCTAAATGTCGGACAGGGTCACCTCGAGTGTATTGCTCTTGACCGGGTCGATATAACAAAACGGCCCGGGTCGTTTCGGCACGATGGGTACAGCACAAGTACTGGCACCGTTCTCGTAGAACCGGCAATACAAGAAACTAGCCGTGTAGGCTATGTAGGTCATTTAGCGTTACCCAGGGTGCACCAACTGGGAGGCGACCTACTTTTACACCCCTGCTATAATATGGCATAACTAAACGAGTTTAATGATCTCCATAAGGTTGTACAGAACCAGCAGACTCACATGGCCGTGCCACCGCCAAACGCCAGGTGAAATCCAACTCACACCACAGGCAGGGGATAGAACCATTTCGTGGAGTCAATGAATTTATATAAAGACTTTATTTTCATTTTTGATACCTCAGCGAGGTCATCGAGAAACTGTTGGTCAAGGATAGCCAACCGTCTTCTGCTGAGGGCAGCACATTGACACAGCAGATGCTGAACACTTCCGTCCTCTTCAATACATCTGCAGCTTCTACAGTAATCATGAGTTATTACGCCCATTCTCGCACCGTGCGTGCCTATTAGACAGTGTCCTGTTAAAACCCTTACCAGCACGAAATACCCGATTTATTAAGGGTCAGCAGGGAATTAGTAGGTCCTTTGTTATAAGAAGGCCAAGTTAGATATATCGCACGTCGAGAGACCTGACGAGAGCATATTTGCTCTTTGTAAGGTATTTGTGCTAGCACGAAGTATGGAAGAAGAGTTTCCTGGAAGAAGATGGGTGGTGGTACCTCTTCTGGCCAGCTCATCTGCTCTGCAGACCTGACGTTGTTGTAGGGCTACTACGCTCGCTACTAGGCTCACTACGTGGATATGCCTAGTTAATATCATTGTTCAGGAAACTTTTTATTCGACAGGATAGGCCTAAAAGGGAAGTAGTGATGGATGAGTGACAGATCTTGTATATTGTGGGATAGAAGCAGCTTCCGGTATTAGTCTGTCCGTCTGCAGCGCTGTGCGCCCTTAAACCTTCAAGGCCTCGGATCAGTGAAGGTATCTTCTTATGCTTTTAGCTCACTACAGTGCATTTATTTTTACCAACACTGTACTTTGTACGACCTTAATGATTTTTTACGCTCAAAATTATTTTAAATTCGCTTACAATGCTACCCAATTAGGTTACTGTTAATAGCTGTTGTTGGAAAATTGTTGGCGGTCAAGGTAGAATAGGGAGTGTGTTTTTGGACTCATATGCTAGTATCTATGTATTTCAATATTTCAGACTTGGTTACGAAATAGGGCGACGTTGATTTTTCAATGCTTCCTCTGCCTGTAATCGATCGAGGAAAAATCGACTGTATCTTTCAGAACCCCAAACTCTAAAGGCAGGTTCGTAGAGTCAGCACGGCTTCACTTCACTCAAATATGTTCATAGAACTTTTAACAGGGTCTATCCGCAGGTCTTCGTCGAGTCTCTACCACAATCGGGATTAGATCTGCACTGGTGTGGACTCTGTGAAGTCGCTTCTAACAAGAAAATACTGGAGTTGCTTTAGATTTTTATTTATCTTAATTACAAAAAAAAAAAACATTAATTGGAAAATGTATTTTTTCATTTTCTATCCAAGCCATCACTACAGCACAGTGCTTAAACTTCTTTACATACAAACCATGCAAACTTCATAGCAACCGCCGAATACTACTTTCAACCAGTTCTACATTTTATATTATGTACTTGATTACACTCAAATATAGTCTGTCAAAAGTTAGTTGCTGCATGGAAAAGGGAAAAGAGTAATGTACCAATAAAATAAGAAAAACGAAAATGTGAAAAAAATCATTAGCCATTAGCTTAGTTTGCGGCAAAAATATTTTTTTTTTTTTTTTGGCTACGGAAATTTTATTTTCATTCACCAAGTGTGAGGTGTTGTTTGCATATCTGCCTCAAAAGTTGATTTACCACTCCGCTGACGTCAAATTGCTGCTCGCGCTTACCAGAATTGGTCATCAGTGCATGTTGTTATTGTAGGCATTGCAAAATCTTATTACTTTTTTTGTTTTATTTGAAGCGAGTGCTTTTTTGAGATATAACATTTTGTTAGCCAGACTTAAAAAAAATTGTAATGCATATTTGAGGTCAAACACTTTAGAAACCAGATTTTAAAAATTGCACGAATCTGTTTTTTTTTTTTTGTTTGTTTTTACTTCCTACAAAGATATTTCAATTGCATTTTTAATATATGAATATATTTTTATTTTTTTAATTACAGTATTAATTTTTTTCTTTTGTAATACAATTTTGTTTTTTAATTTTTAGATATTTTTTTTATATTTTTTTCCTGTTTTTTAAATTTTTATAAATTTTTTCCTACATTTTTATTAAATTTTTCGTAGTTTTTTTCTTTTGAAATACAGTTTAAAATTTAAATTTTTATGAATTTTTTTACTACATTTTTCATTTAAAATTTTTGGAATTTTTTCATTTTGAACTACCTACAGTTTAAAAATTATTGTAATTTTTTTTTAAATAAATTTTTTTAAACATTCTTCCTTCCAATAAAACTATTTATTTTTCCTTTTAGAGTTTCTTTAATTTTTATCTTTCTTTGAAAAATGTTGACCTTTTTTTTGGGTAAAAATTTTATTTTACTAAATCTTTAAACCTTTTTATTTACAATTTTGAAAGTTTTTCCTTTTCAATAATTTTTTCCTGTTTGTTTTTCAATTATTATAAATTTTTTCCTAAATTTTTTATTCAAAGTTTCCGAATTTTTTCATTTGGGCTACAGTTTAAAATTTAATTTTTTATGAGTTTTTCACTAGATTTTTTTTTTAAAAGTTTTGGAATTTTTTTATTTTGAACTACAGTTTAAAAATTATTGTAATTTTTTTTTTAATTTTTCCTTCCAAAAAAATTATTTTATTATTTTTCCTATTGTAGTTTCTCTAATTTTATTTTCTTTCTTTTAAAAATGTTTTTTATTAAAGCTTTAAACTTTTTTATTTACAATTTAGAAAGTTTTTAAATGCTATCACAACGGGCCTTTACAAACTGGCTTAAGTGTGCTTCTGCGGAGAAATTTAAAATTTTTTTTTTCTAAAAAAACTTTGCAATTAGAATTGGTTTTTTAAAATTTTCTTGTTATTTAATGTGTTATTAAATTTTTTTTTTCAAATTTCTTTTAAAGTTTCTTTAATTCTTCCTTTTACAATTTTTACCATGTTCTTTAGTAAATTTTTTTTTTTTGTTTTAAGTTTAATTTTTTTTTTAGGTACCCAACAACAAATTTATATATATTTTTTTTTCAAGAAAAAATTATTTGAAATTTTTGTGTTCATATTTTCAAAAATTTTTAACCAAAAAATTTTAAAACAAAAACAAATTTTTTAGTACAAAAAAATTAAAAAAATCAAAAAATTATCTTTTCAAAAAAATTTCCAAATTTTTAAGTTTTTTTTTTTGGAAAAAGAAAAACTTTAAAAAATAAGTAAATTTTTTTCAATATTTTTTTAAAATTTTTTTTTTCAAAATTTTTTTTTTTTATAATTTTTTTCAAAATTTTTTTTCAATAATTTTTTTTTCAATATTTTTTTTTTCAATATTTTTTTTTCAATAATTTTTTTTTTATAAATTTTTTTAATCAACATTTTTTGTTATATTTTTTTTTTTAATTTTCTTTTCTTGCATTGTTTAATTTCTTCTTTTTTTGAAAATTATTTTAAAACTTTTAAGCTCTTATATTGTTATTTTCTACTTTTTAAATCTTACTCCATTTCCACAATTCTTGCTAATATATGTACATACTTGATGCCAATGCCCTCTTAAGAAGTTCAGTTAGTCACATATACTACTTAGTACTTACTTAGTTATCACACTGTTAATCATTGAGTCATTTCTTTTGGCTTGTGTCGTGTCAACAAGTAAAGAAGAAAGTGCTTTTTTTATTATTATTTACTTTTCCATAGAAATGCCCTTTATAGACCATTCTAACAAATCGATTATTCATAATAATGACGGTTTTTTTTTGTGAGGCTTGCTACTAGTTTCATTGTCATTGACGGGGGCCCTATCCTATCCTATCCTAAGTTCTGTTTAAGAATTTTTTTTAATAAAACGGAACTATCTCAATCCAAGTTCAATAAGTTTTGAGATGCTGTATAGCGTATCTGTGAAACAAATTCATAGATGGGTCGTTTGTTTTTCAAGGTGTGAGGCGCTTTTGATTGAAATTATTATTTAGAAAAAATTCCATCAATTGATCTACATATTTCTATATGAAACTCAAAAACTAAAAATAGCTACTTATTGTTCTTTTTCTCTTCCCAAAACTAGATACACTGCAAAGCCTTTAGTGCAGACAATTTTCGATGGTGGCATGGCGACCTGTTTCGCCTACGGTCAGACTGGCTCTGGTAAAACACACACCATGGGCGGTGAATTCAATGGTAAAATACAGGACTGCAAGAATGGCATTTATGCAATGGCTGCGCGTGATGTATTCAATTATTTGAAAAGTACGCGTTATCGTGCGCTCAATTTAGTTGTATCTGCTAGCTTCTTTGAAATCTATAGTGGCAAGGTAAATCTGTCAACTGCATTATATCAACTATATTAGTTTAATAACACAATTAAATTTTTGCTTTCAGGTCTTTGATTTACTCTCCGATAAACAAAAATTGCGCGTACTCGAAGATGGCAAACAGCAAGTACAAGTAGTGGGTCTAACCGAAAAAGTTGTCTATAGCGTCGACGAAGTACTCAAACTTATACAACATGGCAATACGGCGCGTACATCTGGACAAACATCGGCCAATTCGAACTCATCGCGTTCACATGCTGTATTTCAAATTGTTTTACGTCCGCCTGGTTCAACAAAGATACATGGCAAATTCTCATTTATCGATTTGGCTGGTAATGAACGTGGCGCTGATACATCGTCGGCTAATCGTCAAACGCGTATGGAAGGCGCTGAAATTAATAAATCACTATTAGCACTTAAAGAATGTATACGAGCGCTGGGTAAACAATCGGCACATTTGCCATTTCGTGTATCGAAATTAACACAAGTATTGCGTGACTCTTTTATTGGTGAGAAGAGTAAGACGTGCATGATAGCGATGATATCGCCCGGTTTGAGTTCATGCGAACATACGCTAAATACGCTACGTTATGCGGATCGTGTTAAGGAGCTTGTTTTTAAGGAGGTGCCAGATGTGATGCGCGAAGGTGATGGTGAACATGTTATTATGGAGGAGGACGAAGATCATATGGTCGTACAAAATACTCGATCACATAATAATCATAACAATATGAATAACAATAATAATAATAAAAATAATGGACAGTTGACAGAGAATGATTTGACATTGTTGCGATCACTTAGTGTAAGTAGAAATGTTACGACTGATAAATTTAACAGTTGTATCATCATGTCCATATTTGTAAGCTATCTTAAGGCTGGTTTTCATTATGTCAAATTTCATCGACTATCGAGATTTGGTTGCTTATTTCGATAAAGTCGATAAAAGTTGTCAAAATTTTACCGAATGAAAATCAGACTTTATGTATCAATCAGCAAACAGAAATATAAAGTTAAATAAAAAAACAAGAAAATAAAAACAAAATAAATTAAATATAAATATTCAAAAAAGTATACTAAAATAAACTTAAAACGAAACTAAATGAAAAAATCAAAACAAAAAAATGCAGAAAAATTTAATAAATAAATCAAGGTGATAGAAAAAAGTAAAATAAAAAGTTATAAAATAAAATAGAAAAAAATTAATACAAAATAAAAAAAACTGTAAAAAAGGTAAGGAAAATAAAAGAATAAAATATAAATCGAAATAAGTAAAAAAATAATAGAGAATAAATTAAAATAAAATTTTATAAAAAAAGTAAAATCAATAAAATAAAATACAATAAATAAATAAAAAAAATAATAATAATAAAAAATTAAAAAAAAAAAAATAAAACAAAAAAATTAAAAAAAATAAATAAAAAAAAAATTAAAAAAATTTAATTCAGACAAATTAAAATACAATTTTATTTATATAGGAAAAAGAAAAAAATCAAATAAAAAAGTAATAAATTAAAAATTATAAAAAAAATAAAAGTAAAATAAAAAAGGTGAAAAATATGTAAAAGTAAAATAAAAAAATATAAAAGCTAAAGTAAAACAAAAAAAATTAAGTATAAAAAAAAGTAAAATAAAAAATCCAAAATAAAATAAAATAAGGTGATCAAAAATAAGATTGAATACGAAACAATTAATACAAAATAAAAATAAAACGGTAAAAAATATAAATCGAAATCGAAATAAGTAAAAAAATAATAAATCGAAATAAGTAAAAAAATAATAGAAAGTAAATTAAAATAAAATTTTATTTTTATAAAAAAGTAAAATCAAATAAAAAAGTTATAAAATAAAAAATAAAATATATAAAGCAAAACATAAAAATAAAAGTAAAATAAAAATAAAAATACAAAAATAATAAGGTAAAGAAAAAAATCTAAACAAAAATAAATAAATCTGATAAAATAAAATGTAAGAAAAATCTAATTTAATCAAAATTATTTATAAAATTTTATTTATAAAGAAAAAAGAGAAATAAATCAAATAATAAAGTAATAAAATAAAAAATATACTAAAAAATAAAAAAGTAAAAAATAATAAAAGTAAAAGTGAAATAAAAAAAATAATAAAAGGTATAGAAAAAAAAAATAAAATGAAAATGAATTGAATTAAAATTGTATGTGTATATAAAAAGAAATGAAATCAAATAAAAAAGTAATAAAATAAAAAGTCAAATATTAAAAAATAAAATATTAAAAAAAAGTAAAAAAAAAATATAACTAAGAATTCTACGAGCTTAAGACCATTCTAAGAAGAAAAACTGATATTAGTTAAAAAATAAAAAAGTAAAATAAAAAAAATAAAAGTAAAATAAAAAAAAAAAGTGAAAGTAAAATAAAATAAAAGTAAAATAAAAAAAAAAATAAGGTTAAAAAAATAATAAATTGAAAAAAAAAAATATATTAAAATGAAAAAAAGTATAATACAACAACAAAAAAATAATAAATTAAAATAAAATAAATTGAAATTAAATAAAATAAAATAAATTGAAATTAAATAAAAAAAATTTATCTAATTAAATTTAAAAAATTTAAAAAATACATAAAAAAAAATTGTTAGTTAAAAAATAAAAGTAAAGTAAACTAAAAAAAAAATAAAAAATAAAATAAAAGTAAAATAAAAAATAAATAATAAATAATAAGGTAAAAAATAATAAATTGAAAGAAAAATTAAAATGAAAAAAGTATTATACAATAAAAAAAAAAAAAAAAAAATTAATAAATTAAAATAAAATAAATTGAAATTAAATAAAAAAAAATAAATTTATTTAGATTAAAAAAAAATAAAAAACAAAAAATATTAGTTAAAAAAATAAAAGTAAAGTAAAATAAAAAATAAAGGTAAAATAAAAAAAATAATAATAAAGTAAAAAAATAATAAATTGAAAAAAAATATATTAAATTGCAAAAAGTATAATACAATAAAAAAAACAAAACATAATTAAACTAAAATAAAATAAATTGAAATAAAATAAAAAAAAAATAAATTGAAATAAAATAAAAAAAAAATAAATTCATCTAATTAAATTTAAAAAAAAATTAAAAAAAAAAATTAAAAAAAAATTAAAAAAATAAATAAAACAAAAAATATTAGTTAAAAAATAAAATAAATGTAAAATAAAAAAATAATAATAAGGTAAAAAAATAATAAATTGAAAAAAAAAATATTAAAATGAAAAAGTATAATACAATAAATAATTAATAAATTAAAATAAAATAAATTGAAATTAAATAAAAAAACAAACAAAAAATCATCTAATTAAATTAACAAAAAAAAAAAAAAAAAAAAAAAAAGAAAATTACACTTAAAAAATCTAAAAAATAATAAAAAGTAAATCAAATTAAACTCAAATATGCCTTTTATATTAAAATTTTGTTGCTTACTCTATCAATAGTTTATCGCATACCCTACATGCTTGATTTTGTTATCGCATTCCATAACAACACTGTTTAATATTTTTTTTTTTATTATTTGTCTGCATTTATTAATAAAACTCTCCTTTCCATACAGGAACATGACATGTCTGATGAGTTGCTTGTACAACATGCAGCTATTTCCGATTTGCAACAAACCGAAGAAATGGTAGTCGATCAACATCGTTTAGTCAATGATTTTCTATCACAATTTTTGCCTGAATCGCTCAGGCTTTACGATTTAACCAATTATGTTGATTACGATCAGGATGCCTATTGTAAACAGGGTGAAGCGCTTTTCACACAACTTGCTGAACTTGCAACTGGTTGTCGAGATTTGATGGCTGATTTTCGCGCTAAAATGGCCAAGGAGGAAATGTTATCGTGCACGATGAAACCACCAGGCGGCAAGCGCTAAACAAAGGTTTACTAAATTAAAACGAAAAAAAAAACAGAAAGCAGAAAAACAAATGTGTGTACAAATACAATGCACAGTATACAAGAACAAGCCACACATAAATATATATATATTATTAAACAAAGAAAGAAAGACATAATTAAAAAAAAATCGGAAGCGGAAGCAAAAGTGATGTAGTGCTGAATATTAAATTTAAAAGCAAAAACAAAAATACAAAGAAAACTATGATGTTGAACAACAACATGTAGGCGCCACAATTTATTAATTATAAAAAAAGAAGAAAAATGAAACAAGAAATACTCCTAAAACTAACGCACTCCAACATCAACAACAACAACACCACAATGACAACAACAAGCTGTATTGTATGATTGCTATATTGAGCGCAACCTAACGCACGCAAGCGTTGGGTGGCTTAAACAAAATGTGGCGTTTTGTTGCTGCTGCAAACACATAATAAACATATAAGCCATACGCATTTAAATTATCATTAAAAATTTGTTCATCATCAACGACATGCTTTTGTTTTTTAATTAAACTAAACAAACGTTTTAGGCTGCCTGCAACATTTATTATAGTATTTTCTCATCATCAACGGTATGAAAGTGGTTGCGCGCATGCGTGGCTTAAGACAGTTGTTTAACAGCGTGAATAAAAAGCAACGTAAAATTGTGCTAGTCACAGGCAAATGACATACGAAACTTTTTTACATGCATTGACATACGTTTGTAAGCAACACGCTCACGTCCTTATCAAGTAACAACAATAACGGTTATGCAACGCAGTTATCAACTCATTCAAGCACCCACAACACACTCACTCGAAATACATTTCTAAAAACCAACTCATTACATAGCTGTAACACCATTATTATTATTATTAATTAATATTATATATACCAGGCTTGCTGTACGCACGCGCGCAGTTGAAACGGTGGTGTGACCGCCGCCATAAATGTTGAATTTAATGTTTTGATAATAATGATGTTTTTTTCGAGTTGAAAAATGCATATTATATAATTTTAATACAATACTTTGTCGTCTTTTTAACTTCCTTCTAAGCTATTTATTTTTTTGAATTATTTTTGTACACTTATGAATATGTAGTATGTACTACAAAAAAAAAAAGAAACAAAAACACATGAAATTAAGAAATGTTTATAAACAAACAAAAAAATTGCCTAATTGTTACGCTGACTTATTTTCTTGCATCATGTTGCAGTGTCTTAATTTAGTAAAAACTCCAATTTATACGTTTTCCAGTTATTCAATGTTAGTAAACATATTTATTTGTACGTCACGCTGTCTGTTGGGTCGGCAAATCTTTTGACTTTTGTCCTAACTTAGAAATTGCTTCTAAAAGAACCTCCTAAATACATTCATATGCTCGAAGAGCGCTTCATCCCAGCAATTTATTGAAAAGCAAACTATTTGAGAACTGAGTTAAGTCAATCCCATACTCATAGAAGAAACTGGCAGCCAAGTTAGGGCGCATATTTTATTTTTCGAACATACTTTATATGGCCCGACTTACTATGAAACTTTTTTTTATTTTTTTGGTACTATCAGATGCCTGCAGAGTATTATCTGCTATTTTCCAATTTTTTTTTAACTTTAAGAATTCCAAAATTCACCCCTAAACGCTTATTTTAAACTGTCCTCTAAGAACTTAAAACAAGAAAATTGCGCAAAAATTTCCTTCGAAAATCAACAAGAACAAAAAAATTTTAAAATTAAAAAAACACAAAAACCACCTGCGCAATACTAACAAAAAAAAAAAAAACAAAACCAACACCACCAGCTCAAACCACAGTCGCTCTTCTTGTAGTTGGCGCATTTAATATTTAAAACATAAAAAGCTAGCTGCACGCGACGTAGTAAGCACAAATACAAAGCTAAAAGTAAGACTTTCAAAATAAAATTATTAAAAAAAAAAATGTATTTCGAAACAAATAAACTTTGTAATAAAAAAAAATGGATCCTAAAACTTGGGAAATTTATTTAAAAAAAAAAATTTATTGTAAAAATGTATTAAAAAATTTTTTTTTTTTTTGGGAAAAAATTTAATTTTTAAAAAAGAAGGGTCTCGGGTCTCGTGTACAAATAGCGCGCACTTACTTAGACTTGATTTTTTTTAGTGAAGGCTAGGTATTTTGCTTTTTTAATATAAACAAACAAATCATCTTTTACTTAAAAAATCGAGTCCGAGCAAATGCTCGCCTTTTATGCATAAGGCCTAAAGTTTTTTAATATCCCAAAAAAAGTCGAAAACTGCACGCATAGTAAGTGCAAATACAAAGCTTTTCAAAATAAAATTAGTTTTTAAAAATTTTATTTCGAAAAAATAAACTTTGTATTGCAAAAAAAATTTGGGTTTTAAAAATTAGAAAATTTTATTTTGAAAAAAAAAAATTTATTTAAAATTTTTTTTTTTTGGAAAAAAAGATTTCTTTTGAAAAAAGGAACTCGTGTTGTACAAATAGCGAGCACTTACTACTTACTCAGACTTGATTTTTTTAGTGCAGGCTAGGTATTTTGCTTTTTTAATATAAACAACCAAACCAAACCAACTTTTTTTTTTTAAATCGAGTCTGAGCAAATGCTCGCCTTTTATGCATGAGGCCTAAAGTTTTTTAATATCCCAAAAAATGTCGGAAAGAAAATGTGCATACGTCTGGGTAGGTGCAACACAATTTTTTGTGCTCTTCGCTGTAGCAAGCAATTAATTACTAAAACTAAAACAAAGCAAAATAATTAAATTTCAAAGAATGTTTGCAACAATAACAACAGCAACATAAATTAGATTTCTTAGATATTTTATTGTTGATTTTACTAAGCTTTTATGGCGTTTAGCGCATACATAAAAGACCTTTCTGTTATCTCTTAAAAACAAGAAGAAAAAAAAAATATAAAAAAAAAAACAAGTGCTTCAAAAATCAATAAAAAATTTCAAGTGGAGTGAATATATAAACAAAACTCCTTACAAAATTTGAATGAGAAACGTATTTAGTAGCAACTAATTATTTAAATTATATATATACACGTAAAAACTAAAGAAGAAATTAAAAAAGAGAAAATAAAAAACATTAAAAGTTTAAATTAACAAATTAACAACCAAATGTTTGTAGTTTTTCTGTTATTGCACAGCAGCACAGAACACAATGATACTGGCAGAAGTGTGTGGGATTTTTCGGATTTTTTTTTTTTTTTTTATAAAAAACAATTGCAATTATACTATGAGAATTTTATTTCACTGATATATTTAAAAAAAAAAAAAATAACTTAACAACTAGATTAAGTTTAATACATACTATTTGATTAGTCTTTACACTATTCTCGCATTAAAATGCCATATCAGGGCTTTCTTCAGCCACGTCTATCACGTAATCAGCGCCGTATATAGCTTCTGCGTTACCATCATCATCGTCCACCACTAAAATGCCATCGATTTGATCGTCTTGATTCATTTCCAGAAACGCTTCTACATCCTCCTCCACAGCCAGCTGTTGATGGTTTACCTCTTCAACTATTTGATGAGGCTCACCAGCGCTCTCTTCAGCCTCCTCGGCGAAATCATCCAGGCTATTAGTATTTGAGTCGGGTTTTGTATGTACGGCGTAATGCGCCTGAAAGTAGAACATAGATAGCAACAGATTATATTGGGCGAAGTGTTAACTTGCAGATAAAACTATGCACTCTTCTATTGATAAGTAAAGTCAGTGGCGAATTTATGAGTAGGATAATATCTTGCATTATCCCCCCATTGAGGCGTTAGGATTTTTCTGGCTTTTACTCAATGACAAAGCCGCCACTGAACAAACCTACAAACAAGCGCATATTTTAAGGCAATTTCGCATATTCGATCTCTAACTTACAATCAAATGATGTTTTCGTCTAAACCGCTTGACACAAAAATCGCATTCAAAACGTCGTTCAGTTTTGTGTATAGTAAGTTGGTGTAGGCGTAATGTTGATGGCGAAACAAATTTCTGCTTACAATCTTGACACTCAACCGCTTTGATTGTATGAGAATAGCGATGCATTTTTAAATGTTGCAATATGAGGAAATTTTTGCCTTTAAATGAAACAAAGATTTTATAACAAATTTAAATAGTTGTAAAGATCAGCTCATGCCTACCACATAATTCACATTCGTATGGACGATCACCAGTATGTGTGCGCGTATGTACACCCAAATCATGTTTGGACAAGAATGCCTTTTCACAGTGCGAACACTTGTAATTGCGTACATTATTATGACGATCCATGTGATAGCGGTAGTGCACCTTTTGATTAAATGTACGTTGGCATATATCACACGTGTAAGCTGGTTCGCCATTATGCAGACGCAAATGTACACGTAAAGCATCGTTAGTATGCAATAATTTGGAACAATACTGACAAGGGAACTTGTTGGAGTGCACAGTTTTGCTATAGTAGAAAGGAAAAAAAGAATATATAATTGGGAAATATATGAAACATATCGCTCCTACCGATGCTGTATATAATCTGTGCGTCTTAGAAATTCTAAATCGCAAGCTTGACACTCATATGCGCGTCTTACATTTCCGCCCTTACAAGCGCCAGCAACTTTGGGACGTTCTAATACATTTATTGGTAAAGCGCTATTTGTATCTTCCAAATAATGCACATCATAAAATTCAATTGCCTCTTGCTTTAGTACAGGTTGCTCCTCTACCTTATCATGTTCGTTAAACAAGTTTACGAATTCAATATCTTTTCTGTCATTAGACTGTGTTGCATCTGCATTAGCCTGCCCAACGTGAGACTCATAACTCATTTCACTGCCATTTACAGCTACTACTTGCAGCTCATTCAAAATCTCATTAGTTTCTTGGGCTGCTTGTTGCAGCTCTGAGCTTGCTATTGCCTTTATACTGATTGCTGCATCCATATTTCGTGGCTCGAAGGTTTCCGCTTCGCCTACACAGTCAATCATAGTTTGTGAGTTTGCATCTGCTGTTGCTGACAACAGCGTTTCCACGCTACTATTTGGTGCTGTTGTCATGCTTCTTTCCAGATATTCTTCGTCTAGCATAACCGTACTCGCGCTTTGCAAATCTGCTTGCTCTTTCTGCATTCTGTTTGGATACAATTTTTGTAGCTCTTCTAGTGTGCGTCGTGCCCGTAAGGTGAGCTTGCGAAATAGGCGCATTTGTAGATCACAACTATTGCATAAGTATTGTGGATAGAGCTCGATCGTTGCTGCATCAATCTACAAATGGACATTCTGATTTAGTTTATCAACATTATTAATTTACCAGTCATACCTCAAGGCCCAACGTGTTCTCATACAATTTACCACAGTCCGTCAATTGCCAGGTGTGCGACTGCATAACGCCACCTTCCTCAATTACTTGCACTGCGTATAAACATTCAAAGTCACCATCCTGATTAGCACTGCGGCACACGCGACAGCTATTAATCACCTCTTCCGCTTGTGCCATTATTATAGTTGTTAGCGCTCCATATAATGCACAATTTTATTGTTTATAAACAAATTTGCACAGAATGTCAAGAAAAAATCACTTTTTTTGCTTAGAAAAAATGCGAATATTAGAATGAAAGAGAACTGCGAAGAAAAGCTGTTAATCGATAGTCAATTGGGTATCGATATGCGTTCCAGTGCTGTAAGTGGAGTGGGTTTTCAGTGCTGCACCGTTGGGGCTCTTTTATACCGCCTTAAGGGTCGAATACATAAAGCTTTGTTAACCTCGCCTGACATTTGCTACCTCAAAACTTTGCGTCCAACTTCAGAGGTATGCTACTATGAACGCCTTGACGCTTCTCTTTTATACATTTGTTTTCGTTATTTTTTTCTTTCCCGACAATACGTTAAAATTCTAATAGAAAATGTTTTTAAATTTGAACGTTTTTAATCATCTGGAGAGTGATATTTGATTATTTTTTGTTCAAAATTTTCAAAAAATGCTGGCTGGGGTTTTAAACACTTAATTTAAAATCAAAATTATTTTTTTTATAAATTTTTTCATTCAAAAATACAAAATAACTTCAAATCACGGAATCAAATATTTGTTTTTTTGGCATTTAATTTTTGACTTGTTCGTGCTTGTTGGGTTTTTCGATATCCAGGGTGCGTTGAAATTTGATTTTAACATTTATTGGCAGGTGAGTAGCCCGCTTAAACCGTGTAAATAGCAATTCGATGTATTCACTTTTTGTATGTGAAGGTAGAACGCAGTGGAACCACAAAAATCGACCGGAAAATCGGTTAAATAGCAATTCGATCGATTCACACCTTATATTTGAAGGTTGAATGAAAAATCGACTACATCGTTGTAGGTCGTTTGAAGGTGTTTGATTGGCAATTAATGTCGTTTGATAGTTTTTCAGGACAAAATTCTAAAGGATCAGTTACATAAAGCTTTACTTTGACTTTACCTCAAACTTTTACTTTGACAGAAAAGTTCAGTATACGTATTTAAACGAAGCATGGCAAATTGAAGACCTCAAAGTTGAAGCAAGGTTAAAATTTGGCAAACTCTCAAATTTTGCTTGCTTTGCTTGCTTTGACAATCAGATGTTGATGACTTTGGTTTAATTAAAGAATAAAAAGGTGGAGAAAATAATAATTAATTCATTTTTTCTCTATTAAATTATTAAATTAACTAAAACACTACGAATGCAAAGAAAAAAATAACGAAAACAAATGTATAAAAGAGAAGCGTCAAGGCGTTCATTGTAGCATACCTCTGAAGTTGGACGCACAGTTTTGAGGTAGCAAATGTCAGGCGAGGTTAACAAAGCTTTATGTATTCGACCCTTAAGTCTTATCAGCTTCTACTGTTTCTGAGTAATTTGATTGCGAGACAAATTTTTTCAAAGTAGCCCATTGTGCGGCGATGGTTTATCGTTATCGAAATTTCGTAGCGTAATCGGGCGCATCCCTGTGAAACAGCTGATTAGATAGATAAATTTTTTGTAAAATTCAATGCAATTTTTTGCATTTGTAATAGCATTTACGTTTAGTTTCTAATTACAAAGCTATTGTGATGGCCACTGTAGGGCGGCAACGTTTTAATTTGGTTTCCAAACTAAATAATATACATATAGAAGATTTACAATACATCGAGAGGGATTTATGCTTCTATGAACTGGTAAGTGAGTGTACATGGAAGAACGAAGTTCACAGGAGGTACTCGAACGACACGACCAATCACTGCTCCTTCCTTAACACATCTATTTCAATCTGACTTCTGGCAGGTATCACTGGGCTTCCTACTTTTCGGCGATGACCGGGCAAACGCCGAATTCGTGTTACAAAAAGTAAGTAGCGGAAGATAAAAAAATATTTAATAAACATCTACGATTTCTTCCTCGCTTTTAGCTGCTCATACTATCAAATACGCATAAAAGTGGCGGCTGTGGTGGCGCCGATTTGCTCACCAAATACATAAGTGTCAATCCGCGTAATTGGCGTGCACAGCTGATCGAGGCATTGGCTATCATAGGAGCACGGCGTGTGTTGCGCAAAATGGGCTTTGATTGGAATGAGCTGCATCAACACTATCTGCCACACATTGGCGAATTGAGTTTACACGTGCATCCACTTTTAAAGGCATTATATCGCGTTTGTGAGCGTTTGAAACCAGCACAAGCTGGACAGTTGGTGCTACGCGTAAACGAACAACGTAAACGGCCCGATGAGCTGCTGCGTTTCTATGACTTTGCATATTTGGAAATATTTCTATTAGATTTCATATCACGACGCATCATCACTTTGGGTGATCGTTCAGCAAATGGTGCAGATGTTGACGTTTTACTGGAATATTTAAAGTTTAGTGATTTGGATGCATTAAAAACATTACTAATTGAAACAATACTTAATAATGCTGAGAGGCAGGCGCATATAAGCGTAGATAATGCAGCAGCTGCAGCAACTGTAAAAAATGCTTGGCATACAGCTGCTAAAGAAGCGACCACGCCAGACAAAGCAAATGCAAATGCGACGAAGTCACTTGCAGCCGCACCACCACTGCCTTCGTCATCATCTGTGCGCAGTTGTGATTTAACAATGAGTGAAAAATATGTGATAAGTCGTGAACATCCTGGCATTTTACTTATAATTAATCAGTTAAACTTCTATGAAGATGCTGATCCCCAATTAAAGGTATTATTGTTCACTTCAAAAATGTTATTGATACACAATTTTTATTAATATTTGATTTTAATATAAAGCATTTGCTACCGCGCAAAGCTCTATCACCCCGTCATGGCTCCAATGTCGACAAAGAACGGCTGAAAGAGGTCTTTACTAGTTTCGGTTATAAAGCTCAGGACTTTGAAAATCTAACACATCTTGAATTGATGCATCGCATACGTGAAACAGTCAAGTTGTCGTTTCAATTTGATTCATTAATTGTTTGCATACTATCACATGGCATTGATGGTTTGTATTAAGCATATTGCAGTCTAGTGGTTTACAATGTTCAAATAAGCCGGCTAGAACTGGTCATGTAACGTAGCAGTTTACCAACAGAAAGTCATTTTAAATTTTCTCAGTGGAAGATAGCTCAATAAGATAGTGCTCTGTTATTGCCGTGATCGGGAACTACATACTTCGGAAGTGGAATATATCGAGGGCTGAGTGGAAAATCACACTATTACAAAACATATTTCAAAATCAATCTGTATCAGATTTGTTTCAAAAATGCTACATTTGTTTGAAAAGCGTCCTAGCATACAATTTTTAAAATTTTTCTTTAGGTAGGGCGTTTTAGCAATTCATTCTGAGAAAAAGCGTTATGAACCAGATTCTAAAATAGTGCGCTGCTGAAAAAGTATTTGAGCTGGGGCGTTCCTCAAAGCAATTTTGGAAAAGGGCGTTTTTGAAATATAGTGATCTTCCCTCAGCCGTCGATGTATCGTTGAAATGTAAACTATGGGGCATAGTCATAGTCGAGATTAAGAGGGCACTAAAATTAACGTCAGCTTTTTGACACCATTTCCTATGGCCTATTTGTCAAAAAAGCTTACGCTAACTTTAGTGCCCACTTTATCTCGACTATGACTACGGCCCTATGTATTTAAGCATGCCAAGTCCTCTTTTACAGAGTAGTCATACTTTCCTGAGATAAGGCATGAACATGGACTATTTTATAAATAGGATTGTGGGTTCGCTATTGTACATATAAAGCGGTCTCCAGATGGCACAGAATTTGTCCCAGAGAACTGCCAGACTTTCAGTTGGTTTATTGCAACGTCACAATATACTCACCAAAGTACGAAAAGATCTGAGTTTTAGTTAGTGTAAGCTAACAATATTGTGAGCTCTTAGACTGTTTGTTTGCGTGGAACAATTAATAAAGTATTTTTCTTCCTAATAGGTTCAGTGTATGGCAGCAATAGCATACCTGTAGAAATAGCTGAAATTGAGCATATAATTACTGGTGATGCGCTATTGGGCAAGCCGAAATTGCTTATTATACAAGCATGCCAAAAAGATGAATCACCCATATATGTAAGAATGATGCATAGTATACAAGAATCTGTTCTTATCACATTACTAATCTCATACTTAACAGGAGAAGCGGAAAGTAAATATAGCACCACATCGTTTCGGTGATATGGTGAAAGCCATGTCCACTGTACCCGGCTATTCTGCTATGCGTCACACCGTCGATGGCACTTGGTTTATACAAGAGTTATGTGATGCTGTGCAACGTTTTGGCGATAGGTATGCATATTTTTGCAATGTAATATTAAAAAAAATCGATGCAATTTTTAAGTCTATTTAATTCCTTCCACAATCTTTTACAGTCGTCATTTGGTTGATATACTAATCGGCGTTAATCGCAAAGTAAGCGAACGGCGTGGCAATGAAAATGAAGTTATGATGCCTATCTCAAGTTATACATTGCGCAAGTTTTTCTTTTTGCCACCACGCAATAAAATATAGAGCGCAGGAGCCAGTGGTATGTGATATTTGTTGTTAAACGTGATAAAGCTCACAACAATTTACACACATACGTTATTTCGACGACTTAGTGGAAGATCACCCTATTTCAAAATAATTCTCAAATACACTGATGTATCTCAAAAATTGATTTGACGAATTCCCTAGCTTACATTTTTTTCAAAAGTGCACTATTTTAAAATTTGGTTTATAATGAGTTTCCTAGCGCCCTATGTGAATGAAAATTCAATACATTTTTATTTGAGATTGGGCGTTTTCAAGCACATTTTGAAATAAGACGTTTCCTTGAGATAGGACATTTTTGAAAAATAGTTAAAATTATGAGATCTTTCAATCGTTTTTAAGTTATAATTTCATCGTTAATTGTAAGACTACTGAATTTTGCATAAAGTATCGAAAACTTTATCTTGACGTAATATTTGTGTTATTTTGTGCCAAGTAGAAAATTAAGATAAAATTGTAAAGAAATAATTAAGACATGACAAAAAAACGATCATATAAATCTTTGTACACTTGCAGTAAATATTGCATTTTATTATTTTTATAAGGATCTAGTTTTTGACTAAGTCAAAGTTAAAACAAATGTAAAGAAAGTATCGATATGCACATTAAATAAGTTTTATTTAAATGATTTGAGTACAGTAATCATTACACTATACGACAAGATCAACTTTTTTGCTGAGTATTGGACCAAACTAACTTTTTTAAAGAGATTAACCCATAAGTAAAAAATACCATACCCTGTTTTTCGAAGTTAGCCTCTAAAACTTAGTTACAGGCTTTCGATGTTCGAATATATAGGACTTTTCGAATATATAGGTTTCTAATAGTTTTGTTTAAAAAATTGAAAAAAGGTTAAGTGTGGGCGTGGCCTTCTTGCTTCTCTTACTTGTTTGATGCACTTTCTTATTTGAAAATGTATGTACGAAGAAATATTATATACTTAATTAAAAATATGCTGTTTTTAATTTTTTCGAAGATCTCACTTTGGCCCTGTACACTTTTAAAAAGAAACTGGATACCCAAGAGGTGCAAGCAAGCCGCTCACACATTTTGCCTTTTTAAATTTTTAAATCTTCGAAAAGTCCAGCATCGAACTTCGAAAGCCCGTAACTTATTTTTTAGACTAACTTCGAAAAAAGTTAGTTTAGTCCAATACCCAGCCGACTGGCGGTGCAGTGTTATGTAGCAGAGAATCAAAATTGTAATAAAAGAAATCAACCGCCTGAAGATAGTCTATGTCAACGAATTTGTCCAGGAGAACGTTTGGTATTCAGCCTAGGCCGCGATATGACAGAATGGAGTATAAATCTGTAGCGCCTGCCTGTTGAAAAAAGCAAACAATTTCAAAGCGACCTTTCTTTTCATGAACCTTATACTGTTTAGCTGACGATATTTTTTCATACAACCACTCTACAGCAGAATCTAAAACACTCGGATAGCTTATCAAGTAGACTGTTTGTGATTCAAAAATGAGTCAACATAGTGGATGGTTGAATAAAAATATGGCTTACTAAAATGAAAAAAAAAAAAAAACAGCTGTGGCATTAAAGCTACTCATCACTCTCGTATTTATGGCTGAGGAACATCAAATCACCTTCAACGCTCTCTCTTGAATTTTTAAAGGTACACGTCGACTACGTATGCAATTTAAAATCTTCTCATTAAGAACAACTTATTTCAAAAACGCATTGTTTTCTTTTTTTTTTTCTTTTAAATGTATCATCTTTTATTATGTACTCGCGTGTGTCACATTTTAGCTTTATAATATTACTTAACTTAGAGTAAATGCTTTAGTATTTATTTATTTGTGTTTACTATAGCATTTTTCAACACATTAGTTTTTATAAAAGTTTTGGCAATTTTTTAAATAAGTAATTTTGAACACCTTTTTAGACGTGCCATACGAAAACTAACACTTTTTTAATATTTAAAAAAGAGGAATAGTGTTAAAATTCTGTAAGAAAACTAACACTTTTAGGTAGTACATTATCTTCCCAAACAAAATAACAGTGTTAGTTTTCGTGTGGCACCTCGATTTGAGCATTAAATAATTCAGTAAGCCAAAGAATTACAATTATGAAATTTCAATATATACATACATATGTATTTTTTTGTGGAATTTTTGTTCCCCAAGTATAAAAAGATTTCTTAAAAGTTTAAAAAAGAAAATTACAATTTTGATCTATGTATGTATTCAATTAGCACTTACTTTTTGAATTAATTTAAAATTTTGAAGGCAATAAATCCATTTTTTGTTATATGCTTAATTTATGTTAAGAAAAAAAAAATATTAAAATTTTGAAAACACTTTCAATATTTTGGTTTAATTTGGCAGTTTTTACTTATAATTATAGTTTTTTATAGTGTAAATATGTTTGAGCGCGTAAAAACAAATAAAAATTTAAAAATATAAAAAAAATTTAAATTTCTGTTTTTGAATTTTTGAAAAAGGTTCCAAACATGTTCCAACTGGCTACAATTTTAAATAAATTTGTTTAAAATCGTTCTCTAAGTTTTTTAAACTTTTAATTTAAGTTTTGTTTTAATTACACTGTACAGCATCGTTTTTCGAAGTTAGCCTCTAAAACTTTGTTACGGGCTTTCGAAGTTCGAAAGTGGTTTTATTACTAATTTTTTTGTTTAATTTAATTGAAAAAGGCAAAATGTGGGCGTCGCGCTACATGACCCTAACCACCACTTTTTCAAGCAAACAAATTAAAAACCCAAATCTTCGAAGGGTTCAACTTTGAAAGCCCGTAACTGCAGGCTAACTTCGAAAAACGGGGAATGAAATTTTATTAACTTTCGTCTTAATCTCTTCCGAAAAGTTGGTTGGATTCAATCGTTCTTTTTTCCTACGAATTTTGAGACGTTTTTTTTTTATTATTTTATTTCAAGCAACTATTTTTGCCAATTTCAACGTTTTTCATTTTAAATAGAGATTTCGATTTTGTGCGCACATACTCGTTCGATGCTCAATACTCGGATTTTTTTTTTTTTTTGAATTGAACTTTTTTGATGAATGTTTGAAAAACTTTATAATCTGTTTCAAGTTTTTTGTAGTTCTTAAATTTTTGTGAATGTATTTTTTATAAATTTTTGGAAAAATGTACCCACATATTCATAAAAATTAAAATTGGTTTATAAAGCTTTTTAAAATGAATTTTCATACAATGAATGTTTGAAAAACTTTATAATCTGTTTCAAGTTTTTTGTAGTTCTTAAATTTTTGTGAATGTATTTTTTATAAATTTTTGAAAAAATGTACCCACATATTCATAAAAATTAAAATTGCTTTATAAAGCTTTTTAAAATGAATTTTCATACAAATTTTGAATTATAAGAGCTCAATAAACCTTTTATATTTTTTATAAATAAGGGGATTAAAATGTATTTTTTTTTTTTTTCGAAATATCACAAGAAATTGCTGGAACTTTTTATATGCAACATTAATTAACAATAGTGTGTTAATTTCTTGTGTTTTTTTTTTGAAAAAAAAAATAAAAATTTAGTTAAAAATTGTTCAAGTGTTTTGTTTTTAGATTTTTAATTTTTATGTTGGCAAATTTTTATAAATATGTGAAACATGAAATTGGTTTAAAATTTGTATGCGTTTTCAATTTTTGATTGAAGCTGTTTTTATTTAAAAATTTTTGTAAATGGTAAAAAAATTTTAAACCATTTTCATTTGAAATGTTTTTCAACTTGTGCTAATTTTTTTCTTTTTTTTAAACATATTTAATACTAACTAACTAAATTTTAATGACTCAATAACTTTCCCTGTGTTTTTAATAAGGATTTAAAATCTGTTTTTATATTTAAAACTTATTTTTTTTTTTAACTCGTTAATTGTATTATATATTTAGTTTTAAATTTTCTCTTTTACTGTTTTAAATAATTTTTGAATTTGAATCATATTTTGTTATAATTTTATATGGCATATTTTTTTGTGTTATTACTGTTTTTTTTTTAAATACCTACATTTAATTTTTTTTTTTTATTGTGTACATATATTTTGTTGTTGCTTGTTGTTTTTTGTGTTGCCGCTGGAACTTATGTTGTTACAATTTTGAATCGCTTATGCCTGTATGACACTACGTATTTTTCTTGTTTTTTTTTTTATTTTTTTTTGTTTTTTTTTTTGTGTTATTTTTGTTTTATTTTTTATAAATTGTTTTTGTGATTTGAATTTTTCTATAAAGAATACAGAAAAAATACAAAAAAAATATTTTTAATTTTTTTTTTTTTTTATAAATTGTTTTTGTGATTTGAATTTTTCTATAAAGAATACAGAAAAAATACAGAAAAAAATATCACAGAAAAAACGTAGTGTCATATAGGTTTTAAATTGGCTTTATTTATGCTTATATTTTTGTTAATATGTAGATTTACATTCATACACATATGTCTATAACTTGTTTTTGTTAGAAAAATATTTATTTTCTTTATATTTTCTTAGCTTAAACTATTTACTTTCTTATAAATATGTTTTTTTTATTATTAATTGTGCATTTATGCGCTCTAACTTGCTACGTTTTTTTTTTATTATTTTTTCGTATTAGTTTTTAAATCATAAACTCTTTCACTTAGGTTTAATTTTTAAATTTTTTGTTTTCAGCGTGTTTGCACTTATCAGCCGTCTCTCGTATGTAACATACTAACGGCTACTTGTTTGGCTTACGTATTTCTTAGTTATATTTTTGTTTATTACGTCGGTTTCTATCACGAAACAAAATTTAAAATAGGAAAAAAAACTTATTTTAATAATTTTTTTTTTTTTTTTTGTTTTAATTTTTATACTTACTAATTATTTTCTTTTCTAACACTTTCCTACCTTTTTTAGTTTACTTTCCGCACAACTGAATTTATTTCATTCATTTTGTACTGCCGTTATTGCGCACATCTTCACTCAAATATATAGTTTTCATTTCATTATCATTATATCATGGAAGGGAATA
Organism: Campiglossa producta; assembly: GCA_964058755.1. NCBI lineage: Eukaryota > Metazoa > Arthropoda > Insecta > Diptera > Tephritidae > Campiglossa > Campiglossa producta. Next base: position 10,168,272 of record CAXKVI010000005.1, on the reverse strand, counting down.
AAGTCGAATCTAAACTCGTAAGTACTTATTATATATAGTTATATTATATGTATAAACATTTTTCATACACACACATAGTATTTTGGTAATTTTTAAATTATATATAAACAATGCTAATAGTAAACAGTTAGACTGATATTTTTGTTTTTTAAGTTTTTAACACTTTTATAATGCTAGATTGAGATTTTATAATTTTTTTAAATTATATTAAAAAATTAGAGAGCAGTTTGAAAATGTTGGGAGCGATGCTCCCATGTCATGTGTCATAGTACTTTTCATTGACATCAAATGACGACTTTGTGTCGGGGGACTGCATGTTGCGCAATTTTTTTAGGACAATAACACTATTGAATTATGCCCATTACTGACAACGAACTGCAAAAAACTATCTTGTTATTAAGGAATATTTTGATGCCTTTATTTTGACATATTTCTGTCGTCGGGCCCACTTAATGGCAGTTTGAAAATGTTGGGAGCGTTGCTCTTCAAGGAATTTTTCACGAAAATATTGGAAAGTGTCATGTGTCATAGTACTTTTCATTGACATCAAATGACGGCTTTGTGTCGGGGGACTGGCTGCATGTTGGACATTTTTTTTAGGACAATAACGCTATTGAACTATGCCCATTACTGACAACGAACTGAAAAAAAACTAGCTTGTTATTAAGGAATATTTTGATGCCTTTATTTTGACATATTTCTGTCGTCGGGCCCACTTAATGGCAGTTTGAAAATGTTGGGAGCGTTGCTCTTCAAGGAATTTTTTATGAAAATATTGGAAAGTGTCATGTGTCATAGTACTTTTCATTGACATCAAATGACGGCTTTGTGTCGGGGGACTGGCTGCATGTTGCACATTTTTTTTAGGACAATAACACTATTGAATTATGCCCATTACTAACAACGAACTGCAAAAATAAACTAGCTTGTTATTAATGAATATTTTGATGACGTTATTTTGGCATATTTCGGTCATCGGGCCCACTTAATGTCGCACCCTATTTGTAGGACACATATCGTAGGCCGCCGTGGTGTAGCGGCAAGTGTTCGGCCTTCTACACCAAGTCGTGGCGGATGTAAGAAAAACGCAAAAGCAACACACCACAAGTTGGAAAGAGAAGCTCGGCAAAAATCTCGTTAGAGGTTATTGATATACCGCCACCATTCGTTTTTTTATCTTTTTTTATCGTCGTTCGCTTTACAGAAGCATGAATGTGCCAAAATTAAAATTTTGGGAAATCGTATTTTAAAGTTTATTCCTCTCGCAAAATTTAAAATTTCAGTTTTTGACATAAATATGTTTTAGCAGGTTATATTCTCATTATACACTTTCCACTGATATAGTTTTTACGTTTATATTCTTTCAACATCTCGAGATTCGGCATATTCATCTTTGAAAAATTTCCATAGAAAATTTTTTAAAATTTTCTTTGTGCCAGAAAATGTTTACAAACTGTTAAAGTTTTTTTAAATTTTTCTTTTGTCAGAAACATGAATGTGTTGCACTCAACAACAGCCACCATGGCGTATACGTAACAATTTTGCTACACATTCGTGTTTCTGACAACATAAAAATTTTACAAAATTTAAAAATTCAGTTTTTAAACATTTTCATTGCGCCAGAAACATGAATGTGTAGTGCGTGGAGATGAGCTTTTTGCTAATTTACCCTGAGAAAAAAAAAATTATTTTAACGAAATACTAAGTCTTTGAAATTTTTTAGTACACTGATAAAAACGTTGCTTGGCTTTAGCTTTATCAACTTGATTTCTAGTGGAAAAAAATTTTAAATACTTAAATGCATGCATTTATTACTTGATGGACCGTTCAAGCATCCAATATAATTTTTCATTATCAAAACTTTGTTTTTTAATAAAATTTTTTTAATTCAGTTTTTTTTGGCAGTGTTGAAACTATATAAATCCCTAGTAGTTAGTATTTGGAAACATATCGGTTTACCAGGTTTAGAATTATTCCGAAAGTATACATAAGAACCACTGTATTAATTAAGCACAACCTCCCAGAACCAATCAAGTTTAATGAAAATGATTTTTTAGAAAATGCTAGAACAGCGTCAAATAAATCACCGATCTATACAACTTGTCACACCCTAATGTGTATAGTTCTAGTAACGTTACTTTACTTTTTTCATTACATTAAAGTATAAACACTAAAACTAATTCAACATTAATAACAGATTTCAACAAAACATAAAAAAATGAAAATTAAATCTGTACTTGTAAAGTTAAAGCCTGATACACCCTGTGATACGATATATTTGTTTTTTTTTTTTTTTTAGTAAGCTTTTCTAAAATTTCTCATGTCTGTACTTACCAAAGAGGAACTTAGAAACTAGTTACATGCATTTGCTTGTACTTGAAATTAATACTTAAAAATTAATTACTTAAAAGAGTAGTTTTAATTTTTTTTGTTAATTAAAACCAAGGACTGAAACCGAAACCGTAACCGATTAAAACCGATTCATTTTTCAAAACCGAAATCGTAACCGTTATTTTGATGTGAAAAAGAACGAAACCGAAACCGTTTCGCAAGCCAGAACCGGTTCCAAACGGTTTTGAATTTTTTTGTCTTTTTTCTTTTTGTGGGAACATATTTTCTTTTACCAAAGGGTACCCTGAATAGAAAAAATTTAGCTATAGCTGAATGAAGGCAACGAAAAAACGAAAACCAAATCTTCGAAAGGTCCACTTCGAACTTCGAAGGCCCGTAACTAAGTTTTGGTGGCTAACTTTGAAAAACGGGGAATGCCATTTTTTTTTACTTATATCTCAATATCTTCAAAAAAGTTGATTTAATCTAATACCCAGGAAGAAATGGATTTTGTCTTATAGTGTTATTATATTTTTCAGCTACATACTTAAGTTTTGTAGTAGTACAACTTTTTTGTGTTCGTGTTTTTATTTGGAAACCGAAACCGGAACGAAACCGTAACCGAAACCGAAATAAATTTTGAAGAACGAAACCGGAATCGAAATAAATTTTGAAGAACGAAACCGGAACCGAAATCGAACTGTGTTATAAAACCGAAACCGAAACCGGAACGTTATTTGAATCGGTTTCATACCTATTTTTCATTTCTAGGCGAATTATTCTTTTCGGCATACATTTGTGGTTGACATTTTATAGTTCCCTGAGGATACAAAACTAGGTCAAAACCAACAATAGAAAATATATTCTTTAAAAGTGCGAGGGGAATAAAATTCCACCACACTGAAAAAATCGTAATTTTTTAAATTAGCAATATCTGTATAATCAAACATAGAACTTTGTTATACTTTGGCACAGACCAAGGCGAATTCATACAGGTGGGTTCGAGCGAATTCAGATCTACACACACCCACACACTCTTTGTAACTGGAAATGTCAGACAAAGCATCAACATAAGCAATTTGACAGCTGCGATTCGGTTTTCAAGGAAGAAGAATAAACCATATGGTGGGAAGATGCCACCTGTAATGAATTCGCCTTGCCACAGACCCTACTTTTTTCATCATACAAAAAACAAAGCATTTTTTACCACAGTAGGACTGCCAAAGTGCTTTAAATGGAAATTTGTAGACTTCTGAGTTGAACATACATAATTTCATGATATATAGTGACTTACCCCCGAATTCTGTAAGCTGTCTCTAGTCACTAATAGAGACAATTCGTGTTCCAATTCCATGTGGTCCAATTACAAACCTCAAATGACAGATCTCAATTTTGTGACTTGAGATGAGACAAAATTACAGAATTCCGGGGTTAATACAAGACTTTGTTGCCATTTCACACAGGTCCTTATATAACTTTTATTTTACTTAATTTTCACATTTTCGTCTTTTCCTTAAGCATTACATTTTTGGTTATCTAAATTTTACACGCGGAACCAACAATTTTTTTTTGTCGTACGCCGATCCGCCAAGTATTTCTATTAGTACATACTCATAAGCTTTGTCAAAATCTATTTACAGTTACAATTTCTTTTTTTTTTTTTCAAAAAACCTCACATTTGTTTTTTATCACTTTTTAAATTTGTGTATCTCATATGGCTGTAAGTGGTTTCCGCTTTTGGTTATATTTATACCGTTACACCTACTTCCGCCTTTTCATTTCTTTGCCTTTTCATTTCCCTCACTGCTTACATGTAACTGTTGCTTGTTTGTTATCCTAAATCACGTACAATTTCAATTTTATCGCACATTTCGGAATCGGGTATGGTTGTGAAGTGCGTACGATCGCTACGAAAGGTATTGCGTTCGTTTGAGCTCGTTTTGATGGAACGTTCTGATGGTGTTTCGGTGCCACCTAATTGTATGCGTTTCTGTAGCGCTGATACGAAATTCTGCAAATGTGAAGCAGTGTAAATTTAAGCTTGTCGAAATGATATCGATAATTTTTTTTTTTCGTTAATAATACTTGGATTTAAATAAACATACCTGCGAAATAATATCACCACGCGCTGTGCGCACTTGATATAAATAGCGGTACTTGCGTTGGCTTGCCTCTTCGCGCGTTTCACGCGTTCGTCCGCTCATGCGATTCGCACCCAAGCCTGGCGGGCCAGCACAGCGCGCCATTTGTTGATGATGATGTCGCAGATAAATACGTTTACGATGATCCACACGCCAGGCAGTGATGAAGCATTGTATCATTATACCGATTATTATGGCAACGGGCCAGGTGCATATCAAAATGCCGCCATAGCAAGGCGGTGGCGAGGGATTGGGTTTCATATTTAAAATCTTCAACGAAATTGATAAATTTTAAAATTTGAGAGCTTCATTATGTATTGTGAACGATAACCTACACGAACGAATCCTCTCTTGACGGTTTGGGGCGGTTTACAGGGTTGCCACCTATCTCTTTTTTTTAATTTCGTACCAAGATATGCCAATATGGGTATCAAATGAAAGGTATTTTCGGCGACATACCAACTAAAATGTTTTCAAGTAGGGTTTCCACCTAGGGGGCCACCTAACCGCAGTATATTCGTATATCTGGTACTATCTTGAGAACCGCTTGACCGATTGGGATGAAATGTGACATATGGCTATCCACTTGGGGGTTGCCACTTGGGGGCTTTACAGGGTTACCACCTATCTTAATTTTTTTTTAAATTATGGAGCAAGATATGCCAATATGGGTATTAAATGTAAGCTTCGGCGACATACGAACTAAAAGATTTTCAAGTAGGGTTGTCACCTTACCGAAGTATATTTTAGGAACATTTAAGGGGATCATTTTAGGGTTATTTTTTGGTATAATGTGACTGCTAAACGAAATGTCAAAAGACGAATCGTCCGGGTGGGTTATCGTTTCGCAACAGAAAATGAGGTCGTAAGTTTCGATTTCAATTCACTAACTCAAATATCTTCACTACTTACCCATTTTATCGTATCTAAACTGTGCATAAAAAAATCGATTGATGCAATAATCATTGTGCTACCAACGATACTCGATGTTAGTATTGTCACATATTTGAGGCTGCATAACGTCAATACAGAACAAATGAAAGCGCCACCCACAATAGCAACATAAATTTCACGATACTGTGAGCACATACAAAAAAAATTGGTTTATTGGTGACTTAAAAAAAAAATTGAAAAATTAACTTACGCCAAATTCATTCTCAGGCATTGTGGCCACACATACAGCCATAGCTGCACCAGCAACAAGAGCACCTGCAGTTGCACTGATTAATATCGACGCCACTGGATATGTGGAACCAATGACAGCACCGAATAAGCCCGCAACAATGGCTAATGCTGAATCTGCAGGTTTACCGATTAGCGTTATTTGTAAATCTTGTAGAACGAATATGCTATTGGCGCCGGCTAACATGCCACTTAGGAAGCCCACAGCGCGTAGGCAGCGGTAACCTGTGAGAAGGATAAAAAAAGGTATTAAGTGAACTATTTTTTAATAAGAGATAATAAAAAGGATATAGGTTTGTAATAGAGAAGCGCTTCGAGGATTTCAATTGTTCAACTGAACCTACTCTTCTAACCCCTCTGTCCCTCTGGACCAACCCTGTTGAAACTGCACGTTTCCTTGGACTCCCCTTAGAAGAGCTTGATGAAGATCTTCGGAATGATCATACACTCTAGGCAGGGCAATGCATTGTTAACAACAACAACAACAGGCTTTCGAAAGCAGGGACCTACAGTTTTTTTGCCAGCTCCGAATCGCTTCTGCAAAGCAAATGAATTTTCGCTGATAAGCTTTTCATGGCGGAAGTACAAACGACTTCGGTATTTGGCCGCAGAGAAGGGGAGAGGCCTCGAACCAGATGGAAACACCGATGGAGCTAGTTATTATGATGATGAGAGGCTCTTCACTAGGTTCCCGCTCTCAAAATCTATTACAATAATCACATAGATTACCTTTTTCGAAAGTCACACAAGTCGATAACCGACCATAGTGATTTGGGCCCCTATCGCTGTTGATAGTTTCAATGGGCTTCGAATTTTTGTCGAACATAGATTTGATAAAAAAAAATTAATGCAATCAATTCTGAATCCTGAGATCGAAAGTCGTCTTGCCGGACCTCTGTCGAAATTACTATTTGTTACAATAATCACATAGCCTTTTTTATTGAACAACGAGGCGATTCTGCATTGAAGGAAAAAGTCACTCAAGTCGATAATGGACAATGGTGATTTCATGCCCCTATTATGAGGTTCGTTCGATGCTCGTTCTTTGCAGGATGATTCGTATTATCAGCTGTACGCTGCTTTTTAAAGATTTTCGTTGCACATTGAATTGTTTGTCGGACAAAATTTTGTTTCAAATAATTACAGTTAGTGTAGCGTGTGGGTTTGTGGGACCAAAAGTGGCCTTTTCTATCTCTCGCGACATTTTTCGGCCTGTTTTAGCAGTTATGCCATTTTGTACTTTTTTTGTATTCTATAATGAACATCATAATGCCGAATGAAAACTCGTTCGATCAGCTCTTTCGACAACAATCAAAGATTGGATTTTTTTTTTTTATAATAAGAGCCTTTGTGATTATTTTGATGATAAATGACCTAAATTCGAATAATACTTACCAAGCACCGCATAAACGATACCAAAAACTGCAGTTATCGTCCATAGTAGGGCGGACAATGAATCAGGTGTTGTTGTTGCGCATGTTGGACTCTCCAGAATGCCCTGCAATTCAAAGCAAAACGAAATCATTCATTAAAAATTCAATTCTGCAAAAAAAACAACGGTATAAACAATGCAAAATAAAACAGCACCACGTGCTAAACGATAATTGAAAACGAAATCAATCAACTTGACATAAAAATCGATTAACTAAAATCGAAAAGCATTTGCACATGTAAGCGTTGGTTTTAAAAACTTATTCACTTTATTCGATGGGGCTGAAAATTGGAAGGGTGAACCCAAACTAAAGGAAAAACATAAAAAGAACAAGTAAGGAAGTCAAAGTTCGTGTACACCGAACATTAAATACCCAGCGGTAGTTTTCATATGATTTTTCGAAATTTTCCATTTCGGAAGTGAGCGTGGTTGGAAAGCGATTTCGTCCAATTTCAGCCGGTATACTCCCAATTATGCTAGTATACCTTGAACCAAATTTCATCGTTCTACCGTAATCAGTTTAAAAGTAATGACCCGTAAATTTTTCATATATGCCTCCCTGACAAGTGGGCGGTGCCACGCCTATTTTTATAAATTTATCAAAAAATCATAATTGAATGACTAGGGGTTCATCCTATCATTTTAGCCATTTCCGTTAGCGAATTATGTCAATTTAGGTGATTTTCGAAAATTTTCGATATCGAAAGTGGGCATGGTTGAAGGGCGATTTTATCCAATTTCGTCAGGTATACTTCCAACGATACTAGTATGCTTTGTGCCAAATTCCATCGTTCTATCGTAATCAGTTTAAAAGTTACGACCAGTCGAATTTTCAAAAATGCCTCCCCTGAAAGTGGGCGGTACCACGCCTACTCTAAAAAATGTATGGAAAAATCATAAGAGAATGACCAGGGGGATTCACCTATAAAATTATATCATTTTAGCCATTTCAGCTACCGAGATATGTAAATTTATGTGATTTTCGAAAGTTTCGATGTCGAAAAAGCGGGTGTGGTTATCATCCGATTTCGCCCATATTCAATAGCAACTTACCTTGGCCAGAACTTGTATACAAAATTTCATGCAAATATCTCAATTTTGACTCAAGTTATCGTGTACACGGACGGACAAACGGACGGACATGAACTTTTTTTTCAATCTAAGAACTTTCATATATGGAAATCTATATATATCTCGAAGCGAAAAACGAGCTTAAAGTGTGAAAGCGGGCAGGATAACCGTAAGTTGTGCGCTTTGTTGCATCCTGGTGGGTATATTCTTGGGGTAAGTGCAATTTTGTAGATGCATAAGTGGCAAGAAGTGCGTCATAACCGCATTTATAAATGCATTCATAACAAATGCCAACAACAGTCACAAAAGCAAACGTTAACAAATACAAAGATCAGCAGTTTACTGCGTGCTTAGTTGCTGTTAGCTGTTGGCGTCGAGAAAGTTTGTGGCGGTGGGATGGCGATGACAAAAACTTGGCGACCATCATCACACAGCCAACAAACACATAGAAATACATACATACAGACGTACGATGTAAATGAAATGTGGGTCAATTTCTATTGCAAGAGTCATAGAGCAATGGAGCAGTGCCTGCTGCAAACAGGTCAGCGGCGGCGGAGGACTCTCAAGTAACACCACTGGCAGCACAGCACAAGGCAGCAGAAAGCGGCTGACTGCAGCATAAGTGGCCAACAATGTAAACAACAAATATGTAAATGTTTAGTATTTAAAGAGAAAAGTTTAAAGAAAAAAATGAAATTTGTTTTTTCTCACATTACAAGTAAAAAAATCAACAGCAACAAAAAGTAAAACAGCCGTTAGCAATATATGAATGGGAACGCTAATACGAATAACTAAGAAAAAAAAAAGTTGTACAAAATTTAACTTAAAACAAAAAATAGCACAAAAATATGGAAACAGCTACAAAGAGTACACCAGGACGCTCTGCTCACAAGGAAGATCTCCTCCGCGTACTTAAAACTGAACGCCGCAACGATTGATCATTCCTGAAAAAAGAGGACTTAACTTCCCAATTAGCGACTAAGCTGAAGGAACCATCCGACGCCAATCCGAATCCAGTTAACATGGAGAAACTAGTTTTGAAGTGGAATATAAGGGAGATATCAAAGAAGACGCCGACAGTGCATTTTACCTCGAAAATTGGCTTTTGGAAGAACAGCTTACTGTCCAAGGCGAATGCATAGAAGGTGGCATACAAGATCTTCTTGAGACACAAATCCCTGATAGGTTAAAGAGGTGGACCGCTAATTATCTGAACTGGCTGCAGGCGTCGGTAATCCAAACCCAGACGTATTAGACAGGCGGTGTCACAGGGTGGTAACCTATTCCCGACACAGTTTAACTTCTATCTATCGAAGATGCTCCCACCACCAGAGGGCCTCGCCATCGCCTCGTATGCTGACGACTGTACAATAATGGCGACGGGGAAGGGCCCCCATACTTATAAACTCTGTGCGAAAATCAACAGTTACCCCTGCGACCTTTCCAGGTTTTTCATCGAGCGAGATCTGACAATATCACCGACTAAATCTACGTCGACACTCTTTACGACAGGGACTCACCAAGTGAGAAACGAATTAGACATTTACGTTGATGGAACTAAGCTACCAACTGTCAGCCACCCAAAGTTAAAGGGGGCCGAGATCCAGCATCATATTACCTTGCCGTTTGATCTGCGGAATCATAAGCGGGCTCTAAATGACATCCACACAGAGTCGGTTGATACCTTTGTCACATCTGGGCCTATATTAAATAGTCTTCCACCCGATTTTGCTGAAGAAGAACACACCTTGCCAAGGGAGACTAGAGTCACTGTGGCCCAGTTTCGGTCTGGATACTGTAACAGGTTAAACTCTTACTTATCCAGACTAAATGACACACTCTCTGGTCCAACCCTTTTGGAACTGCACGTTTCCTTGGACTCCCGTTAGAAGAACTTGATGAAGATCTTCGGAATGATCATACACTCTAGGCGGGGCGATACATTGTTAACAACAATAACAACAACAACAAGCGCGGTAAGCTCCTACATATATCCAGGAAACCCTGTGTAGCTTTAAAAATTATGCACGATATGGGGTGATATGACATAAGGTTGACTTAATAGTACGTATTAGATCTTATGCGACGGGGTCTATATCGCGCCCGATTTCAACCTCCTGGATCGTGATATACAAATACAGTTTAAGGTAAGAATGTGATGAAGGCTTAGATAGTGATAGGCAGAAGTGGGAGCCCTCTTCATTGTTACCAATCGGAAGTGTAGATTAGGCCAGTTTTAAAAGTCCCGTTGTGATACCACCGACATTAGCAAAGGCGTTCCCAGCTCTTCGCAAAAGTTGGGAATCTCCACATAGCAGAATCTCGGGACTGACACTCCTAAAGCGACACCATTACTCAAACCATTTGGATGACTTGATGAAGGCCATCGAGACCTTTATGTCCAGCTCTGAGCGACTAGACTTCTGCGTAAACTTCCAGCAACCACCTTTGTTTGGTTCGAAGCCCTGTTTAACGCCGTTGAGGTCCATATAAGTATTAAAGCTACCGAGATTGCTACTGAGATAAAAGTATACGCAACAGGATAAATCCTTGGGAACGATTTCGTTGACCGCGGAGGCATATCTACCTCGAAAAGATTTTAAGACCCCTAAGGGAGGTTAGTACCTTCCAGTTGATTAGCTCTATTAATTCCAGAAAATATAATAGATTCTAAAATAAGACATACTTTTGGGCTCCTAACACACATACATTCATACATAAGTGCGTCGTTATATTCAAATTTTTGGGAAAAAAATCGCATTTAATGTTAACATGAGAGTAAAATAAAAAGTTTTACAAAGCTAACAATGGAAATGAGTACCATAATCCACAAAAGAATTGAAGCAGAATATGTAAAGAAGTCGATGCAAACACCCACTACCAACTATCCCATGCCGAATATATGGTACTGGGTACTATTTTGAAATGAAGTGGCGTCGCTGCCTCACAATTCGCTCTTTGTCTCATTTATCACTTTCCCAACTCATGATAATTTTGGACAATTGGTTTTTTGTGTCTTGCAGTTTCAATTTTCCTTTCCCTTTTTTGCACTTTTGTGGCTTTTTAGTGGCTGTAAACAATATGGCTTGGAAATGAATCCATGCTAGTGGGTGCAATGCGCAGCAATCACCCTCAAATTAGTGTGAAATTACTTTTTACTCATGAACTTGTTTCCCCTTAGGTTGGGTTGAGTGGCTAGTCGTGGGATTGCTAATACTTCTATTGTGCAATGTGGACTCCCATTTTATTACGTTGTAGCGTCCTCGGTTGCTGTAAAACTACCTTGCGCTGAAAGTAATCAGAGTGAATGGCTATTACGACATCCCTGGAAATTGCCCCGTACTCTACTCCCGAGTGGGAATGCCGAGCTGGACGTGGGTGACCCCGACAGTTCACCGTGGCTAGCTGTAGTCTACTTGTGGACAGGTGGGCTCCGGATAAGCCTTAAAAGCGCTTTGCCGGCACCCTACCAGTTTTCGAGATCCTTGTGTCCGTTTTTCGACGGTAGTAACTACTAGGGTTCACTGAAGTGCAGCACTCGAGAGTGCTTGGAGTGTTTACTGCATCTTTAGAGGATATATCGAGAGGGCCGGTGTCTGATGTCTCCCTATCCGAAAACCTTGTAGCCTCAGTAGAACCAGCACGTCGTCGACCTTATGCGATAAGTGGACATGCTGACTTAACCATGTAGGCTCATTGTTTGCCTATAGACGATCAATAACTAATCACTTTGTTCATGCAACCAACAAGCGCTGAGCTCATAAGTTAATAAGTCAACTGTCTTTACGAAGCTCATAAAGTTTATAATCCTTTCATGCTTATGCACTTATTGGTGTGTTTATTTTTCACACATACTTCCTTAAGTAATTCTGTTGATGCCCCAACGCCTTTCACAACAAGCATGCAAGCGTGCCAGCCATAAGTGACAGTTTGTCAGTATGTGTGAAATTACGCTGCCACTGAAGCGGTTGCCAGGTCATGGCCTAATCGCGCTCGTTCGTTAGCTCGTTGACGCGCAACCAATTTACTTGCAAAGCACTGGCGGATCTTCGGAAGAGGGGGTTCTACTCGCCGGGAATAAACACATGATACTTGGGGTAATACGGAACCCTAGAGGGCACTCGGAATATAAATATCGTCGGCTAAGAATGTAAACCTGCCAACGACCAAAAAAATATTTTTCAGTAGAGGCAAAAAACCAAACTTAACTTGAACTTTATGGTTATAGTTTGAGGGCCATTATTGCCTTGAAATATCAAAAATTAAATAATATTCGCTGGCTTGACTTAGACCCAGAAAGTAATACTCTAGAATAGAACAGTAACCGGGCGACAGAAGCTCTATATGTTGGATTTAGCAGCTGTTCTCATCAAAATTTGTTTGATATTTGTATATTTATTTTTCTTTCGGATACTTCTTCGAACTGCATCAAAGAGTCGATTTGGCTAAGAACGGGATTTGGCAGGTTTACACTCTTAATATGCGGCGTAGAACGATTCTAGAAAAGCTAGGTTCTTAGTCGGATATGCCGAAATTTCTCCATCAGCGATTTTCCGTGGCTCTAAACTAGTAGTCGAACACCATCACTCACAGTAGCCTCCGTCTCTTGCATAGTATGAAGTTCGGGTGTACAGATGAGTAGCAGCGCTAAGAAATCAGCTGCATAAAATTCGTTAGCCCAGAAATCAGAGACGTTTAGGTAGGTAGAAGAGCACGATTCTAAAAATGTCTTAGCCAAATGTTCATAATAGAACCAGGAACGACATAGGTTCGACTCAGCCGAATCATAGTGAGTGATGTTTTAGGAAAAATATTGAGCTGAGTAGAAGTTCGTCAAAGAATCAGGGAGTCATACGGCAGCTTGGACCGGAAGTCAAGTAATTGCCGTAGAGAGGAAGAGCAATAGCTTGTGAAAGAGGAGTAGGAACAGTACCAGGGTGAGTACTGGTAACAACAATGGAGTGGGAGAAGAAGAAACAGTCTAAATGAGAGGCAGAGTGATCTAGTAAGAAAGGAAAAGGAAGGGAGATAAATTGCGGTGTAGAGCATGGGTCGGCAGATTTGCAAGTGCAGGTGTATAAGTGAGAGCGCTTATACACGCGCTGTGATCGTCCGAAATATATTTTTAACATTCGCTGACCAAACAAGCGACACCTCCACGCGATGTAGTTGCGCCCCTTGCTCAGCGACGACAAAATCATTTGGTAAATAAAGAGCGCAACATGTCTGTGTGATGAATCCAACTTGTTTGACTGATCTTAAGATCTATGGGGCGCCGATGCTTGGTGTAGAGTAATAAGAATGGGTTGTGCCTTTCATACCGAAGGTTCCATATTTAACTTTCGGAAAAGTTAGAAAGGTTTCTTTTTTCGAAAAGAGAGGTAGGGTGATCTGGTGTGAAAGCGAGCAAAGAAATGGCGAAAGAGGACGAGGAATTGCGCCTTTCATACCGAAGGTTCCAGGTTTAACTTCCGAGAAGGTTAGATAAATAATAAAAATTCTTCAGAAAATTTTTTTTTCGAAAAAGGGCCACCACGGTGGCATACTCTCTGATATCTTTCTGCACTGAAAATCTTTTCTATAAAACTTCAATATCTGTCTTAGAATGGGATGGAGCTGGATTCCACAAATTTTTTAGAAGAAATCTTATAACTTTAAACGAGCTAAACTTGTATTTTTGTATACTATCTCGGGAACCGCATAACCCAGGGTTATTATGGGGTCATTTTGGGATCATATTTGGATTATTTTAGGATCATTTAGGGCTCACTTTGGGATAATTTTGGGGCTATTTTGAGATAATTTTGGGTTCTATTTTGGCACAATTTTGGGGTCATTTTGGGATAATTTTGGGAACATTTAAGGGTTGTTTTGGGTTGTTTTGGGATTATTTAAAGATTATTTTGGGATTATTTTATGGTTATTTTCGGATCATTTTATGTATGTACATTAGAGCGTATCCCCAAAAAAAGTTGAAAATGTTCCCCCCCAGTTTGAACACTTACCTTATGAGGTTTTGAAAAAAAAATTTTTAAATTTTTTTGTCACCCTGTAAAAACAGCGAAATTTGTTTTTTTTTCTATAACTTCTATATTTCTAGTTCGATTTTCAAAAGTGATACATTTTTAGAAAGGTATTCACCAAGGCAATATTTCATCAATAGAAACTTTTAGCCCTTTTTTTCTTAGTTTTCCGGAAATTTTTTTTTTTTTCAAATACAGGGTGTTGGTTTTAGTAAAAATAGAATAAAAACTGAACTTGGCATGAAGGGCTAAAAGTTTCTATGGATTAAATCTTGCCTTGGTGAATACCTTTCTAAAAATGTAGCACTTTTGAAAATCGAACGAGAAATATAGAAATTATAGATAAAAACAAATTTCGCTGTTTTTACAGGGTGACAAAAAAATTAAAAAAATTTTTTTTGAAAACCTCATAAGGTAAGTGTTCAAACTGGGGGGGAACATTTTCAACTTTTTTTTTCCTCCATACACCGTGATACGCTCTAATGTACATTGAAGGGCCTTTTTGGGGTAATTTTGGAATTAGTTAGGGGCCATTTTGGGATCATTTTAGGGTTAATTTGGGGTAGTTTTGGGATCATTTTTGGATCGTTTTGGGTTCAATTTCGCATCATTTTGGGAACATTTAAGGGTCTTTTTTGGGTCGTTTTGGGATAATTTTCTTTTTTTTTTTGGGATTATTTTAGGGTACCTAGGTAATTTTGAGATCAAGTAAAGTTAGAGCTTAATTGAAGCACCGAGCAAGCTCGGCTAGGTACTTAAATTATGAAAACATGAAAATTTGGTGAGAAGCTCAAGCTTAAAGTCATATACATATTCGCTACCAAAAATATTAGAAAAGCACTTTCTTTATAAATTTCCGAAAGTTCGGACAGTAGGTGGTTGTTAAAATTAAAGCTCTAGGCCTCCCTCACCGAACTCTCACACCTACCACTGTTTTACAAAAACAAACGTATGCAACTACATATATAACATATTCACTCACCTTTATCAAGAAGGGCCAATCCAAATTTTCCAATTCGTTTGTGTCATCATGACCATGGCGTTGCTCATCCTCATTTTCATATAAAACGTCCACGGTATGCATTTTATAGCAAATGTTCTACTTGTTTTTGTTGTGTGTTTTCATTTACGTTTGCTGTTTGCCAAAGCAATTGGCCTGCTTTCAGCAAATACACAGTGGTGATGCTGTAGCAGCAGCAGCAATAGCGACTGCGACTGCGACTGCAACAAAGCGATTGTGACAGTTCGACTTTTCGATTGAATTGGGCGTATTCGTTGGCGTGCGTGTTTATGAAGAGAAAATCGAACGTTAACTGCGACAGCGACGCTGCTACGAGCGCAGTTAATATTTACAAAGTATTTATTATTGTTTTCTTGTTTATTATTTATTGATTTTTAGTTTTTTTATTTCAAAACTTTTACACTTTGCGCTGAATTTAGGCAATTTTTGTTTAAAATCTATTTACCTATTGTTTTATCATACACTTTTCTTTACTGTAGCAAACGGAAGTTTCAACGAAAGTGAAATTGTTTGTGTAATCACTTGTTTTATTCTGCTATACCACATATTGTAACTGTTTTTTTTTATGCATCTAACTTTTAATAATTAATTTTTTATTTGGGTAGGTAATACATCTATTTTAATTTCACTTTTAATTTACATTTCTCTCATTTTTTTTATTATTTATCGCAAACACTTCCTGCTCGTCTAATAAACTTTTGCGTCTGCGAGTGAAATCCTTTTCGACTCGTCGTTTGCATAGACAATTTGGAATTGTTGTGGTACGGTCAGTAGCACATTTTCCACCCTAAATAACGAAAATTGAACGAATGTGTAAAAGGAATTGTTTTAAGGGAGCAACAATAAAAGGAGCTATAGAACAGAAGACAAAACACCAGGGAATGAAAGAAATGAGCGGTAAAAGGGTTACTCAAAAACATCCAATTTCTTTTATTTCAGTTGTTTCTTTTTTTTTAAGTTCATCCTACGAGTAGGTATTTTGTTTTTTGTTAAACTAACCGCATGCTGTGAAATTTTAAATTTTTGCCTTTTGTAAATAAAGGGTGTTTCAAAATGTATTCTCATATTGGCTTGCGTCATTTATAGACGCTTAACCGCCTGGGCGATTTTGCCGTTTCGTATCAAATCACGCTAGTCATTCCTTTTAGCGATAACTGACGCCAATTGGAAATCCCAAGGGAGTCCAAGCCATCCTCTACTTTTGTTTCCATATCATTCGAGAACTCCCCCTTCCTCTGCTGCCGAATTCGGGTGTCGATAGGAAAACCTTCTGTATTGGAGCTTCTTTGTCCATTCGCATAATATGAGCCAGCCAGCAGAGCCTTTAGGCTTCAACTCGCTGAACTATGGTCAAGATGCAGGTGTGCCCATTCTTTCTTTGATGACAGCAGATACTTCGTCTTGTCCTCGTTGACCGCCAGACCCAATTTTTCGCTTCCTTAACCAGTCCAGAGGTTGAAGGAATCGCACGAAAGGGCGTCGACCTGTCTGAAGCCTCGTTTGGTTTCAAATGGCTCAGAGAGGTCCTTCCCGATTCTGGCGGAGCTGTTGATATTGCTCAACGTCATTTGGCAAAGCCGTATAAGCTTTGCAGGGAAGTCAAATTCAGACATGTCGACATACAGGCAACTCCTTTTTGCGCTATCAAAAGCGGCTTTGAAATCGACAAGGAGATGGTGTGTTTCGATTATTTTATCGTAGGTCTTCTACCAGGTCTAAAGCCACACTGATAAGGTCCAATCAGTTTGTATACGATGGGCTTCAATCGTTCACACTATACGCGAGAAAGAACCTTATATGCGATATTAAGAAGACCGATTCCGCGGTAGTTGATGCGGTTAGCGGGACCGCATTTCTTGTGGATTGGACAGAGCACACTTAAATTCCAATCTGGAGGCATGCACCTGTCTGACCATATTCTGTATAAGAGCTAATGCATGCTTTTTACCAGCTCTTCGCCTCCGTGTTTGAACAGCTTAGCGGGTAGTCCATCTCTTCCAGGCTCTTTGTTATTTTTAAGTCGGGATATAGCTATCCTAACTTCATCATAGTCAGGTGTTGGGACGACTTTTCCATCGTCAGGGATTGGCGTATCGGGTTCGACGGCTCCCTCGCAATTTAGCAGTGAGGAGAAGTGCTCCCCCCATAGTTTAAATACACTCTGTATACTTAAGAAATGGATTAGGTAAAAGGTACCCCCGATGAGTATCAAGTACACCAAAAAGAAATACCTTTCTAAACTGAAATACCTTTCTAAACTGACAATGAAATCAGGGCTAACCCGGAAGGAAACGTACCAAAAACGTTGGCAAATCTTATTTTGAAGAACGAACCCGAAACCGGAACAAAGCCGAAAATAATTTTGAAAAATTAACCAAAATCTGAGTCACACCAAATTTAATTTTGAAGAATGAAGCTGAAACCGAAACAAATTTTTGAAAACGAGACCAGAAACGGAAAAATGCCAAGATAATCCGAAACCAAAAGAGTTTTATTAAAAGATATAGAAACCAGGTCTACCCAGAAAAGGAATGAAAAAAGAAATCATTGATTAAATTTTAAGAACGCAACCGAAACACTTTTAAAAACCCGAAACCCGGAAAGTTATATCTTCAAGTTTGTATTTTTTTTTTTGTTATAAACCCTATTTTCTATTTCCGATTAGTATTTTATTTTGTTTATAGGGAACATCCTTCACTCACATATGTACATATGTACATCTCCACCTTCAGCCGAAATCCTCTCTGCTCATTTTCTCAATTTTACTTCCATCTGCCACTACTCCGTTTGCTTTCGCTTTTCACTGCCTGCGCTGTCGCAGCTGAGACTGTGACTGCGACTTCTATTGTGTATGGAAATTTTCTTTAGTCAACTTTTCAATCAACAATTTGCACATTAAAACTGCATAATCATGCACTTCACTCCAGTTTTTGGTTTCCCATGAATATTTCAGACATTTTTTCCTTGATATTAGTTGTATTTTTTATTGAATAGTCAAACTATTGAAATTTTTGCATCTTTGCAGAGAAATTTTCACCCCACATACGGAAATTTATTAGGTTTTTCACACAAAAATAATTCGCGATATTCCGTTGGTGCGTTGTGTAGCGCACGAAGGTCCTTTAGCGTCTCTTTGTTGCATGGCAAAACTGTTGAGAATTGAGCACAGATATGGGATATTTTGGGTTTTGTTAGCAACACTTTTTTTGGTGGTGATTTTGTATGATGGTTTGCGAGCTTTTGGGTGCTATCAAATCAGAAAAAGCTCCTGTCAGTTGTACGAAGTGTTGATAACGGGTTTTACTGTAAAAGTATTTGAATTTTTTTAAATTCAAATTTTTCGAGCTTCTCTTTGATATCTTCTACTTAATTTCGAGGAAAAAATATAAAAAAGTTCACTTTAGGGCAATTTCAAAGAAATTTTGTACAGTTGTGCCTATTGCTTTTGTAGCCTGTATAAGTCTGGCTCTCACTTTTACTGCAGGGAGAACCAGAAACAACAACTGGAACAAGAACTTTTAATTCCCCAAACATTATCCAAATACTATGAATGTAAGTTCGCTAAAATGCAGCTAACGCAACAAAAATTCATTTAAAGGAAATTTTTAAAAGTTGATTTTTTTAAGAAAAAAGAAGTCAGAATAATATTTATAACCATTTCTACTAAAATTCAGCCAAAAAATAAAAATTTCCCTTAAGGGAATTTTTTGATCAATTTTTAAAAGTTGCTATTTTTTAGAAAGGGGCTTAAGAGTAACAGTATTTACGCACTAAATACAGTTTCTATTGAAATAAAAAAAAATACCCTGGATGAAAATTCTAAGGGAAGTTCTTTTTCTTAATAAAAACAGGTCTTAGTAGCATTACCGAGCTGCGCTACGTAAAAAAAAACAGTTTCCCATTATTATTTGCTTTTTATTTCATTACAAATGACTTACATGTACATATATTTAATAGAAAGAAGACTTATTTACACATCCATATTTCCAACTTAAGTTCTACGTATATATAGAAAGTATATACATCTAGCTACATGAAGGGCTGGAGTACAAAGGTGAGAGCTTTATTACACATATTACATTCCATCAATCCATTCAATTACATTCTAATAAGTAGTACATAGATGCATATTGCTATTATTACGTATACAGCCAGTTTTTTTGTTTCAATTGTTTAAGCAATTACATAAAAAATGTCTTTTCTATAAGTTTGTTTTATTGTGATCAACGACTTTCGGGCTTCATTGCAGTTCCATTCGCGTTCCCACATTATTTCTTGCCATGCCACTTATAAGAACCATAATACTTAAAATTATTCTCTTTTGTCATTTCATTAGCTTCTTTTGGTCCACGCGATCCATACACATATGGTATAGGTTTTACACCTTTCTTTTCGATTTCGTGTAAGACCGGTGTAAAGATACGCCACGCCTCACGCAATTCATCGCTACGCACAAAATGCATTTGCGAACCACAGAATACATCCAAAATCAGTCGTTCGTACGCATCGGGTAGATACGAATCTTTGTAACGATGTTCATAGGTCAAATCCAATTCAGTCTCTTCCATATCGAAAGATATACCCGGGCTTTTAGACATCATTTTAAAGTATACCGCTTCACCGGGTTGTACGCGTATCACAAGCTCGTTACGTTTATTTTTGCCCTGAAAGATATCACCGGGTACATCACGATATTGTATACGCACTTCGGCCTTCCTTTCGTTCAACGCTTTGCCACAACGCAACATGAAGGGTACACCTTCCCAGCGTTCGTTATTGATACGCAGCACACCCAATGCATATGTGGGTGTATTGGAATTTGGTTTAACTGTCGGATCATCTAGATAACCCTCACGTTGATCACCCTCACCATTTGGATCGCCAACATATTGTCCTAAGACCATATCGTCTAAGGTGAGCGCTGGAATGCTTTTCAATACTTTAACTTTTTCATCGCGTATATCGTCGGGTTGACACGAATTAGGTTTCTCCATAGCAACCAGTGAGAGTATTTGTAATAAATGATTTTGCATGACATCACGTATAATGCCAAATTCGTCGAAATAACCGCCACGTCCTTGTGTGCCGAAGGGTTCTTTGAATGTGATGAGTACGGAGGCGATATTTTCACGATTCCATGTTGAGTTGAGAATTCGATTGGCGAAACGTATTGTCATAAGGTTTTGCACCATCTCCTTACCCAAATAGTGATCGATGCGATAAATTTGGTCTTCGTGAAATAGTGAGGCGAGGTGATCACTCAATTTTTTTGATGAGACATCATCACGCCCGAAAGGTTTTTCGATGATTACACGATTCCAGCCGCTAAAAGTAGAGAGAAAAGAGGGAAATTAGTAAACGAAATAAATATCAATTTCGTTCAAACATTTCTGTTTCAAAGAATATTTATTAATTGAAAGATATTTGGTAAAAATTTGGAATAAGATGAATAATAGAAATATCCTTAACCCAGATATGCCCATTCGTTGTACAGGAACGTTACCATCGTGATTTTGTATTATTCCCTATTAAAATGATAATAAAAAGACGAATTGATAATGATATTAAAAAAATTTATTTTGAAAGTTGGATTTTAGAGCCGTCCTATATATAGGACATTGGGCACATGGTATACTATGACATCATGCAAACTATTTCCTGTGGTTTGTTTATCTTGTACCACCAAATGATGATTGTATTACCAAATGATCCATCCGATCATACCGCAAACCGTCGATGGAACTTTGTGAAGGCAGTGAGGTAAAGACTAATATTTTGGTCTGAACGGTCAACCCCTCCCATGCTCTTATACTATTTTACGACACATGGTTCTTCAACTTATGTATGTATTTTTTTTTCTTTTGGGAGGAACGCGTGGTCAAATATGTGGGATTCACTCCGATTGTAGTGGAACAAAAGATCACGATATTATTGTCGTTCCACTTTATGAATATTATGTTGCTATCAGCAATTTTGATCAAATCGTAATTTCCACAGGCACTTTTCTTCGTATTCCTAGAATCAGTTAAAGTGCTTCCAGGAATACGATTCTCCCACATTGTGCCCGTGCCGAAAATCTTTTTATTTGTAAGTTGTTCAAGTAGAGCGATTGAAGAAAAAAAATTATCGTAATACCAATGAAAATGTTGGTCCTTCCTTTTTGACCTACAGACGTTCCAACACCAAGGTCCTTATAAATTTCACTGATATTTGTGGAAGCACCTTGATAAGCTTCGAATCAGTTTATACAGCTTTGTCGAGTCGTACCAACTCACAGCTTGTAACCGTAGCGTATAGGTTTGCCATGGATATACTGCTTCCAGCCATGTAGAGAAAATCCCCTAAAAAGTGTTTATGTAGTATAATATGTGCCCGATGTCCTACATGTAGGACACCACATTTTACTCTAATACAACAACTTCACTATAACACCAACAAAACTTTTCTATGTTTATAAGAGTGGTCGAATATTTCAAATATACGAATCTCGACAAAAAACATTGATTTTTTATATTTTAATTAGTTAATTTTTACTTACCGTGCAAAGGTAGCGAGAAATTCCGACATTTTGAAAAACGCACAAATTTGTAAATTAATTTCGCAGAAACGGTAGAGAAAACTAACCAAAACGAATTGTCACAAGCAAGGTAGAGACAAAAACTAACCAAATGATTAAAAGTCGCGGTTCTCGACAGTCCTTTACTCTTTATATAAACAACTGAGTAGGTGGACTATATATAGGACATTGGGCATATCTGGGTTAAAGCGTAATTTTTAAAACTCGATTTCTGCTGTAATAATGTAGAAAAGGCCTTAGATATTACACAGAAGCTACACAAAATTGATTTCCCTGATAAATTCGACAAAATACGGAAATTTCCCTAAAGGGATTTTTTTGAGAAATTTCCACAACTTGAAGTTTCCTGTAAAAACCAAGTCAAAATAATAAAATTAGCTACTAGTAAAACTTTCTAAGGGAAGACAAAAATTTCCCTTTCTAATTTTAAGAGACAATTGCTAAATTTTTTGTCGAAATTGTTTAAACTCTATTTTACTCTATTTTTTGTAATATGGTCGCTTTTATATTCTAAAAGTGCAGATGTAATTTTTATTTATTAAATTTTTAAGATATTGGGAAATTTTTTGCACAAAAAAATTAAAAAAGACGAAAAATAAAAATTTCCCCAAAAATAATTTTTTGTTTTAATAACCGTCCATTAGATACTGACTAGCTTAAATTCTTTTTTAACATTAAAATTATTATTTTTTTTTAATTTTATGGTTTCCAAAGAAAATAAAGTACGAATAACAAAATTTACTGGGTAGTTACATTTTATATAGCAAAAAAAAAAAACGTGAATATCCCTTGATAAAAATGTTTAGGGAAGTTTTTGAATCTAGTTTTTACAAAATATTTTGTATACTTTTTATTTGGAAGGCTGACTAAAAGTTAATGGAAAGCCACAGAACCTCAGTATAATTCTCAGAGGTAAAAATGCCAAAATAAAAATTTCCCTTGGTAAGAATGTTAGGGAACACTTTTTTTCCTTCATAAAATACTGTCAGAATCCTTTCTAACAAAATTCCACTAAAAATTCAAATTTCCCTAAAGGGACTTTTTTGGGAAATTTTTTAGTTTTATGATTTCTAAAGAAAATGAGGTCGGAAAACAAGATTTACTGATTTATTACATTTATTATAACGAGACAAAAATTTCCCTTGGTAAAAATTTTTAAAAAATTGTAGGATGTTTTTTTTCAGTCTATTTTTCGCTCAAAAAGATTTATGTAATATGGTAGCTTTTATATTCTAGAAATGCAGATTTTAATTTTTTAAATTTTTAAGATACTGGGAAATTTATTGCACAAAAAAATTAAGAATTAGACGAAAAATAAAAATTTCCCCACAGATAACTTTTTTTTTAAATTACCGTCCATTATAACCACAAACTCAGAGATATCGATGTTTTTTTTACTCACGTTTCTGACAGGCAAAGTTCTTGAATATTTACAGTCACCTGCTCAAAGACTGATGGCGGCAATGCCAAATAGTAAATACGATTACAATTGCAACCACAATCCAGTTTCGCCAATTGTGCTTTTAAATTAACAAAATCGGCGCGTTGATCATAGCTACCCGCTACATAACTATGATGCGACCAAAATTCTTCGTACAATTGCTGTTCGCTTGGTTTTACCTTAAAGTAGAAATTTGAGAGTACATATAGATTCACTGAAATAATTCTAAAACTCTTTTTAAGTGGTTCTCTTACCTTCATATATTGATGACATTTCGAGCGAATTTCAG
The DNA here is from genome assembly GCA_964058755.1 of Campiglossa producta. NCBI lineage: Eukaryota > Metazoa > Arthropoda > Insecta > Diptera > Tephritidae > Campiglossa > Campiglossa producta. Next base: position 10,144,761 of record CAXKVI010000005.1, on the reverse strand, counting down.
CAACTGTCATTTTTGAACGCGCATAACCACAGAAATTTGTTGGTTTCGGTAATAAGTTGTCGCGGTAAAGCCACCATAATGTTGGATATATCTTCTTTTTGGCCAAATCACCCTGTTTGGATTAAAATTGTGGAATTATTAAATTGGTTGTGGGTTTTAGCTTCATTTGTTCACTTACCGACGCCCCAAAGATGGTGAAAGTGTGTGGTATATGCGAACAGAAATGTGCGCCTTCGCAATCCATTGTCGAATCCTCCAGCGATTTGATGATATGCTCGAGTGCCGTTTCTTCCTCTGAAATGAAAGAGAAAGTTTAAGAAACAGTTAAGTTTTTTATACTAAAAAATTGTAAGATGAGTTTGTAAACTATATTTGCAAGGCTGAAGAAAAGCTTAATGGAAAGCCACAGAAACTCAGTGCCGAAAATGATAAATAAAAATCATCTTGTTAAAAATATTAAGGGAAGTTTTTGAAACTATATTGTTCTCCATAAAATACTTCTCGTGAGCCTCTCTAACAAAACTCTGCGAAAAAAATTCAAATTTCCCTTAAGGGATTTTTTTGGGAAACTTTATGGTTTCCAAAGAAAGTGAAGTCATAATAACAAAATTTACTGTGTGTAAACATTTTATATAGAAAAACAAAAATTTCCCATGGTAAAATTTTCAGGGAAGTTTTTGAGACTAGTTTTTGTTTCATCAAATATTTTTCAGGAGCATGTACGAAGGTGCTAAAAATTATTTCGTATTATTTATATTTGGAAGGCTGAAGGCAAGTTAATGGAAAGCCACAGAACCCCAGTTTGACTGTCAAAACTAGAAATGCCAAAATAAAGATTTCCCTTGGTAAAAATGTTAGAGGAAACTATTTTTTCCTCCTTAAAATACTCTAAGAAGCCTTTCTAAAAAAATTCCAATAAAAAACTCAAATTTCCCTAAAGAGCATTTTTTGGGAAATTTTTTTAGTTTTATAATTTCCAAAGAAAATGAGGCGGAATAACAACTTTTACTGATTTATTACATTTAATAAAACGAGACAAAAAATTTCCCTTGGTAAAAATGTTAGAGGAAACTAGATATTACTTTCTCCTTAAAATACTCTCAGAAGCGTTTGTAACAAAATTCCACTAAAAAATTAAATTTCCCTACAGGGAATTTTTTGGGAAATTTTTTAGTTTTATGATTTCCAAAGAAAATGAGGCGGAGTAACAACTTTTACTGATTTATTACATTTAATAAAACGAGACGAAAATTTCCCTTGATAAAAATGTTTAGAGTAGTTTTTGAAACACATTTTTCTTTAATAAAATATTTCGCTTGAGCATATACAAAGTTATTAAAAAAGTGTTTCGTATTTTTTTGGTGGTTTAGTTAGGTAAGAAAAAAAAAAAAATTGTTGGATGTTTTTTACCGTTTTGGATAAACAATTTTTTGTGGATTTTTTTATATGTTTTTAAAAATCGATGTTGTACTTAGATGTTGTACTTTTTAGGGAAAATGAAGTGAGAACAACATTTAGATTATTTTTTATATAAAAAGGGAAAAGATTTCCTTCTTTAGAAATGTTAAGGAAAATTTTTGAAACTTTATTTTCTTCATAAAATATTTATTTATTTTGGAAATTTTAAAAATCACCAAAAATTTTTGAATGTTATTTACCACACGATACAATTTTTTTCAAACCCACCCTAATACACATACATATGTATGTACAAAGCACGTGTTTTGCCAAAAAACGTGCTACACATTTCACGTTGTGCCATATAAAGAACAACAATAAAAGAAGAAACTCTCAGAGACAATATTTTTATTATTTTTTTGTTGTCTCACCCTGCCAACACTTTAATATCACTTTTCAGCCGTTAGTTGTATTAAGCTTTTAATTTGTATTTAAGTAAAACAATAAATTTCTAACATTTTAGATGATCTTCCGTATTAAGTAGTACCTTTTACAAACGTCCTACAATTTGCCCACTTCGCACTGTTTCCAAAACTAAATGGAGAGACATTAGGTTTGTTTTTGAAAGCATGCCGATCCAGCTGATCGCATGAGAACTTTTTACAAGTGTGTCTATGTATGTATGTATCTATTTTTATGTACACATTTTATATACAAACGTAGCTGAGATGTACAAATTTTCACGTGAATATAACATACAGTTGTGAACACAATTTTAGTAGAGGTAGAGATAGAGGTAGAACTCGAAGCAGAGCCAGAGTTAGAGGCAAAGGTATAGGTAGAGGTAGAGAGAGATAGATGTAGATGTAGACTATGTGCCGCTTGCATAAAAGCCCATGGTTGGAGACTTTTATGAAGGGTGGCGAAAATTGTATATCATAGAGGAACTGAAAGAGGAGGGGGACAATAGAAGCAGACATACAGGAAACAGAAGGGAAAGAAAGACCATGATATGGAAACAGAGAGGAAGTGAGATATACCTAGTGTGCCTTTTACTGAAAATTTTGGCACTACCAAAATTTTGCTCGTAACTGTAAATGTCTATATTATACAAATACCAATATGAAACGTTAAATTAGCGACAAATGATTAGGGCACCACTTAATAATACATACATACATATATAGAAGGGGCAGGGGATGTTTCACTTTTAACAATCAATTAAGAATTAATACCTTTTAACGACTGTGAAAATACCTTTTTTTACCTTTTCAAAAGAAATCACCGCCCAATGAGAAAAATGGGTGCTCTTACGAATACTAGTGAGCGAATAATCTCAAAGTAGAGAAAAAGTCCCTTAAACGCGCTTTATCAAATCAAGGTTAGGGCATCTCCTTTCGAAATTTTAGGCGATTTACTTAATCGTTTTTTTTTTTTATTTCGAAACGCAATAAAAACCTCCCATTCATTTGTCAACCCTCAATCCCGAAACCTATTTAGTTCAGTTGTTATTAATTCAAAAAAGAGTTTCCCTTATTTGGCTCCAAAGACATGGCTTTCTTAAATTAAAGACTTTTTTCCTCAATTTAAGGAATATTTTACTTAGTTTAAGGAAGCATTGTCTTTGGAGCCAAAATAAGGAAATTTTTTTCTGAGCGCATATTAACTAAAATAAATGTTATTTTAACACCACAATAAGTCAGAGTAAAAAAAAAAGAAAAAAAATTATTTTTCAGAGTTCTTGTATTGACTTCACTTGAATTAACTAGAGGAAATTGTTGTTTTAACACAAAATTTAGTTTGATCAACCTAAATTCTGTCAGTTTTACAAAATTTTCTTAATTAAAAATTTACTTCAATAAAAAATTCCGTTCAACTAACCAAAATTTAATCAATTTAACAAAATTGGGAAAACTTTAGGATAACAGTATGAGATTGTTGATTTTCCCAGTCTCATTTTTTTCTGTGTAAGCACATTTACCTCCATGACGCTGCAAAAACGTTTTCTGATCACGCGATATTTACGCATATCATCTATTGTACAAGTTCAAGTATAATTGTTTATTAGGGTGTTACATCATTCGAAGTACCTTTTTTTGGTCGCACCGAAAGTTTGTTTCTAAGTACCGTATGTATAAGGAAAAAATTAGATTTAAAAAAATGTACAGTGCTTCAAAGGCAGAGATATAAACAAAAATACCAAAACGTTACCAAAAACTAAAAAATAATCAGTTTGGTGAACAAAAAATTCTCTAAAGCAAGGAAAAAACCGCACCACGAGTAAATGGGGTTCTTTTGCAAAAAATAAGAGATGAGAGATAAAAACTGGATAGTGAACAGTCGAAGTTAAAAAAAAACTCATAAAAGGCCCTGCTGAAAGATCGAATTTTTCCGTGGATCGGAAATATTTGACAGTTATGAGGTGAATATAAGTTCTAATCTGAATATAAATTCACCTTATTGAAAATGGGTTAAAGGCTGTGTGTCAATTGATATTTGTTTTCATCAGACTAAAATAAGGTGAAAAAAATTTCCTATGGAGTACAAATATTTTCCACTTTGCTGTGCCAAACGAAAAGGTAAATTTTGACATACCTATGCAAATAAATTTTCAATTACGTGTTTTTCATGCGTTTATATTGCGTATTATTTGCATTGTATTATATTTTCGTGCTTAATAATGTGTGGGAACATAAATTTATAACGTTCATATTCACCACGATAACTGTCAGAATTTACCATCGCTTTGTGAAAATTTGCTCTTTTCAACCAATTGGCACACAGCCAAAGAAACATTTTTCACCGTAGGAAAAGCGACTTTGCTATAGTTTGAGACCGGTCCTTTAAGTTTTAGTTGTCGATTCTTATCTAAACAAAAACAAAATTTAAAAAACTATACACCCTAATGAATACACTTAGTTATATTTAGATATGCCGCTGTGCTTTATAAAGAGTTTCGCGCCATATAAGAGCATTGTAAACAACAAACGCTGAGTTGTTATTGATGACAAGCATTTTACATACAGAGAGACAATACTCCTTAAATTTTTTTTCGTTGATTTCTTGAGTCGACGACACTCCACATCTCTCTCTGCGAAATTCACAACTGTCAAAGCTCGCCTCAACATAGTTTCGCTCACTCTGGCTGTCGTGAAGCATCTAACTCCGCATAGGTCTAAAATTCACATTAGAAAACTGTTTGAACTGGTCATCTCTTCGTTTTAGGGAAAGATTTTTTTGATGTTTTGGGCCACAGTATAGAGAGACCTATGTCGAGTCAGAGAATCCGTCTAAATTATTGGTATGTTGCTTTGGAACACCCTGTATCGACACGATATATATGTGAGGGATATTGTGAAAAAAAAAACTTTTCTATGATGTCATTACTTATAGCTACAACAAAAATCAAATAACAAGGCGAGCTTTAGCCGGTCTTCTGTGTACATTTGAGCTTTTGTGAAAGTTCTACATTTACTTGGCAATGACATTGACGCTGTCAAGTAAAATGATCGCGCGATCGTGAATAATAGAATGCGATTAAAATGTGATTGGCCAACGTAAAGTTCGGAATATTTACTACATTTGATATGCAATTGGAAAGTGATTGTGCTACGCACATTGCCCTTGCAAAAAAAAAAATAGCTGGAGGAGTATTAACATATGCACATTAGAGTGACCTTAAAGTAGTGTAAAAGGTTTTTGGTCAACAACAGCATCCGATTTAAGTTATCGGTAATATGTGATACTCCTTATTAAAACAGCAGAAGCCAGTCAGGCATAGTCATAGATGGCGCTGGATTCGCCATATTCGCAAAATCTTACTAAAAATTTCTGAGTAAAAATTGTCTTCATGCCGGTCATTCTCAACTAATCGGGCTTTACATATTGGTATGGTTCTCTGATTTCAAATCACTATTTTGAAAATTTGTCAAAAAGGCAAAAAAAATACTTTACATGGCCACTTTGTTGTTGGGTGTAGAAAGTTGTGATATATACTAGATAGACAGAGTTGCATTAATGTAATTAAAAACAAAAAAAAAAAAAATCGGACAGTCCAATGTACATATAGGGCTGTTCAATTTTGATTCTAATTATATATATAATTCGAAATACTAGATGTTGCCGATAACTTTGCACTCAGTTTGAATGTCAAGTATATGTCAAGCATCTATTGTATATAGCAGAGATGGGCAAGCAATAATAATATGCAACAAGCTTATACGTAATTGACAGATGCAGCAGAAAAGGAATACTTATTCCTGTGATAATAAAACCGCAAAAGGATTTTTGGTTTATAGGACTGGTTTCATTGCTTTGAGACGATAAACGATTGTCGGAAAGTTTTAAAAATTTTATTCAATGCTTTTGCATTATTTTTTTTTACCGAATGACACATCGTATCAGAGTATAAATACTTAAAATACACTGTACAACAGCCAAAAAAATCCCATAGGGTTTCTCATCGGTCCCTAAAGCTTTTGGATGCGCTGAATCTGAATCTGATGACAGAATTTTCGGGTCACCCTAGGATTTCTCTCCAGAGGGTAGTTTGTTCAGATTTCGGTAGTAGTAAAAAATTATTATTTTTTTTTTTTTCCTAATAACTTACTGTACCCCAATTTTTTGCCATATGAAGTATCTGAATGCCGCCAATTATAAAAACCAAAATTAAATTATGGTTCCCTGACTCAAAAAAAAATTGTTCAATTATTAAAAAAAAAATCTATTTTTGCAACTACCGATCTCTTTACAAACCACCCTCTGGATAGAAAACCTAAAGTGACACGAGAAATCTGACTTTAAATTCGGATTCAGCACACCGAAAAGCTTCAGAAACTGTCGAGAAACCCGGTGGGATTTTCAAAAAGTTCAATTTTGTTGTACAGTGTAATTTATGAATGAATAGATAAAGCGGAAATTTTTAATTGTTGAGCTTTCAATAAAGTCATGTTTGTACTTTTGTTTCGTATTTTAATTGTTAATTTCATTATATGTAGGGACGTAAAAATATACTTTTTTTTGTAATAGATGGTCACCTTCGTTGCTAAGGTAACACAATAAAAGTGCTCTTTTGCCTGCTAGAGGTCATCTATACAAAATTTGGAACGAATGAGCGTACACGGTTAAAAATTTGAGCACAAATTTTAAATTTTATGGACTCCATATGTACATTAGGATGGTCCTTATAATCAAATGTAGTATTTTTTTTTAGATTGCTCTATGGAGACTCAAAAAATAAAAGTGATATTGTTTTTTTTTCTAATACTCGACATCGAAAGATATCACATACAAAATTTATTAACGGCCTGCTATAAGTTTTCTTAAATATTTACAGTACTTTACTCTCACTCTTTCTTTAATTTCACTGCACCACGCTGCATTTGTGACTGAAGTTCTAAAGAACACCTTTAGTCCTCATATATAGTACATAAAAAGTATTATCTTACGACGCAACATTTTAAGCACTCGAGGTTTTAAGTACCTTTGAAGATAAGTCTATTCAATGATACACGGTTAAAAAAATGAGCCTAAATTTTAAACCCGTCTAAAGTTTAAGCGATTTTTAAACTTTTTCTTGGAATAACTTAAACCGGGTTTTGAATTAAAATTTTTTTTGACTTCGATTTAAGATCTAAATGAAAAAACAGTTGAGTTTTGCCCACAAAAACTTTATGTACGGCATGGCTCAGCGGTAGAGCAGTCGGCTGTCACTCTTGAGCGCTTTCGTTCGAATCCTGTCAAGTGCCACATTTTTTAATTTTATTTTATTCTTAAAACTTTTTTATCGGGGATATTTTGATGTTATTTTGTTATCATTTTGGGAATATTTTGGAGTCATTTTGTTTTTACATCGGGATCATTTTGGACTAATTTCCGGGATATTTTGGTATTATTTTGTGGTAATTTTTGGTATATTTTGATGTCATTTTGGACTAATTTCGGGGATATTTCGGTGTCATTTTGTGGTCATTTTGGGAATATTTTAAGGTCACTTTGTGTTTATATCGGGATCATTTTGGGGTAATTTTGGACTCATTTCGGGGATATTTTGGTGTTATTTTGTGGTCGTTCTGGGGATATTTCGGAGTCATTTTGTGGTCATATTGGGATTATTTTGAAGTTATTTTTTAGTCATTTTGGTGGTAATTTCGGGGAAAATTTGGTGTTATTTTATGGTAATTTTGTGGGTGATTTCGGGGATATTTTGGTGCTTTTTTGTGGTCATTTTGGAATGCCTCCCAGATATGAGTGGTAGAAGGGAAACCTTTGTCGCTGAATGTCAGGAAGACGGTGGAGCTAGCCAAAGCTCTAAAACCCAATTTCCAAAGCACCCTTGCGCCAAAGAGGGTAAACGGAAGTCCCTTCAAACACCAGGGATCGGACGGCGAGTTAAAACCCATCCGAAGCGGCATCAGAACACCCCCGGAGAGGGCAAACCAAGCTTTGCTTAAGTAACCAAGGACCGGATGCTTATAGGCATCCTTGACCGAGGCAACGACCGTTTGGCCATCAACTCAAGCGACTCGCGAACGGTAATAGGCCCCTAAAATTTTACGGTTTAAAACTAAAACTTTGTCGGTCTACAATTTTGGTTTTGTTTTCATCTATTTTTGAAAGCTTATTCAAGATTGAATTTTGCCCACAAAATTTATGTATGTGATGTAGCTCAGTGGTAGAGCAGACGGGCATGATGTCTTGGTTCGAGTCCCAAAACCAACGGACAAAATATTATTTTTTCTTTAAACATTTTTTAAGACATTTCTGATTTGAAATTGAAACCCGTTTCATTTAAACAATTTTCTTGAAAACTGGTCTAGTTTTAATTTGAAACCAATTTTTGTTTGGTCATATACATATGTAGTCCAAAAAAGTTTCAAATTTAGGCTCAAATTTTTAACCGTGTATTGATATTGAGTGATAATAAATCGATCACTCAAGAGGGAACCTTTAAAAAACGATATTCGTTGAAAGTATGCGTAAAACTTGAGATAAGAAAAATAGCCGAAAATTTTACCCGATAACAAAAAGTTTAAACTTTAAAGATCGGGGAAATTTTAGGCGAAATCGGGTGATAACACAGACCATATTTTCGCTATCGAAAATTTTCAAAAACATAAAATTACATAATTCTTTGACTAAGGCAGCTAAAAAGGTGAAATAGTGTATGCAAAATTTTGGAAAATGGGCGTGACACTGCCCACATATGTATGAGTGTTAAGTCTGTGCGTCAGTGCTTTTTTTTTTTTTTTGTACTTACCATTTTGTTTGATATTGCCGTTGTTTGCTTGTTTCGTGCCCATGATTCAAGCGAGTAATGTTGTCTTAATGCGGTTTTTTATAGTTATTTATGAACTGTTTATTTTTTTTTTATATTCACCAAATTGCTTTAAAACGCAATTATTAACACTTTTAACCCTCTATTGAACTTTTCACCGTACCTCAGCGACTTTAGTTGTTTGTAATAACATGCGATATAATTGCAGCTTATTAAATATTCAATTTTTTTTCACTTTTCGTGTAAATATCAAAACACAAGTAAGAAGATTGCAAGTATGTAATTATAAAAAAACGATTTCACAATCCCTTAATTACACTTTTAACACTTGGCTGATCTTCAGGTGCTGTGTGAATAAAGCTTTACTGTTATGCGAGTACCCACAATCGTACAAGCGATTAATTATTTATAATAATGAGGACAGTGCACAGCAAATAGAAATTGACCAGCAACAAATTGTGTCTAAATTGAGATTAACGTCAATAAGACAGCAAGCGCTATATCTCAGAAAAACACGTGTTTAATCGAATAAGCCGAAATTGAGACTGAATGTGTTTAAGTAACAACGATCCAACTAGCCCTTACACTTTTCGACAGCCAAACTCAAGGTATATAGATAGAGCGTAAGACTCTCCAAGATAGCGTAATAAAAGAGCTTGCAATAGTTGAGCACAGGTAATTAGTGCTTATTTTACGAGGGTTGTGATTTTTAACTAACGAAGTGGGCGACCAATCGAGCTGTTTTTTTTTTTATTGTAAAAATTGCAAAAGTATAAACTCAATTGTCGTCGAAGATACCCAATGCGACTTTCCAGGTGCGTATTCAGAAAATATTTTCGGGGGCGGAGGGTCCAATTTTTTTTTTTTTCCATTACAAAAAAGGTATAATTTTAAGGGAAAAAATGAAGCTTTAAATTAAAATTAAAAAAAAAATGTAGAAACGTCCAAATTTCCATGTTCCTTCTTAAAATGTCAATTATATTAATTTAATGAAAGAAGGCGTACACACAAAAAATTGAGAATTCAAACCCGTATATCTCGGTAACCAATCATAATTTTTTTAGGCGACCTTTGGTGATATTTTTGAAGTTAGCTTCTTAGGCGGCGATATGAAGTTTTGATTGAGAGTAAAATTTGAGAAAATAGCTGATGATGCAACGGAAATTATACAACGGAAATAGAAATTATAACCGAATTTACGGCGTATGTTGCAGACATTCAGGCGTAAGCGATTTTCACCACGATGTTTAGCTGTGCAAATCTAATAGGAGGTAAGATTCTAGGATCCAGCTAACGTTGCACAAATTGTAATAGTTAGGCCAAGCAGAATTCAAGGGTGTTGCCACTTATGGCGGTTTACAGGTTTGCCACCTATCCCATTTTTTTTTTAAATATAGAGCTATTTATACCAATATGGGTATCAAATGAAAGTTATTTTCGACCGTATTTCAAATAAGATAACTTCAAGCAGGGTTGCCACTTAGGGTTGCCACCTACCCACAATTTACAACCCCTTTTAAAACTCTCCCTCCTATCTTTTTCTCTTCCTTCCCCTATTTCCTTCTACCACGCCCGTCTTCCTCTATATCTCATTCGTTTTGGCCCCTGTTAATTTAGGCATAATTCTACCCATAATTCTACTACATGATTCGAATTGATTGGTTCCCTGGTCCACTTCCAGGAAATAAGAAATTGTGAATCTAAACCATTCTCGAATACACCTTATTCATATTTCGTTATTTCTGAATATGAGAAGTTAACTTCCTTCACGTGTACTGGCACACGCGGTTTTTTTTATTTTGTCTTACATAGCAGATCACTTTCACAGTAATACACCAAAAAATATAGAAAAAAATTACTCAAGAACAAGTAAGGAAAGCTGTCTTTGGGTTTTGAGAAACTGTGAATCAAAAATATCCTCAAAAAAATTGAATTGAAAAATACCCTAGCCTGAAAGTAGGCGAAAAATGATTTATTTTGTTTCAAATTCATTCTACCACACAGATTCTTCCATGTCACAAAATACAAATGGCTTCCCTCGTACTCATAAATAGCGTGCAAATACTTTACTCTTTACGCCACAATATGCTTTGTAAACAATAAATAATTGTTGACAACAACAAAAAGCGCATGATGAGCAAAAAAAAAAAACGATTCTGTAAAATTGGAAAACAAATCAAGCAAATGTTTCGATATTTTGGCACTAATGTAAAAAGTTTCCAACGCCTCATCTGTCAAAAAAGCTGAAGTTTCTTTAGTAGGTACCAAATATCAGTATCACCTCTGCGTCTTAGGGAAACGAGCGGTTAGGGCGCAAGCACTACTGGACACACCAGTATTCTGAGATCCTACAGTTTTCTTCCGCTGAGCACAGATCGTTGTGCGAACAGTCGCATATAGCTGTTTTAAAATAAACATTCCCAGCAGGAAAGAATGGGAGAGGACTGATCGGAGACCCGCTACTCTTGGCGACACTTCCATTTATATCGACGGCTCTAAGTTAGACGGCAGAGTTGGAGGAGGGGTTTATTCAAAGGATCTGGAACTTGAGCTCTCCTTCAGAGACTAGCTGATCATTGCAGCGTCTTCCAGGATGAAGTCTCAGCATTCTTGGTTGCCGCCGCCTGGATCAGTAAACGCGCTATCGGCGAGGATATCGTTATTTTTACCGACAGCCAAGCGGCCATCAAAGCTCTTGGCTCTTATTCGTTCAACTCTGTACTGACGCTTAGCTGTAGTCGATCTCTTCAAGAGATGGCTCACAGAACCGCGTGAACCTCAGACGAACTTGCCAGGCAGGGAGAAGGAAACAGTGAAGCAACTCATCTGCAACTGCCCGGCTTTAAGCGGCGCGAGAACGTGCTTTTTTGGAGTTCCCTTCCCGGATAGCATACGCCAGATCGCGGAGGTGGATATAAAGAACTTGATGGCCTTCATAATGCCATCTAAGTGGTTCGAGGAGTAACGGTGTCGGTTTAGGAGTATCAGTCCCGGGATTCTGCTATGTGGAGAATCACAACGACTCAGAGATTTTCCTTATGATAGGGTCCCGGGACTGACTTTCCCAGTGTTGGTGGTATCACAACGGGCCTTTCAAAACTGACCTAAGTGTGCCTCTGCGGCAGCCACTTGAACCTAACCTAACCTTTCCCTCACCATAGGTCTTACAATGGACTAGTAGGATTAAGCATCGATGTCTGCCTAGGCCCTAGGGCCATCTCATCTTCTCTTGACATTGTGCATGATTCTGAGCGGTAGGTACATTAGGACAGGTATGATGAGAGACTTATAGAGCATGATGTTTCCTTGTTGAGAGATGACTTTACTTCTCAATTGCCTAATTAGTCCAAAGTAGCACTTGTGGGAAAGAGTGATTCTCCGTTGGATTTCTAGACTGAGATTAGTTTCGGTGCTAACGCTGGTTTCCTAATAGACAAAGTCCCTCAGTTTCCAATTTTTAACTAAGAACGGCGACAAGGCGCTGGTGCTCCGATTCTTTCTTTTCTTTTTCGTTTCGTCATCCAGTTTAGAGATGGAAGAGCTTACGGCGAGGTTCTTAAGGCAAATGATACCAATATCAACGCCATACTCCAGAAATGGCGAGCACTTGTAATGTTGTTGTTGTTGTAACGAGGTGTAGCTCTGCCCAAATGTCAGACAGGGTCACCCCGTGTGTATTACTCTTGGCCGGGTCGGTTCGGTAGGATGGGTACAGCACAAGTTCTGGTACCTTTCTCGTAGAACCGGCAATACGTAGAAACGTAGATCTCACGCGCCAGTTGTGTTTTGGCTCGTGGGCTAATCTCACAAGAAAGTCAAAAATAGCGGAGTTTTTTTTTTTACTATCACTAAATTGAATGGGAGATAAGAGTGTAGTGAAGATAATTTTTTTGTTTCGTTGTTTTAAAGAGCAGCGATCAGCCAACAAGCTTTATCAACATCAGCCCACTAAACACCCTCTATAAAACTCAGATATGAGTGCGAGTGTTTAGGTCGCTGAAAAGTTTGTTGCTTTTTCTTTGATTGTGTTTGATGTGTGAGAGCATTTGTTCGTTAGTATCAGGTATGAATTTTTAGAAAGCACCATTTGCTTGTACATATCTTGTTGCGAAGTCTGGGTCAAGGTCAAAACGGCCAAATCGTTCACGCTCAATTGCAATGTTATGTTTTGGTGCGCACAAGCTTTTAAATTCTTGTTGTTCGATTAATAGTGTTCAAAGCATGCAAAGCACATGGTTTGACTTCGGCAAGCACAGTCACTTCGACTTTTTCGACCTCAAGGCAGAACGCTATAAATCGGTTTTTGGATGTTTCAGGTGTCTGAACCGGATGGGATCTGGATGTAACATTTTATTTTAGAGCTTACATAGCACATCAACACAGCCATTAACACGCAATCGTATGCTTAGGAAATGATCGAGGCGCCCTCTGGCGGAGAAGGATTTCGCGAAATGTAGTAGTTAAATAGAAGCTGAGATAGGACATTATTCGACGGGGTTCGTACACTCGTTTCCGAACTTCACAGACGACAGCCGAACACTCAGTCAATTGGCGTTCCACCTTTTGAAACAGGCAGGGAGAGAAGAGTAATTTTTAATTTTCTATTAAGAGCATCAATCAGTTAAGATTATCAATTAAGATTCAACTTTCTATTTTGCAAGGACTGAAACCGAAACCGTAACCGTAACCGTAACCGATTAAGACCGATTCATTTTTCAAAACCGAAACCGAAACCGTAACCGTTATTTTGATCTGGAAAAGACCGAAACCGAAACCGTTTCAAAAGCCGTAACCGGTTCCAAATGGTTTTCAATTTTTTCAAAACCTTACTTCTATGAGCGGGCACATAGGTACTTCCTTTTACAAACAGGTACCCTGAAAGTTTTCATGGAAGATTGTCGAGCCACGTTTTGACATCAGTATCAAAATTCTGAAAGAGGAAGTTTGACTATAGTTGAATGAAGCGATCGAAACAAATTTACGAGATCCGAAAAAGAAATGTTCAGGCTTGTCTCAGAAAGCGCCACTAATTTTAATGTTTTTAACGATTTATACATTTAATTTGGCTTCCATTTTAATATTTTTTTAATAAAAAAGTAGAGTTATTTTTAGGAATTTGTTTTGCAGAAATTTCATCCATGCATAGCGTTAATAAAATGTATTATTATATTGGAGAAATCCCATCGTGGCCACAGGAAAAAAAGTTATGAAAATTCAGACCTATTTCGTAGCTACATAGGTACTTGAGTATTTTAGTGGTAAAATTTTTTTTTGCGTGTTTTTATTTGGAAACCGAAACCGGAACGAAACCGTAAATTTTGAAGAACGAAACCGGAACTGAAACCGAAACACGTTGCAAAACCGAAACCGAAACCGGAACGTTATTTTAATCGGTTTCAGACCTTGCTATTTTGGGGTGTAAGAGTAGGTCGCCTCCCCGTTGGTGCACCCTGGGTAACGCTAAATGGCCTATACGGCTAGTTTCTTGTATTGCCGGTTCTACGAGAACGGTACCAGTACTTGTGCTGTACCCATCGTGCCGAAACGACCCGGGGCGTTTTCTTATATCGACCCGGCCAAGAGCAATACAATCGGGGTGACCCTGTCTGACATATAGGCAGGGCTACACCTCGCTACAACAACAACAACATACCGGTGACAAGACGAAGTATCTGCTGTCATCAAAAAAAAGAATCGGTGCACCTGCGCCTTGGCAGCCAAGTCACCGTTGATAGCCACAAATTTGAAACGGTGAGGGACTTCGTCTATTTGGGAACCAGCATTAACACCGAAAACAATATCAGTCCAGAAATCCAACGGAGAATCACTCTTGCCAACAAGTGTTACTTTGGACTAAGTAGGCAAAGATCATGCTCTATAAGTCTCTCATAATACCTGTCCTGAGATGGCCCTTGGAGTATTTGAGAGAAAAGTTCTCCGGAAGATTTATGGTCCTTCCCGTGATGCCAACGGCGAGTATCGAAGGAAATTTAACGATGAGCTGTAAGAGCTTTACGCAGACCTGACCATAGTTCAGCGAATTAAAGCCCAAAGGCTCCGCTGGCTGGGTCATGTTATGCGAATGGACAAAGAAGCACCAGCACAGAAAGTTTTCCTATCGACACCCGAATTCGGCAGCAGAGGAAGGGGGAGGCCTCGACTGAGATGGAAACAACAAGTGGAGGATGGCTTGAACTTCCTTGGGGTTTCCAATTGGCGTCAGTTATCTCTAAAAAGGAATGACTGGCGTGCTTTGATACGAAACGGCCAAAATCGCCTAGGCGGTTAAGCGTTAATAAATGACGCAGGTTCCACTGGTCATACCAAATCGCTACCAAGAACTATCAATTTCGGCATCTCTCCCCAAAACCTTCGGGAAGTGTTTTTGCTCTTAACAACAACAACAGCAACAACCAGGTCGAAATGTCGCACTTGACTACATACGTTCTCCGGACCGAACGGCGACTTAGGCATAATAGTTCGCTCCCATTTTCGGTATTCTAGCAGACTGATATTTCGAAATTCCTATCTGAATGGAATTTTCTTGAAAAAGGGTGTTAATGAACCAAATTTTAGATAAACGAGTTTTTGAAAAATTATATGTGACCTGTGAATGACTGTAGTCCATCTAGCCGTGTCTAACTGGCTTCAATGGAGAAATTGTGTATGTATCTATGCATGTACAAGTTTTGTATTTATGGTTTTGTTAATTTTTTTGGGTAATGAAAATAAATATATAGTGCTACTTTTTATTTTCTTACTATACAAGATAATTTTATTTATGCATGTTTTTATGCTTATACACACGTACATATGTATAAATAATGTACATAATCAAGCATCTATTTTAATTAACATTTTTATACTTCTGCCACTAAACAATTGTTCTTTCAAATATATGCATTAATGTACACAACGTAAAGCTACAACTAAAACGAGCTTACTCAAAAGTGAATGTATGTATAGGTCATGCCAGTTATTTGGTTTTCCTTTGTTTTTTTTTTTTAATTTATCATATTTAGATGTAGTTGTACGTTATGTACTTTCATCATCACATAATGCTTCCAAAGCTTTCCTTTCCTACACATTGTTTCTTTGCTGCGTCATTCTTTTCTTCTTATCTTTTGGCATTACTATTATAATCATTATTTTTTATACAGTAATGTTACATATATGTAAATATATTTATAGGATAGCATTTTTTTAACATTTAGTGCTTAAGCACTAAACAAAACATTCTATGACAACAACACACAATGAGTTTCCATTTTTTTGCTCTTCTATTGTTTATACTTCTTATGAATTCGTCTACAACACAAATGTTTGTCAGTAGAATAATACCGAATGAAGCACGGTTTTATTGCGGCGTGATTCGAATTCTTGTAGCATTTCGTCAATATCATTGTCCAGGTCATTCGATTTCGCCATCTAAAATTTTGTAAATAAAAGGTAAATAGTTATTCGTCTTGTTTTGTGATTTTCTTCGAAAGCGAAAATTAAACTAGAAATTAAGCGAAATTTAAATTCGAATACAAATTTTAGATTATGTTATACTTTTTAACTAGTTTAAATTTAACAAAAAAAAAATTTAAGTACTTAGATGAAGACTGTAAAACTTAAATTGGGGTATAGTGAATTATTAAGAAAAAAATATTTAAAAAATTTTAAAAAAATTGTTTTTTCCTACAACCGACCTCTGAACAAACTACCCTTTGGAGAGAAAACCTAGGGTGACCCGAAAAATCAGTCTTCACGATTTCGATTCAGCACACAAAAAAGCTTTAGAAATCGATGATATACCCTCCGGCATTTGTTTGTTGTACAGTGTAATTAGATGAAAAATGTGTGAATAAACAATAAAAAAAAATATTTTAAAAAAATTACGAATTTTCGAAAATTTATTATTAAAAAAATTAAGTAAAAGCCAATAGAAAAATTATATTAAATTATCCGAAAATTTACTACTAAAAAATTAAAGAGAATAAACTTACGTAATACATAGGGGAAAAAATTAAAAGGTTCGAAATTTTTTTATTTAAAAAAAAATTTTTTGTAAAATAAAATAGTAAATGAAATTAAGTAAAATAAAGTTGTTAATTAAAAAGGAACCTAAAATTAAAAAAAAAAAAAACACTAAATAAAACTTTAATTCAAAATAAATAGCAAGGTCTGAAACCGATTAAAATAACGTTCCGGTTTTGGTTTCGGTTTTTGCAACGTGTTTCGGTTTCGGTTCCGGTTTCGTTCTTCAAAATTTATTTCGGTTTCGGTTTTGTTCCGGTTTCGGTTTCCAAATAAAAACAGAAAAAAAAAATTTACTACTAAAATACTCAAGTACCTATGTAGCTACGAAATAGGTCTGAATTTTCAAAACTTTTTTTCTGCGGCCATGATGGGATTTCTCCAATATAATAATACATTTATTAACGTTATGCATAGATGAAAATTCTGCAAAACAAATTCCTAAAGTTAACTCTACTTTTTTATTAAAATGGAAGCCAAATGAAATGTATAAATCGTTAAAAACATTAAAATTAGTGGCGCTTTCCGAGGCAAGCCTGAACATTTCTTTTTGGGATCTCGTAAATTTGTTTCGATCGCTTCATTCAACCATATTCAAACTTCCTCTTTCAGAATTTTGATACTGATGTCAAAACGTGGCTCCACAATCTTCCATGAAAACTTTCAGGGTACCTGTTTGTAAAACGAAGTACCTATGTGCCCACTCACAGAAGTAAGGTATTGAAAAAATTCAAAACCGTTTGGAACCGGTTTCGGCTTTTGAAACGGTTTCGGTTTCGGTCTTTTCCAGATCAAAATAACGGTTATGGTTTCGGTTTCGGTTTTGAAAAATGAATCGGTTTTAATCGGTTACGGTTACGGTTTCGGTTTCGGTTTCAGTCCTTGATAAATAGTATGTATGTATATGAAATTTTTTTAGTAAAACTTAAAATCACTTCGGTTTTAGACGTCTTCGCGTCGAGTTAGCAAAATGTATCTCACAGTTCAACCAAATTATAGAAATGGCCCACTTTTGATGGGTATAGAAAATAGTCCGTGGGGATAAATCTTCCTACTCAACAAAAAAAAAATTAATAAAAAAAAAACTTAATCGTGGTAAACAAAATATCGTTAATTACACAAATAACGGAACTTATAATGAAAAAAAGAAAAAATGGTGATTTCGTCTTCACAACCATATGGAAATGGCTTAAACAAAAATTATTTGGTGTCGTTTTGATTAATTTAATGAAAAACTTAACAAATGGAACTGATCGTACCTTTGAATATAATCTGGCGTTTTAAAATATAATAAAAAGTTGAATGAGACCTTAATAAGTTGAATTGTTACTATAATTGGAACTGATCGTACTTTTTGAAATACAACCTAGCATATGACTGTATAGTATATTTTTTGTATGTATGTATATTGACTTCATCATTACCATATTTATCATATCCGTTATGAGAAAAGCGCCCATTAATGCCTCTTCATGATTATCCTCAATATCTACATTAAATATGTGTACAGGTCGATTATCGATGGGATCGCATGACTCCATATGCTCAAGCACTTGATCATAGACGCGCTCTTCCACTGTTACAATTATATCGAATTGTTCTTTGCAATCTTGAAAACGTTCGGGACATTTTTTTAAACGCCGATTACGATCAAGCATATGTAATAAACCATTTTGTGTATAGCTATAGTTGAGAGAGTACCAGAAATTGTTAATAAATGTGCATACATATAAATTGCATTCAAAGTTATGGTTTGCTCGCAATCACTTTGTACCACAACTTACTATTGCTTGTCCTTTGCTATGAGATCCTGATAGATGGTATCGTATGGCGTACCGAATTCGTAAACATTTGGTTTATCTATTGCAGTGCCCGGCAGTTTCACACGCTCACCTGTGCCAAAGGAGCGCACATTGAAACCTTTCTTTGCTAGAAAATTGTGCGCCTCCATTGAACGATTCATATTCGAGGAACAAACCACGGCTACCGACAAAGTTGTGGCAATCGACATTTTTCCTCACGTTTATTAGTAATTCTTTGCTTAAAATATGCAATAAAACGCAAAGTTAATTCAACAAAAGAAAAATGGAACAGCAAAATTGAAGTGATTTTGACAGTAGAGCTGGAAAACAGTCGATGGCACTATCGATAACATCGATAGTTTTCTTTGTGGAGCACTATCGATGTTTTTTTACGATAGCGATGTATCGACCCTTTCAGGTTTTGTTGTTTTATGCAAATAATAAATGCTAACTTTAACTTGCTTGAAACGCTTCAAAGCGTCGAATAGCCCAAATCTCTATTTGACAGCGCTTTACACCCTTCGCTGTTTGTCTTGTTTGTCTCATCCTGTATTTTTGACAACTTTTGTAGCTTCTATTGGGCCATAGAAGCTTTAAAAGGAAAGCCAGGTAAGCCTAGCTAAGCAAGGCAAGCAAAGCAAGCGTACATTGGGTCATCAGCTTTAGGCCGCCACTGGGCCAACTTTCATACATTTCAGTAGAGTTCAAAAGAATATTGACATTTCTCGAGCCAAAGCCAGCAAAGCAAGCGTGCATTGGGTCATCACCTTTAACTACCTACTTAATTATGACTGTGACCCAAGTTTTGTGTTCTTAAAATTTCTATGTAGAGCTAAATGTTTCAAAATTATAAAATTCTTCGACTTACATAAATTTTGTCGATACTATCGATAGTAAGTTTTGAAAATATTGCAAGGCGGAAATATCGATAGTTTTCCAGCTGTATTTGACAGCACCACCGGCGTTGGCTGGCTTCAATTTGACTGCGTTGAAATTTTATTGCTAGCGGCCGGCTTTCCCCACAATACCGAAAAAAGGAAGTAGTTGATTATTTGGGTTTCTTTAGCACCCTAAAGCGGGCTACTCACCTGCCAAGAAATGTCAAACTCCATATAAAAAAACAGCCAAGAAATGGTCAAGAAACGTTTTCACATGTCAAGCTTTCTTGAGCCAGTACTCAGTTCATAAGAAAATATGCAGTACTTTGGGGTGTAAAAGTAGGTCGCCTCCCAGTTGGTGCACCCTGGGTAACGCTAAATGACCTTCATAGCCTACACGGCTAGTTTCTTGTATTGCCGGTTCTACGAGAACGGTACCAGTACTTGTGCTGTACCCATCGTGCCGAAACGACCCGGGTCGTTTTCTTATATCGACCCGGCCAAGAGCAATACACTCGGGGTGACCCTGTCTGACATTTAGGCAGGGCTACACCTCGCTACAACAACAACAACATTGGTGGCAACGCCGGTTTACCTCAAGAAATAAATAAGCTCGTATATATTTCTTGAGGTAAACGTGCATTTCCACTGTGAGTACATATTTCGCTAAACATATTTTGTACATTTTTATAAGAGTAATTTGCAAAAAAAAAAGGAAAAATTTGGTAAACGTCAAAATTTTTTGACCAGGCACAAGAAATATATGCTTTTTTTCTTGAGGCATTTCTTGGCAGGTGGGTAGCCCGCTTAATGCCAACAAATTTGGAATTTCGTTTCCTTTAGCAGCCAACTACTAATAAATTAACTAAAATTATAAAAGATAGCTTGCTATGCTATGCGTACCTGCCCGATTGCAGCAATGGAGGTGCTGCTGGATCTGAGCCCACTGCACATAGTTATTGAACAAGTAGCCAAGCGAACCATGCTAAATATAGGAAAAGAGGGCTGCGGGAAAGGAAAGGTCATCTCGTCCGCGGAGGCAGATAAACTAAAAAGACAGCTGCCCATCTGTCAACTGTCAAGGGATGACATAGCAAAGGTAGTAGAGTTCGAAAAGAGATACAAAATAGAACTGAGAGACAAGAGTACCTGGGATTCCTCGAATGTGGGTAGATACCACGGGAACAGGACCCTGGTATGGTACACCGATGGCTCGAAAACTCCAGAAGGAATTGGAGCGGGAATACACGGTCCCCGCACCAATTTGTCAATCCCCCTTGGAGAATACCCGAGCATCTTCCAGGCAGAAGTAGTTGCTATAAGCCTTTGTGCGGATATAAATCTGCGACGCGGCTACTCCGACGAGAACATCACTATACTAAGTGACAGTCAAGCCGCACTCAAGGCGATATCATCCTATGAGATAAAATCCTCACTGGTGCTGGAGTGCGTACAGAAACTAAAAGATATATCAACTAGAAATAACCTCAGACTAGCATGGGTTCCAGGCCATGCGGGCATAGAGGGCAATGAAAGAGCGGACCAACTTGCAAGGGCAGCGGCAGCAACAAAACCCATAGGCCCTGAACCTTTCCTAGCCATCGGAGAACACACGATAAAAGAGATGCTCAGGAAAGAGGAGTCTGACATGAGAGAAGAACATTGACGTCAGACGATCGGGCTACGTTAGGGCAAAAGCCATGTTGGAAGGATATAACACAATGCGCTTCAAAGAGATAACAAACTTGTCCAAAAATAGTCTAAGGATTATAACAGGCAAAGAATCCTTGGAGCCATGACTCTAGAGTGCAAGCACGTACGTGAACTAAAGCCGATCCTAGTCTTGGATTTCTTGAAGGTGATCGGCCTCGTAGACGTGCTATGAGTATATGAGAGCACAATAGATCTTAAGGTCGCAGTGCAATACCTCAATTCTATTATTATTATTATTATTATTAGCTCAAAAGATATTTTTAAATTTTTTGTTTTAGTGAGAAGTTGTGGTCAAAAAACCGAAAAATGACTCGGCTTCGATACCAAAATTGGGACGGAATCCATGGTATTTAAGTGCGAAAAAACTTTCGCACGTTTTTAGGGACAGCCTCATGTAATTACAACAACCACATGAAAACTTGCAACTTTGGTTGCAAATATCTCTACAGAGAAGAAAAATATTGAAAAGGCGGATTTGTGATCCTGGGCCAACACGCGTGTTTTGAACCCTCTCCCATAATTTTAGCTAATTTTTTATCAGTTTGGTGTCAAAGGAGCGCTGAGTTATTTTGGTAATTGTATAGATCAAAGATACAAAGCCGCAACGAGCTCCTCATTCATTCGTTGGCGACCATGATCTTCCTTGAGAATTGTCGCTATACAATCGAAGCATCGTTTACCAGCACTAGCCTGCCGCCATATTGACAGAAATGAAAAGTCAGAGAACAAAACGGAATGAGCACAAATGCCATCGCAAAAGAGAAAATGCAAAATTAAATTAGTGCGCTCAGCATTCCTGTTAATTTCTTTCAATTTTTTCATTATTAAACGTATTATTTGTTTATAAATTATGTTTGTGCGTGAAATATAATATATTTCGAATGTGTGTGATGTAAAGTGCAATGCCGAAAATGCGAAGAAAACACCAAATTTTGTGAATGAAAATAAGCGCAAGCAAACAAAAAAAGAAAATTATAAAACTCAAACGCTGGGAGGAAGCCAAGCACCTAAAGCCAATAAATACGGGTGTGGAGCTTAGCTGTACAACAACAAAGCAAATTGTTGCGCGCAGGGAGTGCGAGCTGGGCGGTGGTTAGTAAAATAAAGTCAACAAACTGCGACGGGAAATTCACATCGTCGACAGAGGAATTTCATGAATTTTCTACTTTCTTTGTAGCATCTAACTGAGTAGTAGCAATTAAATCAGGGCGCAGGTGTACTTATTTATAATCTTCGTCGAGTGTGACACAAAATGTTCTCAAAGAAGAAGAAGAAACCTTTAATTTCTATGCCCAGTAATTTTGAACATCGTGTACATACGGGATTTGATAAACGTGAAGGCCGTTATGTCGGCTTGCCCTTGCAATGGGCTTCCATCGTTGGCAATAATCAAATATTGAAATCAACAAATAGACCATTACCCTTAGTGGATCCCTCTGAAATAACTCCTACAGAAATACTTGACTTGAAAACAATTGTACGACCGCATCATAACAATAATAAAGCGGATACGACTTCCTTAAATAGTACTATTGCACCAAATGCCAGCGCAGCATTAGCACATCAGCAAACAGCGCATGCGCACTACTTTAGCGAACATAATAATGCAGCAAACGGGCCGGGAGCAGCAGCTACAGGTGGCCTCAATACAGGTGGTATAGTGCTGCCAAAAACTTCACATGTTGCCCGCTCTAATTCATTACGTAGTTCGAGTCCGCCGCGTGTACGAAGAGATTTGCGTGGCAATGCTAATGTGCCACCGGCAGTACCAGAGGAGAGTGCAAGCACCACGCCTGTGCCCGGACAACAAACACTACCATACAGTGGCGGCTATAAGGCAGCTCAAGGTCATGGTGTGGGCGCATCTGCTTACCAACAAGGCATCTTTACTTCGCCTAGCATTGGTCAACATGGCGCGCAGAATGGTGTTGGTCATGGGCCACTCGCGGTACGCACGGATTTTACCGCTCAACAACAGCCAACTGCGCAACAGCAGCCACCACATGCTGGTACCTTACATTACCGGCCAGCGCCGCCACCACATCATCTAATTGGCAGCAGTGGTCAGCAGCAGGCATCGCCGGTAGGCTCAGTCACAAGCGGTTCGCGTTCAACGCATTCACATGCTTCTTCAGCGCATACCCATGCACATGCCCACACTAATTTGAGCAACAATAATGGTGGTAGTGGTTTTGCGCCCTATCAAGCTGGCGCACCACAACATGCTGCAAAGCAGTTGCCTGGTTCCGCAGATCAAAATCAAAATCCACACCATCCGCATCCACACTTACATGCAAAAGCAGCGTCACGCGCCTCGAGCTCAAGTGGTGGCGCAAGTGGTTTAGGTGGCGGTGGTGGTGGTGGCAGTGCGGCAGGAAGTATTAGCGCTGTGCCGCCGCCTAAACAAGAACAGAGGCTGACACACGAACAGGTAAATGCTAAAAAACATAAAATTAAATATTTATAACTATTTTGATATATTTTATTTTCCTATTGCAGTTCCGCGCCGCCTTACAAATGGTTGTTTCTGCTGGCGATCCACGTGAAAACTTGGACAACTTCATGAAAATAGGTGAAGGCTCAACAGGCACTGTATGCATAGCCACTGACAAGTCAACAGGTAGTCCACTATATAATTTCCAACGCTTAAATAGCTTCTAACCAATTCACTTCTATATTTTAGGTCGTCAAGTGGCTGTTAAAAAGATGGATCTACGCAAACAGCAGAGGCGAGAATTGTTATTCAATGAGGTAGTCATTATGCGTGATTATCACCACCCCAATATTGTCGAAACATACTCCAGTTTCTTAGTGAATGATGAACTTTGGGTGGTTATGGAATATTTGGAAGGTGGTGCACTCACCGATATTGTCACACATTCGCGCATGGATGAGGAACAAATTGCGACTGTATGCAAGCAATGTCTCAAAGCATTGGCCTATTTGCATTCACAGGTATGTGCGGTCACGTTTACCTATTATGCATAGTGGTGAAGTTTCAATAAATTTAAACACAAGATCAAATAGCTCGAATGTCGATTGGAAAGTCAAAAAATTTTGAAATGTTTTAAATGAAAGAATTGTAGTTGAAAGGAAATGTTTTTTTGCAAGTACTGTTCTCTTGGAGGTCAAATTGCGCTGCATTGGACTTGATTTTGAGTAAAATTTTTATCAAACTCCCCACTGTGCGAGGGCGACAATACGTGCATGGCATAGTCTATGAGTCAGAGCAGTATATGCGAGCAAGTTCTATTTTTTTTATTATTCGGTTTCCACTTTCGCTTATCTTTTTTTAACAAATTCGTTTTAATGTAACCCCGACTTGAAACTATTGGGCGTTGTCGCAAATGAATGTGCGTTAAAACTCCAATGCGCATACCATGCATCATTTTATAACCTCAATTTAATATAATAAATTTTAACAACTTTTTTAATGCAATAGGGCGTCATACATCGCGACATCAAATCCGATTCCATACTCTTGGCCGCTGATGGACGTGTCAAGTTATCCGATTTCGGTTTTTGTGCGCAAGTCTCACAAGAGTTGCCGAAACGTAAGTCATTAGTTGGCACACCATATTGGATGTCACCCGAAGTAATATCACGTTTGCCATATGGTCCCGAAGTCGATATCTGGTCACTTGGTATTATGGTTATTGAAATGGTGGATGGTGAACCGCCATTTTTTAATGAACCGCCACTACAGGCTATGCGTCGTATACGCGATATGCAACCGCCGAATTTAAAGAATGCACATAAAGTATCACCACGTTTGCAGTCATTCTTGGATCGTATGTTAGTACGCGATCCAGCGCAACGTGCAACAGCAGCAGAACTATTGGCGCACCCCTTCTTACGGCAAGCGGGTCCACCATCATTATTGGTGCCGTTGATGCGTAACACAAGACAGCACTGAGCGTAAGGGAATTTAAACGAATAAAAATAACAAATGACAAAAGCGTATAAACGCAAGTATAATATCTAGGCTACGCTTTAAGTATAAACGAAAATGAAATGAAAATCACCCATAATACAGACATTCATAACGCAACTATATACTTAGGTTTATCACTATGTTTAACGATTATACATAATTGTACTATATGCATTGCTTGCTTTAAATGAAATTCTTGTCTGTTGGCGTTTTTTTGTATTGTTTGAAAGCATTCGTGTTTGTTGCGCTTCCTTTTTACCTTTTTTTTTATGTACGCGCATTTTTTTTTGCAAATTTTGTTAAATAGTAATTCTGTAAACTATTTTTAGCATATGTCCTTAATTAGAATTCATAAGAGCTAGGGAAAGTAGCTGCAGTTAGTAAATTTATAAGAATGCGTATTTGCTCGTCGCGTATTAATCGTCTTCACGATTCGAAGTACTGAGTTAGTGGCCTTGGCTTACCCAATGCATCATTTCAATTTATCCGTAAAACATTTCCTTAGAAAAAATGCGTAGGCAGCTATTCGAATATTAAGAATAATAATATAAAAAATTCAAATTAAATAAGGACAATAATTCGAAATTACACTTCGAAAATGGCTTTAAAGTAGTAATATTAAAAAAATATAAGTAAAAAAAGTATTTATGTAAAGCATAAAAATAAAATTGGTACACAAATTTGATGAGAAATAAAAAGATGAATTAACCTTTCAGTTGAATCACGATTTTTCAAGTTAGTGAAAAGAAATCAGTATAAATTCTTTTTTTGAGTATGGGAACAAACCAATTTTTTTGTAGGGTAGTAAAAAATGGTGTTCCCCGTTTTTCGAAGTTATACTATCGTTGCGGCCTTTCGAAGTTCGAAAGTGGTTTTCGAATTGTTAAGTTTGAAAAAGGTAAAATGTGGGCGTGGCTTGCTTGCCTCTCTTGCTTGATTGGCGACGTTTTTCTAATTAAAAATGTATGCGAGTTTTTCGAAAAAATAAAAAGCAGCATATTTTTAATATAAAAATATATTTCTTGTTGCAGTAACGAAGGGGGGTAGCCCTATTATATTATATTTCTTTATACATACACTTTCAACCAAAAAAGTACACCCATCAAAAAAGAGGAGAAAGAAGGCCACGCCCTCATTCAACCTTTTATTAATTTTTTTAACACAGCAATTAAAAACCCCCAATCTTCGAAGGTTCCACGTACGAGTTTCAAAAGCCCGTAACTAAATTTAGGACGCCATTTTTTTACTTATGTCTTAACCTCTAAAAAAGTTGGCTTGATCCCATACCCAGAAAAAAGTTGATTTTGTCGTATAGTGTAATTGTAGAAATTTGCTAAATTTTAGCAGCATTTTTTTTAAATCTCAGCGTTGAAAAAAAATTGTATTTCGTAAATCTGATAAAAGCGTTCGTTTCAATTGAAAATCTTCAAATTGCTAAAATAGCAAAAAATTTATTTTCAAAAACATAAATTCAAGCTTTTCAAATTAATATATTTCGAAAAATTCGTACTTTATTTTTTTATTAAAATCATTGATTAGAAATTAACATTTTAAAGACCAAATTGAGTTCCCATCTTTAAACGTCTTTACCAGAATACAAATTGTAGCGTTTTCAAACTCATCTAATACGAAACTGGTCTGATCTTTAAAAGTGAAAGCCTCAATACCAACGATTTCGAAGCTGAATAAAAATATTAAATTTTTTTAACTGAAAAATCATTTCAAATATCATTTATCTAAGTACGCTTAACCTCGAAAAAGTCGTAAGTTCGAAAAAATTTTTAGATTTCTCTTTTTTTTAACATAAACGTTTTTGTTTCTACAATTAGAAAGTTAAAGCCCTAAATTAGTGTAAGTGTAGCGTTAACTGTAAAAAATCGATATAATTTTTGTTTTTGTACTTAATTTGTTTAGAATTTTTAGTTATAAAAAATATTATCTTAATTAATTGTGACCATAACAAAATAGTCATAAACCTATCATGAAAAAGAAAGAAAAAAAACAATTAACGAAAAAACTCCTTGCACCCCCAACCAACATTCCTAACGACTTTGCTCAATTATTGGCCAAAAAAAAAACTTAAACATAACATTCCCACTAAAGAGAGTGAAAAAAATTAAACTTTGTTGAGTTTAAAAAAGAAAACATATATTACTTTGTAATTACATATATCTTAAGACATACTTGTATTAAACTATGTACATGCTTTGACATTGACATATACATTTGCAGATTGTGTATTCTTTAAGATATCACATAACCAGCTCGTTTTCGTATATCCATCCGTATATTGCATACGCGTAATTTTAAGTATTTAATGCATTTTGTATATCATTGTTTTTTCTTTTTTAACATAAAATACACATTTAGTACATTCATACAATGCATAGTTATATAAAATACTTATATAGTACATACAATTTATGATTAACAACTATACATATATACTACTTACATCGAATAAATACGACATACATACATAGAATTTTAGTTTCAGTAAATTTACGTGTTTCTTTTTAATGCAACGATATTGATTTCGAGCTTAGTATACATTTTTCTTACAGTTTATATTTTATTGACAACGTTATCTTTTTGTGTAAGTAGTCATATTCGAAATTTCGTAAAATCGCGAAAACGAAATAAAAATTTGTTTGAATAAATATTGGATTGAAATTTTGTCAACATTCGCTTTTCAAATTGATACAGATGTTTTTTTTTTCGGTGTGAATTTTTTCATGTTCGAAAATTCGAAGTCATCATTTTTGGAACTTTGTCACTATTCGCTTTTGATATTGATAGAAAACACTACTTATTTTCGTAACATAAATTGTGTTTCTCAGAATTATGTTTTAGGTATTTAGGTCAAAAATTTCTAATGTTCGAAAATTCTAAGCGGACTTTACAAAGTTTCCAAATCGTTAAAGACTTGCTTTTTTTCGAATATATCAGATCACACTCCATTGCAGGTTTTGGTTGCCTGTTTTAGCTTCTTTTATGTGTTATCTGTATGTTCGAAATTCCAGTAATAGTAAGTTTAGTATTTTAGTGATTTTTTGTTCGAATGCGATTAGCAATATTTGTTCATACTTTCTAAGTCTAATTTACACTTTCAAACTCAAATACTGACTTGAATTTTTTGAACTGAGCCACCTACAATTTTTCGGCGGTTTTTTAATGAAAGTTGGTAGTATGGCTCACAACGATTAAACAAAAATATCAACACTTTTCGAAATTCCTCACTTTTTGATGATTATTTTCTCACGATTATATATTTAAAAAATTAGCAAAATCGGTTTGACCAATGGTGAGAAAATCATATTTGAAAATGTTTGAATTTCGAAAAATTGGCCCAAACGTATTTTTTTTGTTGCTGTGAACTATACAAAAAAGTTTCAGAAAGATAGTACAACTTCGAAAAAAAGTGGCTCACTTCACAAATTTCAACTCATATTCGAGCACACAACACATTACATAGATACAAGTTTTGTTTTAATTTATTTTGAATGGCTTGGGCATAATTTAATCACATAAACTTATTTTCTTATGCTCGAAAAAACGTTTATAACATTTCGAAAATTCGTTTACAACATACTCGAAAACTCGAACATACAAAAGTTAGATTACAATTTGAATTTAACTCAATTTAACCGTCGAAGGGTGTAATTTAAAACCGTAATTTTCTTATGTTCGAAAATTCGAAGTAGAAAAAAATGTTTGTTCTTATGTAAAAACTTAATAAAAAATTACAAATATAAACAGAAACGGCGTTATTGTAATAATAAAAATACTGTGTTCTAAATACTTCAGTGCAACAGCACTTGAAACACACAAAAATATGCAAAAATTATTAGAAGCTTTCTTCCAAGTCAAAAAATTTCAAACGAACAATTTCGAATTTTATAATGCTGTTCTACTAACCAACTTTTAAACACTGCTGCAGTTTTTGTAGGCATCCCCTCATGCGATTATCTACGCCAGCGCCACGTTTTTGCTCCACAACACGCACTTCGGCAACTAAAAAGTCCATAATTTGTGAAATAGTTTGTGGTGTAAATTGCGCCAAACGTTGCAGCAGTTCAAACAGGAAAAACGTATAATAAGGCAAATGTTTTTTGGTAAGCAAACGCAAATGTTCGGCAAGCAGCGCTGACAACGAATCTGAACATTTATATGTGTTAGAATTAACAATACGCTTAAATAGATCAAGCAGCAAAGCGCGACTCGGCACCACCTCATCCACCATCATAATATGCTCGAGCATAAGTAACGAGCTGGCTTTCATAAAAGTCTCCAAACGTGAAATTTGTAAATCCAGCGCACTTATGCTAACAGCAGTTGAATCGACTACTTCTTGAAAAATCGTAACGACTAGACAAGCATTGGGATCAGCTTGACGGCGTTGTGTGGCCAAAAAGAGGCTGGTCAACTTTTCAAAAACAAACAAAGACAGCTCAGCGTTATCACTTTGCAGGCAGCTAATAAAAGGGCGTGCTACAACTTTCGAGTTGGTTGATATTTTAAAATGTGGTGTCCATTTTTGTATTAGATCGGTGAGTGTTTTACTAATGTATGGATCCGCCTTGAAATTCAAACGTCCTATGCCCTGCACAAGTACAGGCCAAATTTTATGTATTAATTGCGCCAACTTACCATCTGGCGATTTACCCATTTGCACATTGGTGGGCAAAACAAAGCGCGTCATGACAATATGAAAGAAGCAATTCACTTTGGACTTGGTGTAGACAATGTGTATGCAGTTGTAAATTACGATAGCTAGAAAACTATAAAAACGAAAAGCTACCTCTGTGCGCTCCTGCTTCAGATCAGCGTGCAACCATTTATCAAAATTGCGTAGATATGCATTCAAATTGTCGGCAATGCCAAAACGATGCTGTTGCCCATCACCTGCGACGCATGCGTCATAATACTTGCCAACAGCAGCTATAAAAACACAGAGTGGCTCCTTTGCTTGCAACAACTCTGCCGCCTGCAAATCGTCAGTCATCATACGAAATTCGGCTAGTTGTGCAACAAAACGCGTCAGCTGCACCACATCCTCATTCAAAGCAGTCAATTGTACTAAGCTTTTCAGCCACACATGTATTAGCGTATTCGATTCAATTAGCGGCGCACAACGTTCGCTTTGCAGCACTTTATTTAGAAATTGCGGCAAGGCCTGCCGAGACACCACCGGCGCCTCAATAAAACAGGCGAATAATTTTTGAAATGACTGCGTATCCGTGGGCGCTAGACACGCATGCGTACAAAAATCAGCCGCGAGCTGCGGCAACCATTGACTATAACCACAAGCGAATTGCTGTTTCACAAATGGCAGCACATGCATATTGAGTGCGCGAAACAGTTCAGCATTTGCTTCAATAAGCATTTCATTGCTTTGCAATTTAACAAAAATCAAATGTAACGCCTCCAAGCTACGTTCCTGTTCGACTGGCGTGCACGCTTGCAAGTAATTCGGCAGCCATGCATCAATGAGTAAATGTTCGCCACGGCGAAAATCATCTGCTTGCATGAAAATATCTAAGAGCGCATCGGCTAGCACTTTCGATACAGCCAAATCGTTATTGATAGCGTTCAGTTGCTGTAACAATTTTTTAACATATTCAGTGTAATCACACTTACGTTCAGCATAGAGTAAGAGTAATGCCATGTGTCCTTTAGTAACAGCAATTTGACGCACAGCTGGTATTTTATCCAAAGCAATCGTTAGTAGTTTCGTGCTTAGCTTGGGCGCCAATTCTTCAAAATCACCGCAAAGCGCTAACGCCAAAAATAGCTCAATCAAATGGTGTATACCCGTCTCATTTAAAGCGAGAAACTTTTGCGCACTAAATTTGGTGTAGATGCGTCCGAGTAACTTTTGTGCTTGATGGCGTGTTGCAGTGCACGCATGTAGGCAACGCAAATTTTTACCCAGCAATATGATGAAAAGTGTATAACTACTTAAATTGGCATTTGGTGGCGTTGACGTTTGTTCTTCTTGTGCTTCCATGAGCAGCGTACGATAACGTTCGACATATGCTTTACCGCTAACACAAGCCACTGCTAGATTACTTGGCGCTGCACCTGCAGCATAGAACGAATTATTGAGTCGTTTGTGAAAATGTTCCCACAATAGCATTGGTATGGTAACGCGTGGACGCCACCAATGCAGCAGCGTTGGCATGAGTAGGCAAATGTAGACACGCGTCTGCTCTTCGCTTGGTTGGCTGTCAAGGAATTGTTGTGTGCATTGTTCAAGTGTTTCAAAGTTTTCGGCTGTATCAGTGGTGAGGCGTTTATTATGTTTTGGGTCAACAAATTGTCCATTGGAGCGATAGCCAAAGAGACGTACTAGTGCGTGTAGTAGCCAATTGGTGAATTCAGTGTATGTGAGATTGGTCAGCGAGAATTTATCTGTTGAAACAAAATTGAGTTTTTGAATTTTACTTTGGGTAACGGGTTTTGGATTTGTTATAGGAGAGCATGGATAACAACTCAGCAAGATTTTAGTACCACAAATTTTAGTAACTTTTACTGGCTATCTTACTGAAAAATTGGTATAACTTTTTTTGAGGAATTTTGAATGTTCGAAAATTCGAAGTTGCGCAATTTTCAAATATTCGTGATCAAATAATAAAATTACGTAGTTAACGTTATAATTTCAAATATTCGTTAATTCAAAGTTAGTTTCAAAACTTTCAAAAATTGAATTATATTTAGAAGAGAGCAAGGCGAATTCATTACATGTGGCATCCTCCCACCATATGGTTTCTTCTTCTTCCTCGAAAATCGAATCGTAGGTGTCAAATTGCTTATGTTGTTGCTTCGTCTGACATTTTTAGTTACAAGGAGTGTGTGCGTGCGTGTAGATCGAACACACCTGTATGAATTCGCCTTGGAATAGAGCTGCTTTTCTGGTAGGGTTTTTATCCTCTTTCGTTGGCTTGCTCAGATTTATGAAAATTATTTATTGTTATTTGTTTTGTTTCAGTTTCAAGAGCAACAACTTTAGTATGTTCGAAAATTCGAAATCAATGAATTGAGCTTAAATGACAATTCATTTCAAAACGTGATTGTGATCACGACTTACCATGACGTTCTTAAAGGCAATAGGAGTGTTTCCCAGAAAGTCAACCAAAATTTGAATTTTGTATTTTGGTTTTTTATGTAAAATAACGTCCGCAACAGATATGTCTAACGATTAGTTGCACAAACACGACTTCCGTTTTGAGTAACGTCCGCAACGCAGTTGCAATGACAGCGACCCTGCGGGTTAGCGGTTTAAAATATGCCCGAGGTAGGTATGTCGGTCGTAAGAGACGACTAAAATCCACGAAATCGTTCCCAAGACAGTCGGGCAGTAACGCAAGGGACGGTCAACACCCGTGCAACCCCTGTCTGGTCTGTCCCGTAACTTTTTGTAAGTGGATCTTCCGACTAGGCAGGGAAAAGTATGGCTACAACAACAACATCATACTATTTCAGTTTCTACAATACACTTTTATTAATTTTACAGCAGGCCCTCAAATACGCCCATATATAACATATCGGTCCCGGATGAATCCGGTTCATTCCGGCACTCTCTTGCGGTACTGTCCGACTGTTTTGGGAACGAATTCATGGATTTTAGTCGCCTCTTACGAACGGCATACCTACCTCGGGCATATTCTAAACCCCTAACCCGCAGGGAAAATGCATTTTGAGGTACAAGCATAATATAATGTTATTACTCACCCATCTTTACTTTCAATTTAGCCAAGGTATCATTGAACATTTGCCAAAATGTGATTTGTTCACTCGACACAGTAAGGGCGCCTAACAACCATTTCTGCAACGCAAGCTGCACATACAACCAACACTCTTTTATGCATGTACAAGGAAATGGCGTACTGTAGAGTAATTCAGCGGGCCGTTTTTTTGCATACAAATATAATGAACATGTTAACAAATCTTCAAAGATCCGTTCCAATTGTGATAAAAAGTGTACGACAGGCTTGTTATCACTCGCCACCATATGCGGCGTGGCAGTATGCAACAATTCAAATTTATATAATATACACAAATCTAGCAGCTTCCATTCGAGCGCACCATGTAACATATGATATGCGGCCGCAT
Organism: Campiglossa producta; assembly: GCA_964058755.1. Taxonomy (NCBI): domain Eukaryota; kingdom Metazoa; phylum Arthropoda; class Insecta; order Diptera; family Tephritidae; genus Campiglossa; species Campiglossa producta. Next base: position 10,111,623 of record CAXKVI010000005.1, on the reverse strand, counting down.
TACATTCATTGCCCTTACAACTATTTGCAAAATATATAAGCTTCCAAGTGTCAATGCCGGTTAAGCGATTCAGTAAATTACGCATACTATCCAAATTGTGGCGCAACAATGGCCATTGCTCCACCGTTGTGTTGTGTAGCAGTAAATAAAGTAATTGGGTTACTTGCTGCCGCCGTTGATAGTAACTTGGCGTTGATTCGTTTGTGCTGAGCGGTTGACAAACGCTTACCCACAAGTGTTGTATGTGCATGCTGGCAAAGAAAAAGATTTTAGTTATTTTAACTTAAGCGGAAAACGGCTCTTACCAAGCTCTACCGCACAAAAATTCGACGGTCTCTTGTCCGTGCAAATGCTCTGCACCAAATTCAAATTCCGTTAATGCTTGTTGTTCGCTTATTTTCTGCCACGCATTTTCAGGCTTATTCAGCATAAAACCACTTTTTACAAATGCTTCTGTTGCCAAATGTGAGTGTGTACTATCCTCGCCGCTACATTGGAGCTCTGGTAGTGTGGTTTCTTCGCTTCCGCCATCTAGCAAGTGGGTTTGTTGTGCCGGCAGTTGTTGTTGATTTTGTTGTGTAGCCTGCAAACATGCTGTACTCAATATTTCATCATCCTCGTCCAGATTGAATAAGTCAAAATCCATTGGTGCCAATTCTCACAGGCAGAAGGCACAATAACACAAAAGTGTCTAAAATCAACAGCTTAGCAAAAATGTAAATATTTACAAACTTTGCAAATTATTTTGGCGCTCGATTGTTAGATGTGTTTAATTGGGAAGTGATAGTTCGATACTAATAATAGTACATTTACATTTACACTGCACCAAATTTGGCGAAAAATTGCAAATGTGGAAACCATCACATTTGACCATATTTGGCATAGTGTATCAATACAAGTGTGAACTGTAGCTTTGACAGAAATGTCAAAACGCACTTCCATGTCAAATCACAAATGTCAGAACACACATCAAAAATCTGGGTTGCTATTGTGACGAATTCGATGATTCCTTGATTATTTTCCCTGAGTTCGACCACTGTACGTTAAATAAAACACTCCGATTCTGCTTAATAAGTAGTACGCTTTATTCAGTACTAAAAACCGTAGTACAATATCGCGGGTTAATTCACTGTTCAGTACTTCACTGTACAACACTTCAAAATAAACTGATTGATTTGCGTTGTCTTTGCGTGGTTTATATACCCTAGCAGACAGCAGCTTCACAACCTAGAAATGTCTACACATTTCTGGTTTATTCGTGCAACAGTGTTCTCGAAACGTTTATCTATCGTCGTCTCCTCTTTGTGCCACATTCGCAAACACGCGAGCTGCCTCTCCCTCTCTCGCTCTCACGTTATGTATCTAAACAGCTGTAGTTGTGGTAGTGACGCTAGTGATGGAAATACGCTAGAGTTGGGAGATGAGCGATTCCTGAGAACATTCGCCACAACATGATGGTGTGACACACATGTGTGAACGCTTGCATCATGCACGTAGTGTATTTTTTCAGTCGATAAGCAAAAATTGGAGGGTAATGGCATCGCGGGCAAACAAAGAAATTTGGAAGGAGTTCTTCGAAGTATATCGAAACTATCCAGAAATCTGGAAAATTAAAAGCGAAGAAAACAAAAATAAAATAAAAAAGAATGCTGCCTATGCCATGTTGCTTCGTTCACAAACAACAGAGATATGAAGTATGACAACATGTGTGACCGTTTAAACGAAAGCAATTTTTTTTTCATCACACCATGTTTGTCACAGTGTGATCGTGTAAAGGGCCCTATTCACGCTCACCACTCACGTTCACAGAGAACTGTATAAAAATTCTGCTAGGTAATTTTCAAAATTCTTCACTTGGTCCACACTTGCACACAATCTGGCAGCACTACTATGAACCGTTTGTCACTTTTCTCCGCCATCGCACAACGTTTGCGAATTTTGTTGATAAAATCCAATTTTATAGATTGTAAATTTATTAAATAATAAAATGTCAAAAGCTCACCCGCCAGAGTTAAAAAAGTAAGTAAATAACTTGTATTGTTTTTATTTCAATGCATTAAGCGCTGTATTTAAAAACAAATATTTGCCGGCCGTAGGTATATGGACAAACGTATGCTGCTAAAATTGAATGGCGGACGCTCGGTTGCAGGCATTTTGCGTGGTTTCGATCCATTCATGAACGTAGTGCTAGACGAAACAGTGGAAGAGTGCAAGGATAGTACGCGCAACAACATTGGCATGGTGGTAAGTAATGAAGCTACTCAGAAATTTATGTAAACGACTGGGTCGATAATTTATGTATTATTCAACTCTTGCCAGGTCATACGTGGTAACAGTATTGTTATGGTGGAAGCGCTGGATCGGGTGTAGTTGGAGCGACTACAAAGGAGCAACACTCATCGTTACAAAAACAGTAGCAAAGTTGTCTATTTAATTTATTGAGAAAATTAATAAAATATATGTGAAGAAATTTAAGTTATTTTTATTAAGCGATTCAGCTTCATTTGAAATCAAATGGGGTATGGTATACGAGCAAAAGTAAAAGGCTTAAAGTAAAAATGTGATGACATGCTATTGATGGAAAGAAGATTGCCGCCGCTACATCATTTTGGGCCGATAATATCTTCTGAACCCAACGAGGATTATTTCAATGTTCAATTTGGTATGTCAGCTTGGCAACCTTACTAAGACAAAGTTTAGTCGACGAAAAAATCATCCCTACAAGTCGCTCTAATATCCATCCTGCAATATGATGCAGGAGCAATGATTGTGACAGGCGATTATGAGTGCCCTGGTAGTAAGGTTTTCGAAAGATGCAGATTTATGATGAGTTGTATGAGCCAAACGAATCAAAACCAAACGGTTACGTTGGTCATGTGCAAAAGTTAATAAAAAATCTGGGCTGGAAAATTGAGGCCCCCTCTGGAAATACCAAGTATATAGCAATCTGCCATCAATGGACGTTTCTAACTGGCGTTCGCTGGGTTAGTTTAGGCCGAATGACTACATTGCTTCAAAACAAGGACATGATTTTATCAGACCAAGGCATTTAATTCAGCAGTCTTGTTTAATCCGCAGCCAGAGATGGACGTGTCGACTGATTAGGGCAAAGTATAATAACTGTCTACCACGGCCGTATAATCTAGAAAAGAGGGCCCACACGAAACAAGTGAGCTGGAATATTATAAATCTAGATGACTACATTTCGAAGCAACTTGTAAACAAGGCATCTGCATCAAAAAGTCATGTTGTAACCCTATTAGAGAGGGGGTACTACCTTCGGTTATTAACTGGACTCTGAAGATCGTCGTTGCAATTAAGCTGTCTCTTATGACAGCCAGCTTATCGTGTTTACATTATAAGCCATGAAAAGCAATTACAACACAATTTCAATTTATAGTTTCATCTTTTTTATTCGCGTAAACAAAGTTATTTTAATTTTTTAACACACAACCTGTTTAGGCCAACGAACCAAAACAGCAGTGCATGCCAAGCTCTTTATTTTTTTTTTTTTTAACTCTCTATTTATTTATTTTAAATTAAAGTTACTTAGAAATGACGAGCGGTCCAGTCTGTTTCGCCGCATCACGTTGTTTGCTCACAATCTGATTGGCGATACGATCCAAATCACGCTGACCAATGGATGACAGCTTGCGTCCACCATCGGGATGCTTTTCAATTAAGCGTGCATGCTCCAACGATTGTAAAGCTTTGCGTGCAGCACCATCAGCAGCACGACAGAAATGTGATGGATGTACACCATTACGTTTACGACCACCGTAGATTTTTGTAATTGAACCGACACCAGCTGGGCTGCGATGATACAAATGACGCAAAATTGATGCACAACGAATGTAGAACCAATCGGGATCAGTTGGTGCTAATTCCTTGTATTTGGCTGTCTTGATAATGTCCATTTGATCGGGCACCTTCAATTTGCCAGTCCTATTGTGTGAATGAAAAAGAGTGGTGACATATTTATTTCGACAATGATTTCTGGTGTACTTACTTCTTCAAGAAGACAGCTACAGCCTTAACAACGGCATGTTGATCAATATCTTTAACTGTTACGCCGGGCATCTGTTGATAAATAAATACAAAACTAAATTAATTAGTTGGCCAAATCACGTTTTATATACAGCAAAAATGGCAGACGCGTAGTCATAGGGTGGTGCTACATTTTTATGTATGTGAATTTGCAATGTAAACTGTAAGCTAAATGCTTCGTTATGATGCTCATAGAGCTATTGGCAAAGGCATGGCCGGTGCGCATTACATTTTGCAGAAATTTCACTTGTAATTGTATAAATTTTTTAATTAATTTTACATTTTGACAATTAGATTACCTTGCTTGACAAAGTTAACCGGAAGAAAGGGCATATTGAGTTATGTTAGCTGCGCTTACTTTGTGACAGCTCGAAATTTGACAGCAACCCGTTTGCAGTACTGCCATTCTTGTTGAAGAAAATTATCCGTTTTTTTCTCACTAGAGGGCGCGCAAATTTTCTACTCTTTTTTCTACTCCAATTTTTGAATTCTACTGCGGTTTCTACTCCGTTTTTTGATTGGGTTTGACAAACCCAATGTTGTGTGAAATGGAAATATATTTCGCTTTCACACAACAGTGGGTACAATACAAATTTCAAATTTTGACAAACAACAAACAAAAAAACAAATTGTCAAATTATGTTTAGTGGAAAATAAATAAATAATAAGTGAATTAAAGTAAAAAAAGTGATTGTGTGGCTTCAAAGTCGTATACCGAACAAGGTTAATACTTGGAACTCATTTTCTTTCACGTTTTGGGGTAAGTTTAGCAAATTACAATAAAAACTGCAAGCGCTTTCTTTTGTGGCGTCGTAACCGTTCTTAGATGAAACCTTTAAAATTATTCGTGCAATACGCTCGTGGATTTTGTTCAAAGATTTCCAGGTGCGTCAACTGTCGAGCCATTGCCTATTACCTAATTGTAGAAATCACTGGACCTGTTTATTCGTGTTGGTACTCCTTCCGATTTCTTAATGCGTATTGGCGTCACATTCAATATCTTGCGAAAGTCTAACCCATCTGCAATTTTCTGTCACGAAGGGATAATGCTGGGATCCTCAGTACCGGTACCTTTACTGACGGCTCGATGCGCGAGACCTACTTCTTAATACGTTTATTAGGCTATCCGTGCACCATCTTACCTGTCACAAATTTACCGGATATCGGTCAATTAATGCAGTGAGAAGAATGAATTCTCGATTTGGAAAACTCTAGGTCAAGCAAGAGGTAAGGGGTGTAAAAGTAGGTCGCCTCCCAGTTGGTGCACCCTGGGTAACGCTAAATGACCTACATAGCCTACACGGCTAGTTTCTTGTATTGCCGGTTCTACGAGAACGGTACCAGTACTTGTGCTGTACCCATCGTGCCGAAACGACCCGGGCCGTTTTCTTATATCGACCCGACCAAGAGCAATACACTCGGGGTGACCCTGTCTGACATTTAGGCAGGGCTACACTTCGCTACAACAACAACAACAACAAGAGGAAAGGGGCATCATAACCGCAGATCCACGAATCTAAACATCATAGCCTTTTACAGGCTTTTGACGCCTTTTATGATAGCCAAACGTATCTCGGGTACATTCTGAACCCTTTACCCATAGGGTCACACTGAAGCGTAAGAGATGATCATTTTGGAATGAAACGATCGATTTGGAAAGAGTGGAGTTAAATCTAATTGTATGGATGAACTCAGTTATCACCTTTCGGTCGGAGGTGATCTTCCCTAGTATCTTTTAAAGTAAACTCAATATGCTCAAACTCTATTAGGACTTCCATTAAAAGTGGACGTGACAATTAGACAGAATGATGTACTGTTATAGCAAGAACAAAGCCAAATAAAAGTTTTAAGCATACATATTGATTTTGAAATCAATCGAGTTTATTTAGTAAAATCAAACTTCTTCCACCAATCTGCAAACATTTTAACCTTCGCTATACTATTTTGCTCTTTTTGTGGTTTGCGCCATTTATTCGCATCCAATTCCAACATGCCACCAATAATTTCCTTAAACAAAAAAAGTAAGTTAATAAAAAACATTACCACAAAATAGGAATATTTATTTACCAGGGCAAAATTTTGCGGAAAACGATCTTCATCTTCAATGACATGTGCAAAACCCGTGTCCATTCCGAAGTTAACCCAAAAATATGGTAAGCCCTTTGGTATACTATTGCGTAACCCTTTGCCATCGCGGCCTAATGTTAACAGTTGTTTATTAACGCTCCATTCAAGTTCCGATTCTTCCACCGCTTTTTTAAAATAGAACGGTGCCATTTCTGCTTGAGCATCTGGTATGGGTATACAATGTAAGGTGAGATGTGGTCGTCGTTGTAAACGTGTAGCAATCTCAAAGAACACAACATCCTTTTTCTGTGCCGCAAACATACGCGTAAGGGCTTTGCGAAAATCATTCATTTCCGACCATGTATCCTCATCCAATTGTGTGCAACAACCAACATGTTGTGTTGTGCTAATAATACAGTGTCCCGGTTGCATGCCAATATGCCATGGCAAAGCGATATAAACTTGTTCTCCCATGGATACTAACAAACTTTTATCCATTTTCGTTGAATCAAAACAGTACTTGCAGTTGTCCAATTGTGCAGCAAGCCGTTGATGCTCCGTAATAGCACGTTGCATTTCCTTACGATCGTTAGACGATTGTGGAATATCTTTGCGTACCTCATCAGCGAATATATCATCTAAATCATCATTGGGATTCTTATGTTTACCGGCAATTTTAGCAAATTCCAAATTGGCATCACTAGCGCTTGTATACTTCTCGCGCTCAAACTGGAAGGTGGAATTTTTTGGCAAATTAGCCTTTTACATAAATAACAGTACGCTAAAAATAATAATAGCTCCCATACAAAAAATATATATCTTCAGCTTAGCAAGACCAGTAAGCAGTCTAACTGGCTTATACTCACCATTTGCTTAATATCATATTTATCATCGTCTGGAAAGTAACGCATACGCTCCCCATCTGTATGTGTTTCAAGACGCCGCTGCTTCTTACGTGCATTACGCCCACCATACAGTTCACGTTCATCCACAGTGTGTGCAGCCTGTGCGAGTGGGCGTGTATTTCCACGTTCGTCCGTACGCGTAAGCAAAATGTGTTCATCCGCTGCTGCTGCATTCTTCTTGCTTTCTGCTGGTGCAAGTTTGGATTGTGCTAGTTTTTGGTCTTTATATGCTGCACGAGTTTTGCGTGCATCCTCCAATTTTTGTTTAAGCTCTGCTACCAATTCATCGTTGCCCATAATTTCGGCCTTTAACAATTTTGCACCCAACTCATTCATTTGCTGGTCAGTTAAAAAGTTTTTGTTGCCTGTGTTGGATTTGGGTTCAGTCTCCACCTCCTCACTACTACTTTCTGAGCTGTAAATAGACATCTTCGCAGCGTTTTCTTTTTTACTAAACTGTAAATTATCCTTTTGTTTGCGCCAACCACTACTACTACTAGGTTTATTTGCTGCAGCAGTTGCAAATGCTTTGGCTAATTGCTCGTCATCGCTGTCATCATCTTTATCTTCGTGGGGTTTTTTGAAACCCGGCAAACCAGTGCCCGTCGTTTTCCAGTATGGATTTAATTCGCGCGTGCTCTTTGCTGGATCATAAGCTTCATAATTTTTTTGCGCTGCAGTTTCCTTTTCCTTGCGCTCTTTGCTAAAAGTCTTAAGCATCAAAGGATCCATCATCCAACTTTCGCGTTCCAATTGTGCTGTTGAGGATGAGGTGACAGTCGGGGCCGGCTTCTCCACCCATTTCTCAAGCTCATCGCTATCGCTATCATTTTGTGTAGTATTTTTATGCGATTTGTTTTTAAGCTTTTCTTTTGTGACGTCACTGCCGGTTGAACCCGCTTTCCGCTTACGTTTCAGTTCCCTTTTTAGTTTTTTGGCTACATCTTCTTCGGAAGAACTATTTGAGCTGCTGCTACTGCTGCTGGAGTCTGACGAAGTGCTTGAGTCTGTAGTAGTTGATGTTTCTTTGCGCTTTTTCTGCTTTTTTGTGTTTGATTTACTTGTTTTTGCTTTTTCGTCCTCTGAGGTGCTGTCATCACTGGGCATATCCCAAGAGTCTGATCCTGAAGAGGAATATTCCTTCTTCTTCTTTTTACTTTTCTTCTTCTTTTTGGATGAGCTACTCGGGTCGTCATCTGATGAACTGTCGTCACTATCGATCTCTGAGGTATCTGGATCGGATTCTGAAGAAGAATACTTCTTTTTCTTCTTCTTGCTGCGCTTACTACTTTTCTTGGCCTTCTTTGCCTTGACCTTTTCTTTTCGTTTTTTAGATCTCTTTGATTCACTTATCTTTTTACCAAGTTTATCAATTTTTGCCGCCACTGTGGGCAACATCCAATTGCTTTCTCCACGTAGCTCCTGCGCAGCTTCACGTTGCAGTCTTTGCTCCCTACGCAGCTTGGCCTTTTTGAATGTGCAAAAGTATTATAAAACATGTATACATTTTTAGTTTTAAAAATTCATAAATACCTGGTCAAGCATTTGATCTCTAGCCTCCCGCAGCTGTTGACGTATCCGCTCCTTTTCTTTAGCACTTTCAAATTTTACAAAGTCCATACTGCCTTCGATCTGTGTAACTATTACTGGATAATGAAAAAAAATATGTTTTATAAATTTCACACAGCTCGTTTACCAATTCGAAAGACGTCAAACTTAATCAGCTGTAGTGATGGTAGCTATCGAATAAAAATGTTGATGTTTTTCGATAGTTCAAAGAATTTCATTCATTCGATTGCTTGCGCACGGATTTTGTTCCCTCTCCCAAAAATTATCCACTAATTTAAGAACATTTGAAATTCGCAATATCATGTCAACTGCCAAAACAGACAAGTTCCAATACTTGAAATTTTAACTAGAGAAGAAATTGCAGGAATTATTCTAAAGGAATAAAAAATTCGTAGGGAGAAAAATTCCGGCAGAATATTTAGAATTGTCTTGTTTGATTTCCAGTAGAAAATGTCAACGAGCTTTTGGTTGGCCATGTGTGCCACCCTATTGACCAATTATATCCCAAGCAATGCAATTTCTGTGAACATGTCCCCAGCAAACATGGCTCAACTTTTTCTCAAACCCTTGAAAAACTGTATAGTTCTCAAGTTAATATCCTGCATCATTCTCCAAGTATTCTCCAGCTTTGAGATATTTTTATAATTTATTAGTTGTCAAGTTGATATCCAACATCGTTCTCTAACCTTTGCGATATTTTGATAACTTTGTAGTTTTCAAGTTGATATCCAACATATTCTCCAATCTGCAGGCCTAAATTTTCATATAAAAAAATGCCCTTTTTGTTGAGAACGCTGTCGGTCTCAAGTGGTTTTCGTGTTGAGAAACAAATCTTGAGGTTTGAGAAGCCCTTAGTTCTCAACTTGAGATCTAACGTAACTCAAGCCTAAATATTTGTTGGGTCTGTATTAAGGCATCCCGAAGATTTTCGATAATCCCGTATTGTGGTATTTTAAAATGACAATCCCGGAATTTCGGGACTTTCCGGGTTTTTTTTATATATTTTTTTTTTTTAATTTTTTTTTTTTATTAAAGGCATTGAGAGTATAATACAGTAGTTTAATATTTACATTAGTTCAACCCTAAGGTCTTATGAACTTATATTCTAGCAACTAAGAAAATAACAATTTGAGTTGTATTAAATTAAATTAAGATTGAATTAAATTTTAAATAAAATGAAATTTGAGTTTAAACAAGGATGATAATGTGATTTAACTGATTAACCTAAATACCCTCCAAAAAGGTCGGGAGATATATCAAATGACGAAGAGCTTGACGATTAGGTTAGTCGTTATCAGCTTTTATGCAAGCGGCCCTTAATGTGGTTGCTGTTTTTCACACAAATCGGATGTTTCGAAAGGTGCAGAAGTGCCCAGCAATCGAGCACTAAATATCGGTAACGAGTGCAAAACATCGACCAAGTGTGGTATCGATATTCTTGTCCCTGCCCTAATTGAGTGACGAACTTTTACTGCTGTATTTTCTTCACAATTGTGCGTAAATATTAGAATTAAACAATGCCACTCTACGAGACAGTCATGCAGGAGAAACCACCAGTGGTGCTGGATATTGGTACAGCATATACCAAGTATGTATTCGCATGTATCTATTGAAAATTGAAGGTGACGTCACATTTCATTCTAGGCTTGGTTTCGCGGCGGAGGCATATCCACGAAAAATAATACCCTCGGAGGTAATACTCTCAAGCAATGGACAAACAAAAAATGTTTTAGAATATAAAAGTAACAAAGAATTATACGACCAATTTGTCGATTTTTTGCAAGTGATTTTCTTTAAGTGAGTATATGGTTCGCTGATTCCATAAGACAAAAGCTTCATTATTTGTATTTTTTTGTCCTCCAACAAACCACAGGCACTTACTTGTTATACCCAAAGAGCGTAAAATTGTAATAGTCGAGAATGTGGTTGGACAAACGATAATACGTGAAACGCTTGCACGAGTCTTATTTCGCCACTTTGAAGTGTCATCTATCATGTTTGTGCCTTTGCATATGATAGCTTTAGCTACGCTTGCTGTTCCCACAGGCGTTGTCGTAGATATGGGCTACACCGAAACTACTGTCATGCCTGTTTACTGTCGCGTTCAAATATTGCAAGCATTTCAAGATCAATCGTATGGTGGACGTGCTGTGCATGCTGAAATAAAACGACAACTTTTAGGATTGGGTGTTAAAGAAAAATATCTCACAGAATCCGTATTAGAGGATATAAAAGTGCGTACATGTTTTGTAACGACTTTTGAGCGTGCTAAACAATATCGAAAGGGCGAAACACCCGAAGCACCACCCAGTATTGAATATCCAATTAATGGTGAGGAGATTATCACTATACCTGGGAGTCTACGTGAAACAGCTTTTGAAATAATGTTTGAAGAAAATAATGATCGCGATAGCTTACCGCATTTGATATTGCGTGCTATACTCAGTTGTCCAGTGGATGTTCGACGTTCATTAATTGAAAGTATTTTTGTGGTTGGTGGTACTGCTATTATAATGGGTTTACTGGCAAGACTTAAATGCGAATTACACTATTTAGCGGAAAGCGATGAGGAGTATAAAGTGAAATTGTGTGGTGATATAAAATTTAAATTTCACAAAACAATCGGACGTGAGAACTTTACAGCTTGGTTAGGGGGGTCACTTTGTGGTGGTACTGATCTCATACAAACTAATTCCCTAACAAAAGAGTCATTCGTGAAAACAGATCGCGTACCAGATTGGATTAGTTTAGCAGATAAACGTTCAACAGGCTCATAAGAGTATTATAAACTTAAAAGTAGTTAAAAGAGATACATTTATTTTGTTTTTAAATTTGTAATTTGCTAGAATACATTTATTGCATTAAAAATAATTACGTTAGATCTCAAGTTGAGAACTAAGGGGCTTCTCTAACCTCAAGCGTTTCTTCTCAACACCGCATAAACTTGATAGCGTTTTCAGCAAAAAAAAAAAGTAAATACCGAAAAAATTAACCATTATTTCTATAATTTGAAACGTCATCAATTGTTGGTGTCATTGTTGATGAACGTGGTGGTTGAGTATCTTGTTCACCCTCGGCCGGACGCGTCGTCATTGTTGGTGTCATTGTTGATGGCGGTGGTGGTTGAGTACCTTGTTCACCCTCGGATTCTTCGAACTGACATTCATTCTCTCTAGCGGTAGGTCTCTCCCTGGGGGTGCCAAAAAAATTCCCTGTGGGGTTGGCGGCTTGTTGGAGCTGGAGGAGATCATCTACCTCTCGCTCTAGAGCAGACAAGCTTACCTGAAGATACGGCCCTCCTCCAGTGGCTGTTGTTTCCTTGCGGTTTGTGGAAATCTTTTTTTTTAGCTTCAATTTATAATCTAGCCAAACCTAGGAAACATACATATATAAATAATTATCTACTGTCACGGAGAGTACGGGCTTTTTCGAGCTTCAATCACTGCCTCAGTATGAGCTTCAGGCGGCGACCATATAGACAGTACTGACTCCTACCGACTTCTACAATGACACTGTCACTGACAGTAAGGTATTAGTTTCCTTTAGGGGTCAACTGCTAATAAATTAGCTAAAATTATGTGATATAGCTCAAAAGACGGGGTTCAGCCTCAGGATCACGAATCCGGAAGCGCTTTTTTTAATATTTTGCTTCTCTGTAGAGATATTTGCAATCAAAGTTTCAAGTTTTCATGTGGTTGTTGTAATTTTATTAGAATGTCCCTAAAAACGTTGAAAAAAAGTCCCGCCGTGGCGGCAGCCACGGTTATGTCACACGTCCGGACTTGGGATGGCATAGCCCAGGGTTATTTTTTATAAGCGAGGCCGAAGGCCGCCAAATCAGAAAGGTGTTTCGCACATAAATATCACATAATTTTAGCTAATTTATTAGCAGTTGACCCCTAAAGGAAACTAATACCAATTTTACTTTTCTCTTGAGTACACCTGTAGTACATCGGCAGTGATTGAAGCTGGAACCAGCCCTACATAAAGCAGTTATTACTAGATGCCTGCACGTACGATGCTAGGATACCCGTGCCGCACCCGTTTCCTTTGCATCACTCGTGCAGACCACTACGTCTTACTTTATTCCACTCGGGCCCGTTACGGATTGGAGGACCTAAGGCGTTGATTTCAATCGCGAAATGCTCCCATAACTCCGCTCTGCTCCTCTTGGTGGACCCAAAATTCCCCTGCCCTCTTGCGACTTCTGGATTATTTTTCATTAGCGTAACCAGCTTTTGGAACTGCTGTGGTGTTGTGCGTTTCATCTTGAGGTTAAAAAATATGATACACTCACTTTTGTTTTCTTTAATGCTATTAAATACTCACTTTTATTTTCTTAAATAGCTTCACTTTCTTTTTTTTTGTATTTTTTTTTACCGAAATAAATGCAAACACGTGCAAAAGCGAGAAAATTTGACATTCGGCATATTTTGACAGATCTAGCGAAGCGAATTTGTATTTTTCGCTAGTGATAATACACAAAAATTCATTTTCGCTACTCGTTCGCCAGCTTTTGGCGAATTCGCCAGAGAATCGCATCTTACAATTCGAGACGGCGAAATTCGCCGAAATTTTCATTCGCTTCGCAAGTGACAATATGCCTATATAATTTGAAACGTCATGAATAATATTTACATCAATTTTGGTCTAAGCCAAGGCGAATTCATACAGGTAGGTTCGAGCGAATTCAGATCTACTCGTTTTTTTTATTTAAAGTACATACATGCATGTTCTGCATTTCATTTTCGCGCAACATACAATTGCACTCGAAAGAGAATTCATAACTATGTTAACTTAAATTACTATTAACTACCTTAGTTTATTGCAAATAAAAGGTGTTTTATTCGAAGTGGAATAATATAACACGTATTCGTAAATGTAGCATGAGCAGTACTGCAAAAATGCAAGAATATATACATTTTGAAGTGCCGGCTTTTATAATTTAATTAATGAAAATTCAATAAATCGGCTGCTGAATGGGGGATTACCCTATTTCAAAATGCTTTTCAAAAACGCCTTATCTCAGAATTAGCTTGAAGAACGCTCTACTTAGAAATAAGGAATTTTCCACTCAGCCATCGATATGTATTTAGCTTATATATATATAAAAAAACCGAAAAGAGTTAATGAAAACAATCTACGATCGGCGGCTTTTGAAAAATATTTTAAAATAGGATAGCCATTCACTCGCTCGTCTATTTTTATTTTTTTTTTTTTCATTAACATGCATAATTATTTTTTATCAGGATAAGTTAAAGCAACAAAACTAGTTCAGTTAGTTAGCATGATTTTCTATTACTCGCTGGAGTCTACATTATTCGCACTTTGCAAAGTATTTGATAAAACGCTTTCGCTGCTGTCCCGAACAACTGAGTTTTTGCTCTTTTTGGATTTTTTTTTTGAAGGTTTTGGGGAGTTTTTGCTGTTGGAGCCATCGTCTGCTTCCTGTTGAATTCTCTGCCTCTCTATTTTGAGTAGCAAATCAGCCTCTGCTTCCTTCAACGCTTTCATATTTTGATCACGCGTTTCCTCATCTTCGTGTTTATGTATAACGATATGTTCACGCAGTTGTGTAGCCAAGCGAAAAGCATCCGGGCAGAGATCACATCTATAAACATTTTTACTACCAATATGTATACGTAAATGCGCCATATAATCGCTACTACGGGCAAATGTGTTTTCGCAGTATTTGCATTTCCATGGTTTTTCACCCGTATGGGTTCGCATATGAGAGCGATTATTGTATTTGGATACAAAACTATAAAAGAGAATTTTAAATTATGTACAATTTGCGTTTTATAGATGTTTGAACATAGCTTACCGCATATCACAATAATCGCATTTGTACGGTTTAACTGGATTATGATATCTTTTGTGTGCCGCTAACTGATGCGTTTTGATAAAACCAACACCGCATATATCGCAAATATGTTTTTTAATTTGAAAATGTATTACTTTGTGTTTGTATACATCGTTCTTACAACAAAATTTTCTAGGACAAAGTGGACACTCGAACGCATCTGGAGGACCGTGACGTTCAACGTGTTGTTTAAGATGGCTGTACACGATACATAAACAAAAAGGCACATTGAATTAATTGATTTTCATTATTTATTTTATGTATACCTCTCACAGCTGAATGATTTGCCACACTCTGGACACAAGTACGGTCGTGCGCCTGTATGTTTGTTTTGATGCTCCTTCAACTTTTTAGAAGTGTTAAAAACTGCAAATATACAATGACTGTTAGTTCAAAATTCATACTTGCGATATTATAATTCTCTTTAGATTTTAAAATTATACTTACTTCTATCACAGGTGTCGCATGCAAAGCCTGTTTTTTTCTTTTTCGATTGACGTTTCGAATGAGGCAATTTTTTTTGTTTCGACTCCTTTTCCACTGTAGTATTTTCGTCCGATTTCATAGTGTCCGCTGAAAGTGCTACTTCTTTGTCTCTATATTCACCATAGGATGCATCTTCATAACTTAACTCGGTTTTTACGTAATCGCTTACAACTACTTCTTCCATTGCTTCCCCAACGCTTTGTAGAGGGTCAGCGCCACTTGATTGCGATGTTTCCTGATCTGTTTCTGCTTGCAATGATTCTTGTACCAAAATTTCATTCGTTCTGGTTTTATGTGCCGTATCATCTGTTTCTGCCACTTTTAAATCAACATTTCCATTAGAGATCAATTCGCGTATCTGTTGATCAGTTTGTACGCACATCTGTTGAAACCGATATGTCGTGTGCAATTGTTCCAGGCATTTACTACAAATTTTATTTGGTAATTTTTCATTGGAACTCATGTTTATTTGTGGAATTGCGCTGGCTAGCATTTCAATGATAAGTAAAGATCCATATTCCTCGGTTTTATTTGATATATAGTGCCACTCTTGCCCTGATTTATTATAGACATCATTTGTGATTACTTCGCCTAACTCATGCATACAAGTACGACACAGATAATCGACAATGTGTTCAGTTGTTGTGTCCATTTTTGATAATTTTATTTTGTTTAATAATTTATTTGAGTACAGAAAAATGGGGAATGTAAATAACTAGACGCATTTTCTAATAAAAAAGAACAGCTGATTGTTTAGCAACTATTGTGAATACAATCGATACATATTTACTCGATAAAATACCCATGTGACATGTGACACATTCGATGATTCCTCGATTAATCTTCCTTAAAGCTCCGGGCAATTATCAAATATTCATCAACATTTGATGGCAATCGGGTATCGTCGTGCCACTCGTACTTGTCGGCACGGTTCAATGAAAAGGCAAAAAATGTTGCGGATTTTCTAATTTTGACTGTTCTAGTAGTTTTAGTCAGAAAAGTAAGGAGAGCTATTACGACAAAGATTTTCTGACAAATGACGTCACGAATTTGAAAGTTTCAGTTTCTTTAACTGACTTTTATCCTCACACTTATATTGAATTCCTTTTTTAATGAAATTTTTTTAATTTAATAATTTGTAAATAATCATTCTTATGAGGTTTTATATTATTTATTTTATTCGTTTTTCGTGAAGCTGTGGCCTATAAACAGGGAGATGGGAAGCTTTGTACATATATTTGGCATATTATACGTGTTTCTGACATCGAGAAGAAAAAAAAATGTTAGATAAAATTTTTTCCGTCTGGTGTAATTTTTTCGTTAAATCTTGGTTAAAATTTTCTTAGACCAAAGCGTCTTGGCCTTTAAAGCAGCTATTCGATATGATGCAGTGGTCGTATTTTTCGTAGTATAGAGCTCAGATAAGGCGCGTTAGAAAGGTATTGACATCCTTTTTACCCTATTAGGGGAAACATTTCAAAATATTCTGTGCATGTGGCCGGAAAAATGTGAAAGCTCAAATTTTTCAACTTTGAGCACCGGTTGTCTATAGCATCTGAAAAGTTTAAGAGATGCGAAAATATGGAATTTTCAAATCTTTTCCTTAATTTTGGATCAGCCAATTTATACGGTAGTGTTAGGAATAAGGAATATCGTTTTATGATTAAGTCATGACTATGGTACTACCTGGTGCAGTGATGACTGTACTGACGTCTTTTTTTCAGACCATTTTAATTGCATTTTAGTCTCTTCTTCCTTTAAAGCTTGAATGTTCCGTTCGCGTGTTTCTTCGTCATCGTTTTTATGCGTAGCAAAGTGTACTCGCAGTTCTGAGGCTAAACGATAAGCAGAAGGGCACAATTCACATCTGTAAACATTGTCACCTATGTGACTTCGTAAATGTTTGATATGATCGTTACTTTGGGCAAAGGCGCGTTCGCAATATTTGCATTTGTATGGTTTTTCACCTGTATGGGTGCGCATGTGGCGGCGTTTTGCGTACATGGTAACAAAGCTGTTACGGCAAATATTATGGAAGAAACGAGAAAAAATACAATTATTTTTTATTCTGGTTCGTGGTATCTACTCGAGGTTGACTTACTGCATTTCACAAAAATCGCATTTATGCGGTTTTATGCCGTTATGATATCTTTTATGTGTCGTTAACTGATACGCTTTTACAAACCCATAGCCGCATATATCGCAAACGTGTTTCTTGATATCTTGATGTATTAATATATGTTTGGACAGATAGCTCTTTGTACGGAACTTTTTCGGACAATGAGGACACTCAAAAGCATCAGTGTCTCTGTGACGCAAACGATGTTGTCTCAAGTTTCTATTGACATATGGACGGAAAAATGCATTAAATTATAGTATTTTTGTTTTTGTACTTATTAGCAAATGTACATATGTATATGTACATACCCTTCCTGGGAGAATGCTTTGCCACACTCGGGACACAAGAACGGCCGCTCGCCAGAATGTGTAGCTAGATGGCATTTTAGCGCAGAGGAATTTACTAGAACTGGAAAAAGATTTTTTTCTTAAATTAGTTATCGGTTATAATTTCAAACCTTACCTCTTTCGCAAATTTCGCATACATATTTTTTAGGTTTTCTTTTAGTTTCTGAATGTTTAAGGTCTTTGTGTTTAGACAACGATTGCTTCGAGCTTAAAACTCTATCACAAAGTTCACAGGTATATTTTGGTATATCTTCTTTGCCATCATGTGCCATGCGATGCTTTTGTAGCGATTCAGCTTTATGAAAATAACGATTACAAATATCACACTTGAAACCGCAACGGTCAAACTTTTCCTTGGGCTTTGGTATATCTTTCTCTTCATCTCTTTTCTGGTGTTGCTTTAAATGTTGTTGCAAATACCGTAGCTGCTTAAAGGATTTATTGCATCGGAGACAGTTATGTGTATACGTTCTAAAATAATTGATATGTTATCTTGACTGGAATTTATATGTATGTATCCATATTTATTTCCTACTTACGATAAACCATCCGATTCTTCGTCTGTTTCTATTGACACTATTTCGTTTTTTATGGACGTTGAGTGCAGCGATTCACCATCACTATATTCAATTGCGGCTTCATTATCATCTTCATTTAACTCTTTTTTTATATAACCACTAGTATTGGCTTGGTCGCTGTTTTGCAGAGGGTCAGCAACAATTGGCTGTGCTGCTTCCGGTAAAGTATTTCCCGAATAAAGGACAATACTTTTATCTCTCGATTCTAATGATGATTCTTGTACAAAAAAGTCATTTGTGTATATTTTGTGCTCCACTATGTCCTCTGCTGTCGCTAGTTCAAGATCAACTCCATTAGAGATCAATTTGTGTATCTGCTGATCAGTTTGTATGCACATCTGTTGGAACCGATATGTGGTGTGCAAGTCTTCCAGACATCTGCGACATATTTTATTTGGCAGTTTTTCATTTGAATGCATGTCTATTTGCGGTATTGCGCTGGCCAGCAATTCAATGATACGTAAAGACCCGCATTCCTCGGTTTTGTTAAATATAGATTGCCACTGCTCCCCTGGTTTACTCTTGTCATCATTTGAGGATACTTCTACTATCTCATGCATACAAGTACGACAGAGATAATCCAAAAACTGGTCAGTGGTTGTGTTCATGTTTATTTTGTTTATTACATTCGTTTAATTTCGGAAAAAATCATTAAAATTGGAAATGGTAATAAATGGATGCGTTTACTAATAATGAACAGCTGATTCCAGTGGAACGATTGTGAATGCAATCGATACATTACTCGATATATGTAGTATAAATCGACAGTGAAAACCAAGGCGAATTCATTCTAAAGGTGGGTATGTATGAATTCGCCTTGGTGAAAACATTTAATTTTTGCTAGCGGATTCCAAGGCGAATTCCCAGAGGTGGTGTCAGTAAAGGCTTAATTATACTTCGTTATGGCTAGCGCCATGGCCATAACGATAACGCTAACCATCTCCAATGTGAAGAATCAGTCATGCAGTAACCACAAAGAAGTGTAAAAGTAGGTCGCCTCCCAGTTGGTGCACCCTGGGTAACGCTAAATGACCTACATAGCCTACACTGCTAGTTTCTTGTATTGCCGGTTCTACGAGAACGGTACCAGTACTTGTGCTGTACCCATCGTGCCGAAACGACCCGGGCCGTCTTCTTATATCGACCCGGCTAAGAGCAATACACTCGGGGTGACCCTGTCTGACATTTAGGCAGGGCTACACCTCGCTACAACAACAACAACAAGTGCCAATTTGATTAAAACAAGAAAATGAAAAGAATGGGAAGCATACACATACGCTTACTCACCAAGCTAAAAGGAACAAAAAACAAGAAATAAAGGTTTAAAAATGTGTGAAACACCATCACAAACTTAGGGCCACTTGCATCAAAGCCGATTAAGCCTAATCGGTAATTAACTTGACAGCTAACCATACAAAATACGTCAATTAAACTCCGGTTAGTCGTTATCAGCTTTTATGCAAGCGGCCCTTAAAGAGGTTGGCTATAGTATGGTTGAGGCGGTAGCGTTATGGTATGGTATTACTAATCGTTTACATTGATTTCCATAAGTTTGTTTGGAACAGCTGATTAGCGTTATGGGTATGGCGTTAGCGATAAGGAAGTATAATTATCGCTTAAGGTATATTTAAATTTCCCATGTATTTTGTTCTTGTAAATTTCAAATCGCTTTATCGCTTTAGCCGATAATCTGATAGCTTTGTTTCAAGGCGAATTCATATAGGTGGGTTCAAGCGAATTCACATGTACGCACACACTCCTTGTGACTATTCGATTTTCAAGGAAGAAACCATATAGCGGGAGGATGCCACCTGTTTGAATTCGCCTTGCTGTTTCTTCAAAAGCCAGAAACGAATTGTAAGCAGTAGAGTTTTGTTATTTTATTGAAGCTCGGCCTAAGGCTCGAAAAGGTGTTCTGCATATTAATACCATGGATCCAGCCCCCTATTGGGATCAGACCCGGGCTTCCCAGGAATAGTTTCCTCACTAGCAGTAAAGAAACACAGACATGGCATGAGTTTGAAATACGGGTCCGATTGAAGTTTAATACATACATGTATCTTACTCCCGCTACCTTTATGAATTCGCCGTGGCCTGATTCGACTTAGGGCGAATATAGTTGAATTCGCCTTACTATCACCTTTAATAGACCAAGGAAAATTCATTTATATGGTAATAGCAATCGACAATATTCGCCCCAATTCGCTTCAAGTTTTGGTACTTTAGAATGTCAAAGTATAAGCAAAGAGCAAAGAGGCTAGAAATAATAAGAGGAACCAACGCAATTCAGCAGGTCGCGGGTAAGGAATTCGCCGCGTGGTAAGAAAAGAAATACACTAAAGCAACTTTTCTTACCACGCGGCGAATTCCTTACCCGCGACCTGCTGAATTAATTGCGTTGGTTCCTCTTATTATTTCTAGCCTCTTTGGTATAAGAGAATATGTAATAACTTTTTATTCCGAATCCGTTTGTTCTGGCTTTTACATCTTTCAAATAATTAAAAATCACCAAATTAAAAATTTGTTTATTTATGAAACATGTTCCACATTTTTCTTTTTTTTTTCGCAAATTATGGTAATGCAAATCTTACAGTAAAAATGAAAAAAAAAAAATATAAATTAATATGTAATTTAGTTGCAGATACATATAGCACAGGGGCACAACTCAAAATCGGAACAAGTTAAAGTTAAATGCTTCTGGATCGCACAAAATTGGTTGATTTTTAAAAACTTGAAATCAGTATTTTTTTAAAGAGTGAAGTTAATAGTTAAAAAGAAAAAAAATGTGTGTACTGGCTGTATTAATTTTTATTAAGTAATCTTATCTAAGAAAGTGAACCTAAAACATTTTGAGTTGTGACGGTTTTTGATTTTTTAAATTTGACTCGCCCTAATGTACATACATACATAAGTATATGTTTAACATACATATTCATCTCAAATTACTTTGTAAGCGACAAAAATAAACCCCCTTATTCATAAAAAATATAAAAGGTTTATTAAGCACTAAGGTCTGAAGTCGACTAAAATAACGTTCCGGTTTCGGTTTCGGTTTTTGCAACGTGTTTCGGTTTCGGTTCCGGTTTCGTTCTTCAAAATTTATTACGATTTCGGTAACGGTTTCGTTCCGGTTTCGGTTTCCAAATAAAAACACGAAAAAAAATGTTACTACTAAAATACTCAAGTACCTATGTAACTACGAAACAGGTCTGAATTTTCATAACTTTTTTCCTGCGACCATGATGGGATTTCTCCAATATAATTAACGCTATGCATGGATGAAATTTCTGCAAAACAAATTCCTAAAGTTAACTCTACTTTTTATTAAAAAAATATTAAAATGGAAGCCAAATGAAATATATAAATCGTTAAAAACATTAAAATTAGTGGCGCTTTCTGAGACAAGCCTGAACATTTCTTTTTCGGATCTCGTAAATTTGTTTCGATCGCTTCATTCAACTATAGTCAAACTTCCTCTTTCAGAACTTTGATACTGATGTCAAAACGTGGCTCGACAATCTTCCATGAAAACTTTCAGGGTACCTGGTTGTAAAAGGAAGTACCTACATATGTGCCCACTCACAGAAGTAAGGTATTGAAAAAATTCAAAACCGTTTGGAAGAGGTTCCGGCTTTTGAAATGGTTTCGGTTTCGGTCTTTTCCAGATCAAAATAACGGTTCCGGTTTCGGTTTCGGTTTTGAAAGATGAATCGGTTTTAATCGGTTACGGTTACGGTTTCGGCTTCGGTTTCAGTCCTTGTTAAGCACTTATTATTCAAAATTTGTATGAAAATGTCATTTTAAAAAGCTTTATAAACCAATTTAAATTTTTTATGAATATGGGGGATAACGTTCGGTAGATAACAGCTTTGTTTCTTGAAAGCTCCAGCAAGGAACTGTCAGCAGAAGAGAGTCTTGTAAAAAGCTGTCAAAATCTCATTTCTGCTAATTTTTCGTCGAACAGGGTTCAGCAGAAACTAGCAGACAAAACAGCGGTTACTTTTCTGATTGCCTAACAATTTGAATTTACATTTTTTGTTGTTGTTTTGCTATGTCACCGATCAGCTGTTCCTGCTTGCTAGTTTCTGCTGGACGAAAAATCTCCAGCAATGACTTGCAGCGAATTGGCTTTTGCTGGTGAATTCGCCTCGATTTGTTTTCAACAAACACTTTTTAGGTATGATTATGAATAATTAGCTTTAAACGAACGGAATGACTCTTGTTTTACCGTTAATTCATATAGTTATCACTGTTCAAGGACAAAAAAAAAAGATGATAGTTTTCAATTTATGCCCATCTGAAATACGTCTATTTTTCGAACAAACGTTACTTATAATTTTTGACTCTATGTTACCCCTCTAATTCATAATTCTTGTCCATCTTCATCACCTTCTTCGGCATTGGTTATATCGGTGCTTTCGCTTCAGCCAATTTAAATTGCAGTTTAGCCTCTGCTTCCTTTAACGCTTTCATATTACGTTCACGCGTCTCTTCATCTTCGTTTTTGTGCGTTGCAAAGTGTACGCGCAACTCTGATGCTAAACGAAAAGCCAACGGGCATAATTCACATCTATAAACATTATCGCCTATGTGAGTGCGTAAATGCTTCATATGATCGTTACTTTGTGCAAAGGCGCGTTCGCAATATTTGCATTTGTATGGCTTTTCGCCGGTGTGGGTGCGCATGTGCAAACGATTATTGTACTTGGACACAAAGCTGTTTCAGTTTTGTTGCAATAAAAAAAAAAAAATTAATGTATTTATTGATTGTATGCATTTGATATAATATATTTGTAATGACTTACCGCATATCACAATAGTCACATTTATACGGTTTTATACCGCTATGATACCGTTTATGTACCGTCAGCTGATGCCTTTTAACAAAACGGTCACCACATATATCGCAAACGTGCTTTTTGATTTCTTGATGTATTACTTTGTGTTTAGAAACATCATTCCTCGTTCGGAACTTTTTTGGGCAAAGGGGGCATTCAAAAGCAGCTACCTCACTGTGACGCAGGACATGATTTTTCAAGTGGCTGAGAAGAAAACACAAAGGTAAACGACATATCAATGAGCTGAATAGCATGAGCAAGTG
Source organism: Campiglossa producta (assembly GCA_964058755.1). NCBI lineage: Eukaryota > Metazoa > Arthropoda > Insecta > Diptera > Tephritidae > Campiglossa > Campiglossa producta. The sequence continues at coordinate 10,088,541 of CAXKVI010000005.1, read as the reverse complement.
AATACCATTCCTTCGCAAAAGCTTTTCCACATTCGGTGCACAAGAATGAGCGTTCGCTGTTAGTATGTATTGTTAGATGTTCTCTAAGCGTAGTAGATCTTGTGAAAACTGCAAAAAAGATTTGTTTCAAATTAAAATGTGACATGCTTTCGGGATCCCGGGATTTAAATTTTTTTATTGATTCTCGCGAGAGCCATCAAAAGACGCGTTTTGACTTGGATTTCAATAATCGGAATCCGGAAATTAAGTTTTTGCTAAGGTGAAAAATTATTAACAAAAATCCATCGTATTTATAAACAGAACACCGTTCTGAGTTGAAATATCTCATGTACCGAAAATTAAAATTTAAAAATCCCGAAATCCCGAGATTGTAAAAAAGTTGATTAAAAAAATTGTAAACCCTACTCTTGTCGCAGATCTCGCATATGTGCTTTTTCGGCACTCTTTTGGGTTTTTCTGCAGGTTCTTTTTTGGGTGGTTTCTTGGATTTTTCTAAAGAATGTCTAATCTGTGTATGTCTCGTCAATGAACGCCGTGCGTTGTAGCTCTTTTTACATAGTTCACAAGTATATTTAGGCAACTTGCTATCTGCCGACTTTTTATGACATCTTAAATGAGCTTTCAAAGCGCGTGGACCTTTAAAAGATTTTTTACATAGAGCGCAGGCATTTTCGGAAGAGCTGTAATAAGTTTAAAACATACATATATATGTACATCTGTAATACAATATAGATTAGAATTAAATTTGTTTTGAACTTACGAAAGGTTTTGTATGTTCTCATCTGTTTCTTTTTTTACTACTTCAAGCTTTACATTGAATGGTGTACCACCATCATTTGATCCGTCGTCATTACACGGTTCGTTTGTGTATTCCATGCTATCATCAGTTTGTGCGTCTGTACTTTGTAGAGGATCAGCAGCAGCAGCGCCAGCCGTGCTTGATGGTGTTGCTGCTGCCTGTAAAGTGTTAACTTCTTCATTGTATATTCTTTCTTCGCTAGCTGGTTCTACAAAGCATTCTTGCGCCGTAAGCTCGTTAGCTTTGATTTCATGTTCCAGTGTTCCATCTGATGTCGTCTCTTTTATGTCGTTATTCCCGTCAGCGATCAATTTGCGCATTCGCTGATCTGTTTCTAGGCAAGTATTCTGAAACCGGAAAATGCTCCGCACTTGTTCCAAACATTTACCACAAATTTTTTTCGGCATTTCATCACTTAGATGTAATTCCAATTGTGGAACTGCGTTGGTGAGCAATTCAGCAATAGATAAAGATCCACATTCTTCAATTTCGTCCAAGATAGAATGCCACTGTTGCTCTGGCTTAGATTTTGAGTCATAAGAAAACACTTCCACAAGTTCATGCATACATGTTCGACAGAGATAATCGAGAAATGGATCACTTGAGTTTGTCCCCATTCTCGGTGTATTATCTTCTGGTGTGCTACAAAATCGTTCGCCTTTTATTAAATGCTTTTGTATACAGATAAATGTAATATAACATAAACATTAGTGATGGGGTTTTTGCATCACCTAAATCGCAAATCGAAACACGCAAACTCGATTTTTTAGTTTTGATCAAAAGTCGATGCTAGAATCTTATGAATCGAGTCTCGTTTCCCTACTGGACAGCTGTTTGGTCAGTGATCACTCATTGGATACTCGGCATAAAGCATCACAATTGTGATAAGATTTCGAAGACGGAGGTGAAGAATCATATGCAAACATTTGTGAACGTGTTGGGCTGTACTTCAGTGTTCAGCTCAGACCAGAGCAATCAATGAGTTGTCACTGACCAAACAGATTGTATATGTGGTAGTGTGCATAATAAATCTCGGGTAGGGTTCAAATACCTGTTTTAAACGTTTAGATAAGGCATAGAGCGCCATATTTTCGTCCCGAAATCCTGAGATTCTATTTGTTTAAATCCCAGAGTTTCGGGATCCCTGGGATTTGAATAAATATAGGTAATCCCACTAAATTGCGAAGATGTCAAAAAATGTCGGAAGAGATATCAAAAGATGCGTTTCGGCTTCCAATTTCAGAAGGTAATCCTAAAGCGAAAATTGAAGTTTTTATTTCGGTGAAAAGTTTTTGGCCAAAATAACAATAATTTTACCGGTCCGATTTGAGCATGACCCATAGAATTTAGGCGCAGAACACCTTTACGAGTTGAAATATCTCTTTGCCAGAAATAAAATGTCGAGTTTTTGCTTTCTGATTATGCATACCGAGGTCAAAACGGGCCTTTCAATAGCTCTCCCGATTTGTTTGGAAGGAAGGGCTGAAAACTGTACTGTTTGATCCTTAGATAAGTCCTCTCAACATAGGCTATATTTTTCCTGCTAGAAAGCGCTGCAGCCGCTATTCCATCAAAACCTGTATAAAAGATGCGATTCTGCTCCGTTTTGGCAGGCATGATTGATATGTAATAAAAGAACTCGGTTAGATAAAAACCGACGAGGTGTCGCGTTTTTGACATAGAATGTTTTAAATTTTTAAAACGAACGAAGCAACATTGCTTTAAATTTTCAAGCCTTTTCTGTAGGAACACTAAACTTTACATTTTAAAATGCAGTACGAAATACAAAACGAAGTTTTTGTGGAGTTTGAGTGCAAGATCACACTGTTTCAAAATATTTTTCAAAAACGCCCTATCTCAGAATTTGTTTGAAAAACGCTCTATTTCAGAATTTTTTTGTAATAACGCCCTATTTCAAAATTCGGACTGAAGACTATAATATTCTTACCCAGAACAAGTTTGAAAAACACCTTATTCCAAAAAAAAATGCAAAATATTTTCAGTCGAGATTGGATGTTTTCTTAAAAATAAATCCTGAAATGAAGACTTAGGCCCGGGGTTTCAGTGCAAGTTTAAACTTATTTCTATATTTTTTGTATTTTTCTTATTCTTAATTTTATCTTTTTACAATACATTTTTTTCGCTTTTTATATTTTTCTTCACCTTTTATTCCTTTTTCTTTATTTTTATCTTAACCTTTTTTATTTTTATTTTTATGTTTGCTTTTATCTTTATCTGTTTCTTCGCATAGCGGTCTTTTTGAAACCCAGCGGTCGACTAGGCCGGACAAAGTACTATTACAGCAACAAAAACATAGAGCCCCAGTCATAGTCGAAATAAAGTAGGTAGATACTAAAGTTAACCTCAGCTTTTTGTCAGATAAGCTGTTGGAAATGGTGTCCAAAAGCTGACGCTAACTTTAGTACGTACTTTATATTGACTATAACTATGGCGCATATAACCGAATATGTATTTGACATATTTATTCAGCCATTTTTTTTTTCATAGAACGGCGAAACAGGTCTGAATTAGCCTTGCTATCAAAGGTACACTATCGAAAAAGATGCATAGAGCTTTAACGCGAACCCTACGAGGATACAGCCTGCCACCGCGAATAGACGCTTTCGTTTTCCAATGCTCCAATATCAAACGCTATCAATACAATTGCCCTGAAGACTAAAATATTGTTCTAGTAGTATGGGGTAGAGTTCCATTTATCAAATTTTTCGCGTGACCTTTGCGCCGACATTTCAAGTAGCTAATTCCCGTGAATACCAGATTTTATCCGCCCAAGGACTGTCTAATCGGCAGCACTCTTGAGACGTGTTCATGTCCTTTCTCGAACAAACGAAAAATGGTCCAATCGGATTGACATCTAGTTAATTCGGCACTGACGTTTCTGTTTGTCTCTTTTTTCTGATTTTTTTTTTACCTACATATGTATCCTATGCGGGCAATTGCTTTTCAGCCAATTTTAATTCCAACTTTGCCAGTTCTTCCTTTAATGCTTTCATATTTCGGCCACGCGTTTCCTCATCCTCGTTTTTATGTGTGACAATATGTGTGCGCAGCTCTGAAGCTAAACGAAACGCCGATGGACACAATTCACATCTATAAACATTCTCGCCAAGATGTGTACGTAAATGTTTGATGTGATCGTTACTTTGAGCAAAGGCGCGTGTACAATATTTACATTTGTATGGTTTTTCACCTGTGTGAGTGCGCACATGGCGTTGCAGAGGTCCAGTGTGAACAAACCTTTTTTTTGTGTGTGTGAAACCGGAAATAAAAAATTTAAATAAATTATAACATTTTAAAATAAGATTCTTGCATAAAACTACTAACCGCATTTCACAATAATCGCATTTGAATGGTTTTTCACCGTTATGAAACCTTTTATGTACAGTTAATTGATTCGATTTCGCAAAGCGATCACCGCATATATCGCAAACATGACGTTTCACTGCTCTATGTATTACCTTGTGTTTACTCACATCGCCACTGCAACGGAATTTTAACGGACAATGGGGACACTCGTAAGCCTTTACGTCACTGTGACGTAAATGATGCATTCTCATCTGTCTGTAATGAATACGAAAACAATGAGATAACTGGAAAAAAAAAAAAAAATGGTTTTTAAATTTGTAAAATTACTCTGCTGTTTTAAATGCTTTGCCACACTCGGGACACAGAAATGGCCGCTCGCCTGTATGTACACGTAAATGAGCCGTTAACAGATACGATTGTTTAAAAGCTAAAAATAAAATTTTTGTTTTAAATTTATATCGCATACACATTAGGGATATAGCCGAAGAGTGCCTAGTTCAAGAAATTATTCTCTAAAGGCCGTTTACTCGACTGCAAATAAATTTTACGGCTCGCTATAAATTTATGAAGTGGCTGTTAAATTGACACTAAATTGACGGTGAACTTCGACGTTAACAGGAAGTCGAGAAACCGGCCCTTATGGCAGAATTAATCTAACCTATCGCCAACGCCATACCCATAACGCTAATCAGCTATTCCAACCGCCCTTTGGAAATCAATGTAAACGCGTTAGCGTTATGTTACGGCAAGTATAATCGATAAAGGCAGATTCAGTTACCCTTATCGCTAACGCCATACCCATTACGCTAATAAGCTGTTCCAACCAAACTTACGGCAATCAATGTAAACGATTAGTGATGCAATAACAATGCTAACGCGTTTACATTGATTTCTGAAGGGGTGTTGGAACAGCTGATTAGCGTTATGGGTATGGCGTTAGCGATAAGTAGGATTAATTCTGCCTTTAGACTCTAAGCGAACTTTAGTCTCCTTTGCTTTATATAGAAACATACTCTTGCCGCAAGAATTGCAGGAATGCAATGGTTTTTCTACTGGTAGCTTTTCTACAGGATGCCAAAGCCTTTTATGTTTGTTTAAACCTTGCCGTGTGCTGTACGTTTTGTTACATATATCACAAGTAGGTTCCTTCTTATCAGCTTGCTCATCGTGTGTAGACCGATGCAAATTTAACGATTCCTGTTTATGGAAACGACGTTGACAAATATCACATTTAAATTGAAAGTATGTGGATTCATCTTTTGTCTGATCAAGCGCTTCCCGTTCTTTATGACGTTTTAAATGACTAGTTAAATAACGTGACTTTTGAAAAGATTTATTGCATTGAGGACACTTATACGTTAATGACCTATAAAAAAAAATGTTTGTAAATAAATTATGAACATAGCTTAAGTATCAAAGGGCCGTTTTCACTTGTGCTTCAACTAACAGATAGCCATATGATTTTTGTCAATATATCTATCAGCGTTAAATGTGGATGGTGGCCCTAGGTAGTTGTAGTCATAGTTTTGCGGCTCTATCAGCTATTTTTTCTATCGGAACGGGAAACTCGATGGAAATTACGTAATTTATGGATAGTCAAATTTTGAGCGGTTTTGTAATTTTAGTATTTCTCAAATATTTTTAGTTGCCACAATTTATTCTTTGGCTACACCTTTCCACATTTCTTCTGTGCAAGCTATATTTACTGTTAATGTAAAACAGCACGCAATTCTATTCAAGTTTAGGCGAATTCACACATGCTGTGAAAGCATTAAGGTACGGGTACACCTAGCGACACGACGCGACGCGACCAAATAGTTGCTTATTTGATCAACATTGTTGTGTCGCGTTGTTGTTGTTGTTGTAGCGAGGTGTAGCCCTGCCTAAATGTCAGACAGGGTCACCCCGAGTGTATTGCTCTTGACCGGGTCGATATAAGAAAACGGCCCGGGTCGTTTCGGCACGATGGGTACAGCACAAGTACTGGTACCGTTCTCGTAGAACCGGCAATACAAGAAACTAGCCATGTAGGCCACGTAGGTCATTTAGCGTTACCCAGGGTGCACCAACGGGGAGGCGACCTACTCTTACACCCGCCGCGTCGTGTCGCGTGGTGCTGCTGTCGCTGTTGTTGTTGTTGCTAGGTGTACTCTGCTCCATAAGAACACATGCAAAGAATATTTGGTAGCGTAGTGTCCCGTCGCTGGTGTACCCTTAGCTTTAGAACGTTTGAGTGGCGGCTACATTTTTTTTTTTTTTCACAATATTTGTGTGGTAAGAAATTTATCTTGCTGTCCTCTTTTATAAAGCCGCTATAAATGCAATAGCTCCATAAATTTACATACATACATCAAAACCTACACATAGAGGCTAAATAAGTTTTCCTTCAGGTTGTTTTTTTGTGCATTTTTCACCAATTTCATCTTAAGTAAAATTATTTTTACCTATCTTCTATTACATTTTACTTGTGATTGAATTATATAAAAACGTGTATGACAATTTTTCGAATTTTGCATACGTTTTAAAACATCCAAGCAAACCATGAGAGCTTCAAACTCTATCTGAGCGTTCTCTTTCATAATGAGGTTAGAAAATAATCACCATTGTGTATCAATACGAAGTGTAAACTCTTCTGCATAGACGTCAAAATTTCAAAATGAGTTTAACACCTGTTTGAGATTGTGGTTAATAGCTTTGTTTCTTTTCTGCTAATTATGAATAATTATGAATAATTATTCCTAGAAAAGTGTTTTGTGAAAAAATTAGCAGCGAATCCAGCAGCTTTTTGACATTTAATTGAGAGAAAGAGCGCCAATTCGCTGCAAGTTCGCTGCAAGTTGCTGCTGGAGATTTTTCGTCCAGCAAAAACTAGCAAGTAACAAACAGCTGATTGTGACATATGGCAAAATCAAAATTGATTGCATGTTTTTATGAAATTTAAAATTTATTACGAATATTTTGAAAACTATGAGTTATTTACCAGCAAATGAAGTAAGTACATACAATAAATACCAAATCTTCAATAATTCCGTATCTTTGAATAGCAATGCGCCGAAGCCCAATGTCCGTTGGACCAACGTAATGTGGCTCGTTTAGGAGACCAATATAATCCTGCAGACACAGTTACAGGAATCGGAAATACTGAAGGTGTATAAGGCATTCAATTTTCTTAATATTTTGTAAGGTTTACGTCGATATATACGGAGAAATTGTCCAAAGACTGAAAAATTCGCAATTTCATTTGCTGCGAAAAAAATTTATTTTCATTTGTCAATTGTCAGAACAGCTGTTCTGCTGGAGAATTTCTGCTGGCTCCTCTTCGGCGAAAAACTAGCAGAAGAGAGATGAAACTAACAAAAATGAGATTTTGACAGCTTTTTACAACACTCTCTTCTGCTGACAGTTCTTTGCTGGAGATTTCAAGAAACAAATCTAATAACAAGTGTGATATCATAGACATAGTCGTGAAAACTTCAAAGTGAGTTTAGTCACCTGTTTTTAATTTCCTTTTTTGTCTCACTTCTTTCCATCTTCCCATCTCTTTCTACCATTAGGTAAAAGATAGGAGACCGCCATGTTGATGTGTGCCGGATGTTAAAACAACGCCATTGCTTTTCTGTTATTCGGTGCTGGCGACATTTTAATATGTGCAGGATGTAAACAAACCGACATTTTAATGTGTGTTGTCAAAAGAAGAGTTCACACTTGTTATTGATACACAATGATAATCACATTCAAAAATAGTCGTATTTGAGCGGCTTCTTCAATGAAACTGGTAATTTTTTTAAAATAGTTCTTAGCCTTAAGAAGTTTAACAGTTTATTTTAAAAGTAAGCGTTATTCAAAATTACATTACATTATTATTAATTATAAGAAATTGGCGCCTATTATGAGAATGTTAAATTGTTGTTGTTGTAACGATGTGTAACGGGAGTCCAAGGAGACTAGCAGTTTCAATAGGGTTGGACCAAAGAGAGATGGGTGTTAGAAGAGTGGGCTCAAATGAGCAAGAAAATACATAAGTGATTGGTATTGTGGGGAGACGAGCCGCATGCCGGACATACATTCGGCACATCAGGGTTCAGTCTAGATATGTAGGAGTTTAACCTACTACAATATCCAGAGCGTAATTGAGCCAGAGTGACCCTTGTCTCTCGAGGAAGATGACGCTCCTCTTCAGAAATGCCAGGTGTTGCGGCATGGAAGACATTGTTTAGCGGACAGAGCGCAGAGTAATGGCCAACAGACGTTGTATGGATATGCCCCAAAGCCTGTTTGTGCACCTGTAGATCAAACGGCGTTGTTATATAATGACGGATCTCATCAAAATGTTTACGTAGATGCGACCTTATGGTCCTAGGAGGAAGAATGAGTTCAATCAGTTGTCTACCGGGATGCTGTGGTTTACAGCAATTCAGTAGGTACTGCTTGTTTAGCATTTCATTATGCTCCCTAACTGGAAGCATTTCCACCTCATTATGTATATGAGATATAGGTGACATAAGGACGCACCCCGTAGCGGTTCTGAGCGCGGTGTTTTGACAGGCCTGAAGCTGATTCCAGTGAACGTCTGCAAGCCCCGGCGACCATATCGGCGACGCATAGTTCAGGATCGTATTAAATTCGTATTATAAGCTGTACGTTGCTGTCGAAATTTTCGTTGGATAACGAAGAACAAACATTATCGTTGTTGTGTAATTATTCATAATATTTCACATCATTTCTCCGCATCCAGATTTTGATTCGTGAGACCATAAGGGTCATTACCCTGCCAAACAGAAGCGGATAAAAAAGCGGGTATTTTTGTTCCGCGAATGGCCTTTTCTATCCATGAAGGAGATAGGTAATGTTGGAACTTTTCGAGTTATCAAGTTATATCGAATTATGCGTTGGTTTTCCGATACCTACTTTAACCCACACTCATTTTTGGTATTGCACAGCGCTCCATTCTGATTTTGCTTTCACCATGGCTAAACATGACGGATGGAATCTTGGGAAATTACTGGGTCGCGTTGCGTTTCCTAAAAAAGATAAAAAAGCGGGTAGTTTTGTTCAGCGAGGGGCGTTTTCTTTCCATGTTGATGGTGGTAATTAGAGACGGAATTGTGGAACTATTGAGTTATATCGATGCCTACTTTTATCCACAGTCATTTTTGATATCGCACAACACAAATTTTTGATTTTGTTTTCACCATGGCTAGCTCTGGTTGGCAGGGTATTTTGTAGATATTTTCTTTTGATATTTTATTCTTTCTTTCGCAGTCTGAAACCACCTTAGGGTACAGTTATTAAATATTTTTTCATCAACATCAAATTTGCGATTAAACGCTCCTCTTATAATTGATGTTATAGTCATAACCAGTAGGCATTTTTTTGTGGATGTTCCCCTCCACGAGTATTTCTCCGCTAACTCATCCGTAAACAGTTTTTTCCAAACCCAGCGAACGAACTTTGAAGGATCTGACACCTGGTACTGGAGTATTTCTTGTTCCTTGAACAATAAAATCATTATTAAGTTATTTAATTTGATATTTGTGCAACTTACTGCCTGGGTGCACAAATCTGATGAGCTTTTTAATTTTTGCTCAAATTCGTCCAATTGGGATGAGCTGACAAATGGTTTTTTGGGTAGCACTGTGACCGATTTTGTATGCTGGAAATTTTTTCTTTGTGATGTGATTTCAGTTAGCAGCCTTATATGCATTGCTGCATTTTCCTCCTCTAGCACTTTTACTTGCTTTTTTAGTTCTAAATTCATTGATAAAAGTCAGAAAATAGTTTACACGTACCAATTAAAACCACAACTTTTAACATTTACCATCGTTTAATTTAATTACGGTTTCTAAGTTCGTATTTATTTGTACGACGTTGCTTAAAATTATTTGTAGTACATCTAAAAAAAATAATAGATAGGTATTTTTATAACTACCATTGAAATAAAATGTAGCTCAAGTTTATTTTACCTTTAGATACAGGTAAGCCTGATTGGAGTACGGTGTACATGGGGTGTTCGTCCATGCCTAAAACCGATCTGTTATTTTAAAACAAAGCATTAAATAGATTCATTTTTTTATTGCATAGGGTATAAAGACTATTTTTTGTCAAATTCTTTTATATAAGTAGAAACAAGAACGAAGGAAAAGCTTGTAAATTGATTAAATCGCTTTACGGGCTAAAGCAAGCGCCTCGATGTTGGAACCAAATTGGGCTTCACGCTGTCTAAACATGACTACTGCCTTTATACAAAGAAAACCAAGCTTGGTGAAATGTTTGTGCTGTATGTTTGCGATATTCTCATAGTTGAAAATCAATTGCATGACATAAATAACGTTAAGAAAAAGTTTGAAACCAGATTTCAGATATCAGAGCTGAGGCAATTTCTCAGTATAAAGATTGGGAATACGCAAAATCGCTTACATTTATCGCAAGAAGCAATGATTGAAAAGGGTTTGGAGGAGTTAGGCATGTTGGAATGCAACCCTTTAAAAACTCCAATGGAGAAAAATATTCAGCTAACTTCTAGAGATATTCAAGGATCTTTGGAGAAGCCATATAGAGAGTTGTTGGGCAGCCATTTGGATAAGACTTGTATCAAGACACACTACTCGACAAAAAAATCTCCACGAATGAAAGTACATTTTTCGAATATCACATCCGTTTTCCTGTGGCAGATCTAGTTTCCGAGATATCGGTGAAATTGTGAGAATTCTTCATAGAGGTACGTAAAAAAATTGTACTTTTAATTTTTTCGATTTAAACTGTTGACTTATACATTATACATACTGATTCCCGTAAACATTTTTTGCCTGCATCTCTATGTTGTTGTTGTTGTAGCGAGGTGTAGCCCTGTCAGGCAGGGTCATCCCGAGTGTATTGCTCTAGGCCGGGTCGATATAAGAAAACGGCCCGGGTCGTTTCGGCACGATGGGTACAGCACAAGTACTGGTACCGTTCTCGTAGAACCGGCAATACAAGAAACTAGCCGTGAAGGCTATGTAGGTCATTTAGCGTTACCCAGGGTGCACCAACTGGGAGGCGACCTACTTTTACACCTGCATCTCGATAAGTATCTTCAGTAGTTTGGCCACAATGCAAAATAAAAAAAAATCAACAAATTTTGATTACAAAATTTCAGATTTAACCACTTTAAAATCAGAAAAAGTCCATGGACGAGAAAAAGTTAGACCTCCTATGTTCTAGGAAATTTAATTACGAAAATTTTAAGCAAACTAGTACAACAGAGTGTTGTGCCCTTGACTTTATAAGCCCTGTTATATTGAAAGTCTTCAATCAAACATTTTCTGTTTTTACCCAAGCAATTTTCCGAAATTTCCATATCCTCGACATTTGATACATAATTGCTATGTAGAATTTTCTGCTGATTTCGAAAATGTAATCATTAGGTTTAAAAGTGGAATAGTTTTCGAGATAAAGATAAGAAATTTCAGTTTTTGAGAAAATTTAAAATTATGTTATTAAAAATGTTCAAAAGTATGTAGATAGTTTTCACCTTTTTGTAACCTTGTGTGCTTCTCGAAGAATCGCCTATGAAAGCTTTATTCCAATGTCCTTAGTTTAGCAGAATTGAAAATTTGGATGATTCGTAATCACCTTAACGTCGATTTTAATTATTTTTGCATTGGTTAAAAGGGTATCTCACCTTCTCAGAACGATATCAAATGTCATAAAAATTGAAAAGGTAATATTGAGAGATCAGTAATTCCACTTGTTTCCTTATCTCAAAAACTGAAATTTCAAGAAAACGGTTATACTTTTATATCAAATGATTACATATTCGGAATCAGCAGAAAGTTCTTCACATTATGGGGGGTTCACGCTAGGCCTGCATTTTGCATTATCCTCAAAATTTAGCATATAGCTAAAAATGCAACATTTATTTCTGCATTTACCATACAAATTTTGACAGCTAAATGCTACTTAATGCAACTTTATTTCTGCATTTAGCATTTTAAATGAAGCATCAGCCCTGCAATCTTAACCGATAGAGAAGGGGTTTTGAGTTTTATACTTTATGATAATATTTTCACTTTGTTATATCTTGTTGTAAAAACTCTATAATCATTTATCCTAAAAATCTTTTCACTATAGGAAGTTTCATTCAGTTCATATAAATTAACGCAATTGTTCACATGAAAAAGAGAACCATTTAGCAATCGTTTGTTAAATTTAAATAAGGAATGTAATAGATTACAAAATGATTTTTTTTTTATATAAAATATGTAGAACGCTCCGTAGCTGGATTGCTGCAATAATTTACAGTTTTTATAAAAAATTGTTTGAAATAATTTCACTAAAGCCAAAATTTGTGAAAAATGCAATTGGCGGTCGATTAATTTTTCGGTTTATCATAAGGGCGGCTTGTATGAAATCCGATAAAGGTTAATCGGTGATTAATTTAACAGCTAGTCATACGAAACACGACAATCATTGGTACACTATGACGTCAATTGAAGCTACTAACCAAAATGTATTCAACAAAGTGTGCTTGACAGTTAAATATTTTCTCTTGTAAGGGGCTATAATGTCAAACGAATATAAACAAATGAATTAATCCTTTATGGTGCACCACATGTAAATTGGGTATCATTTTCTATTCTTTAATATTAGCAATAATTTACTCTTATTAGTTTTCTTACCTTAGCATACAAAACAATTGAATTCCAACCGTTCTTCACTGGCACCGAAGTTTTTTTCACTACCAATAAAATACTTCTAAATTTGCTACCGAATATTCTTTCGTATTGCTTATTTGAATTAAAGGTAAAATATACATAAATATGGAAAATTTAAAACAAAAGTTAATTTACAAATATTTTCCTAAAAGTTTATAAACGGAAAACCAATTTTTCAACTGGGTTAAAATATTTTTCTGTTTGACATTATACCCTGGTTCCGATTGAGAGCAACGTCAAATTCAAGCACACTTTGTTGTTGTTGTTGTTGTTGTAGTAGCGTGGTGTAGTCCTGTCTAAATGTCAGACAGGGTCACCTCGAGTGTATTGCTCTTGGCCGGGTCGATATAAGAAAACGGCCCGGGTCGTTTCGGCACGATGGGTACAGCACAAGTACTGGTACCGTTCTCGTAGAACCGGCAATACAAGAAACTAGCCATGTAGGTCATTTAGCGTTACCCAGGGTGCACCAACTGGGAGGCGACCTACTCTTACACCCCGCACACTTTGTTGAATACGTTTTGCTACTAACTGGGTTGGAGCATTTTATGAAAACGACCCAAAATGTGGAACATTGTATTTTTTGGATTTCAGAGTAAATAGCCCAGCATCGGAGTCATTGTGTATCAGAACGTGATGTGATCCGAGTTTAACTCAGAAAATATAGCAATTTATTTGTAATAATAATACTTACCGCTCGTTAACTTGCTGCTCTGCCGATTCTACAGTCGTTGCTTCATCTTTTATAGAGAGAACTGAAGGTATATTTTCACCATCGCTATAGTCAATATTTGAGTCATCCATATCTGCCGCCTCTTCTTGTTTCACATAATCACTAACATCAGGGTGCTCGTTTATTTCGTCAATGCTGTGTTGTAGTGGATCAGAAAGAACAGCAGTTGCGCTCAATGTTCTTGCTTCCGACGAATGGTTTTCCAATCGAAATTCTATGCTTAGTGCTTTTGACTCTGCGACGAATTCTTGTGCTGTCAGTTCGTTTGTGCTGGTCTCGTTTTCATCTGCTGTTATTTTCATGTCACCATCTATGTTCTTCATCAATTCACACATCCGCTCTTGGGATTGCACGCACATCTGTTGGAACTTGTAAGTACTCTGCAATTGTTCCAAGCATTTACCGCACACTTTCTTTGGTAGTTCATCACTTGGCTGCACTTTTATTTGTGGTATTGTATTAGTTAGCAATCGGGCGATAGGTAAAGATCCACATTCCTCAATTGTGTCAAAGACAGATTTCCATTGTTGTTCAGGCTTATTATTGGTCACAAATGAGAATTCTTCCTGCATACAAGTGCGGCACATGCTATCGATTTGTTTATTTGTTGTATCCATATTGCTGCCAACTATTGTTTTCAAACTACAATCATACTCAAGTTGAAGTTGTTTAATACCTATATATACTTTTTGGATACAATGGCTTTTCAGTTGTCGAATAAATCTTTCGCCTTTTGTAATTTACTGCATACACAACAAACGGATAGGTAAGGTTGCCTGATATCATATCGATATTCGATATATCGATGTCACGCTGATATCGATATTGTGTATTAGGTATGTTTCTTGAAAAATCCAGCAAAGAACTGTCAGCAGAAGAGAGTCTTGTCAAAAGCTGTCAAAATCACATTTCTGCAAATTTTTCGTCGAACAGGGTTCAACAGAAAATTGCAGACAAAACAGCGGTTACGTTTCTGATTGGCTAACAATTTGCATTTACATTTTTTGTTGATGTTTTGCTATGTCACCGATCAGCTGTGAGAAGAGAATATATTCATATTTTCTGTGTAAGGGTGGAGTCAGTTTAAAACTTTGAACGCGTCTCCTGCGTGTTCTAGATAAAAGTCCAAACTCATTTTGTAAACACATATATTCACAGTAAAATGGAATTTTTACTTTTAAAAACATGATTATAAATAAATAAATATAAATAAAATTATATCGTACATTTTGTAAATCATATTTTAAATATATATATTCCTGTATGTATGTATGTAATTGTGCAATTTAACAAGTTGAAAATAAGCGTGTTTTTTTTTTTTTTACTTCAAACCATTGCGCGCCTTTCGCAGTTTTTTAATAACGCATTGTCCAATAGTAGTTTTCGATTCATCTTTCGATTTCTTCTTGTCCTTATCTATATAGATGCGTACCATGATAACGGCGTAAAATCTATAAACATTTTGGCCGATGTGAATGCGTAAACATATATCTTGTTTAATTATAGTTAAGGTGCTATAAGCAGTAGTACTTAATTTCGTATTAGATTACCATAATTTAAATTAGTTTTGGTCTGATTAGCAACACACAAAGAGAAATTATTATTATTAGTATTATTAACATTACTACTAATATGTAGGTGGTTGTTGTAATCATATTACGCCCTGCCTAGTCGTCACATGCTCATCGTGGATTTTCACATTAATTTCACAGGTAGCACCTGTTTGCAGGTATCATATCAAAAATCTGTTTTATTTGTGTAGTATTGCGATTTCGCTCATGGTTGCATTTTCTCTTAAATAGCTAATATGGCGGCATAATTATCATTTGTGATCTGAAAAAAAAAAAAATAAAACATAAATAAATAAATACCTAGCAATGTCTATCATTTCATCAGGAATATTTCCTATATCATCATCCATGGTGCCACGCCCACACCTAAAGTTTAATTGAAAATCACAATAGAATGACCAGGAGGATTTACCTACCAAATTATAGCAGGTAAATAACTAAATTACCCTAGGGGTGTAAAAGTAGGTCGCCTCCCAGTTGGTGCACCCTGGGTAACGCTAAATGACCTACATAGCCTACACGGCTAGTTTCTTGTATTGCCGGTTCTACGAGAACGGTACCAGTACTTGTGCTGTACCCATCGTGCCGAAACGACCCGGGTCGTTTTCTTATATCGACCCGTCCAAGAGCAATACACTCGGGGTGACCCTGTCTGACATTTAGAGAGAGCTGCACCTCGCTACAACAACAAAGACAACCAAAGTGTGTCAACTTATGTGATTTTCGAAATTTTCGATGTGAAAAAAGGGGCGTGGTTATCATTATATTTCGCCCATTTTCAATTGCAATTTACCTGACCCAGAAAGTAACCTGTATACAAAATTTCATACAAATATCTCAATTTTTACTCAAGTTATGTCAATTTATGTGATTTTCGAAATTTTCGATATCGAAAAAGGGGACGTGGTTATCATCCGAATTCTTCCATTTTCAACAGCTACTCAGAAAGTAAGCTGTATACCAAATTTCATGGATATATCTCAATTTTTACTTACTTGTGTGCACGGACGGACAGATGAACGGACATGCCTCAAAGAACTCCTCTTTTCAACCTAAGAAACGTTCATATATGGAACTCTATATCTATCTCGATTATTTTGCGCCGTTATGTACAAAATTGTTATAACCTTACTAGTACGCTGGGTATAAAATAAAAATAAAACATAAATAAAAAAATAAAAATTGTCTACATAATAAAAAAAGCTAAATCGCTCACCTTAAGTTTATCCTAGTCATATTTTTGTTCACGAAGTAAAACATCGATTTAAAACTAAAATTTAATTGATGGTACTGCAAATTGAGTGCAATTGCATGCATGTCTCTATTAAATTTCTTATGCCATAGCTGGTATATTCGAGTCCACTTTCTTCAGTTGCTGTGCCACTGGTATCCGTTGTGCTCTCTTTGCAAATTTTGCTGCTAATTTTTCTTCTTCTTCCATTAATGCTTTTTTGTTACGCTCACGCGTCTCCTCATCGTCGTTCCTATGCGTTGCAAAGTGTAAACGCTTTTCGGTTGCGAAACGAAACGCAGCCGGGCACAAATCACATCTATAGACATTATCGCCGATGTGCAGACGTAAATGCTTTATATGATCGCCGCTTTGAGCAAAGGCGCTGTCGCAATATTTGCATTTGTAGGGTTTTTCGCCAGTGTGAGTGCGCGTATGGCGACGCCAAGCGTCACCGACCACAAAGCTATTTAATTGCAATGAAAAATATACAAAAACAAATAATTATTTGTAAGTAAATACTTAATTAACTTTGTTGTAAATGACATACCGCTTATCACAATAATCACATTTATATGGTTTTATGCCATTATGATACATTTTATGTGTCTTCAGCTCATGTGCTTTAGTAAAACGATCACCACATATGTCACAAGCGTGTCGTTTGACTTCATCATGTACTAGTTTGTGTTTTGATAGATCGCTGCTACAACTGAACTTCAAGGGGCATTGTGGACACTCGAATCGCTTGATGGTATCGTGACGATGTCGATGCTGTGTCATCTGCCTATAATTGATAGAAATTGTTGAAATAAACAACAAATACATGTCTCTTACACTTTATCATATACAGAACTAAACCATGTTACTGTGTTCTTTCGAAAACAGTCAACTTTTATAGGGTCTATAGACAGTGCGTCTGACTCGCGAGTCATCTGTGTACGTGTTGACTCGCCGTCATTCTACAAAATATCAAACTCATTTTGATTTTCTTGAGTCTTGCTAGAGTCATGTCGGTGTAACTGCATACACATTTTCACTAAAACAACTAAACTGACTCTTTTCAGACGCATCATGTATAGGCCCCATTAATCATGATTTCCCGACATTTGGTTTTAAACACATTCATGCTTCTGGCAAGCCAGCGAGAATAAATATGTAGACAGAGCTGGGTAGTAATAATTACTTTAGGAATTAAATTACTCCCAATTCCCGATTATATGTAATTGGGAAAAGTAATCAATTCAAGTACAAGGTATTTTTTTATGGAATTGAAAAAAGAAATTTCTTTGTGAAAATGTAATTGCCGCGCCATTACTTTTGAAAGGAATCGAAAATGTAATTGAATTTTTTCAATTAAATTACAAGGTATGGAAAATTCCCATTCCTTAAAGGAATTGCAAAAGTAATTGAACTTCATTACTTTTGCAATTCTTTTTGGGGTCATATAGGGATCATATTGGGGTAAATTTGTAGTCAAATGATCGCAATGTAGGAGCAAAATTATCCCAAAATAACCCAAAAGTTATCTAAAAAATAATACTAAAATGGCCCCAAAATTATACCAAGTCGAACCCAAAATGAGCCCACAATATCGCCACAAAATGATCCCAATAGTGAGTATGGCCCACAAATTCCATTTACATAGATCTTAATAGATCTTAAGCATTTCAATTACTTTTCCAATTAAAAAAAAAAATTCAATTACATTTTCAATTCCTTTCAAAAGTAATTACATTTTCACAAAGTAATTTTTTTTTTCAATTCCTTTTCTTTTCATGAAATTTCATTTTTCAATTACTGAGGAATGTAATTGATGTTACCCAGCTCTGTATGCAGATTAGTAGAAATAATTTCACTCATGCTGCTATTGGTATCGCGATGCGATTGGAAAAATGTCAAATCACACATACATATACATTTTTCCATATGCAAATAAAATTTCTTCCACATCGCAATACAGATTAGCACGCACCCCTTAATGCAGAGTTGTTTTGTTTAGTATATGTACATATGTATTTTAGTACCCTGAAGTGCTGAATGCCTTGCCACATTCGGGACACAGGTATGGCCGTTCGCCGGTATGTGTGCGTACATGCGTCTTTAACGCAGCTGAAAGTGTAAAAGCTGTAAAAGGGGTATTTATTATACATTTTTGCACCCTTAAGTTTGAACTTAATAAAATCTTACCCTTATCACAAAATTCACATTGGTGTTTTTTAGTCATATCTCTTTTGTCCGAATGTTGATTCTTATTATGCCTCCATAACGTATGCGCCGAACTCAATGTCTTGTTGCATACTTTACAAATATACGTACGTATACCCTTTTCGCTGTCGTGCTCCAAACGGTGCTTATGTAGTGATTCCGGCTTATAGAAAAAACGGTCACACACATTACATTCATAACGAAAATATTCGAACTTCTTCTTGGGTGATTTTTCATTTTTATGACGCTTTAAGTGATACTGCAAAAGGCGTGGTTGTTTAAACGATTTATTACATATTGTGCAGATGTTTGTCGATGTTCTAAATGAAATTAGGTGTATGTTATATGTGGATACTTCTATTGTACATATGTATATCTGCATACTTACGGCAAGTTCAGTTCTTCTTCTGTATCTACCTTCATCACTTCATTTTGTATAATGTCCAAGGGAAGTTGTTTCATACCATCGTTATTTTCGACCTTGCGCTCATTATCATTCCCTATAAATACAGCTCTTGTATCTGTACTATTTTCCAAGTTTAGACTGTCGTTGCATTGTAGAGGATTAACAGTATCAAGTAATTGCGTTGCTTCCGGCAAAATTTGCTCTGCTACAAACTCAATTCCGCGCTCTTTGACTTCTTCAGTATGCTGATTATGTTGGGAATCCTCTCGTGTGCTTATTAATTCTTCAATTGCTATATCGTTCACTGCTTTTGAAGCATCTATCCTATTTTCCAAACTCAGCCCGTCGTTGCATTGCAGAGGATTAACAGCATCAAGTAATTGCGTTGCTTCCGGCAAAATTTGCTCCGCTACAAACTCAATTCCCCGCTCTTTGACTGCTTCAGTATGAGTATTATGTTGCAAATCCTCTCGTGTGCTTATTAATTCTTCAATTGCTATATCATTCACTGCTTTTGAAACGTCTATCCTATTATTTTCCACACTCAGTACGTCGTTGTATTGTAGAAGATCAACAGTACTTAAATGCTTTGCTTCCGGCAAAATGTTCTCCGCTACAAACTCAATTGCCTGCTGTTCGACTTCTTCTTCAGTACGATGATTTTTCTGAGAATCCTCTAGTTTGCTTATAACATGTTCGACTACTGCGTCTGCCACAGCTATGCTTATATCAGTATTTGCTTTGGTGATCAGGTCACGCATCTGCTGCTGAGATTGTATGCACATCTCTTGGAACAAATAAATACACTGTAATTGTTCTAAGCATTTACGACAAATTTTCTTAGGTAACTCATCATTTATGCGCACTTCTATTCGTGGTATTGCCCTAGACAGCATTTCCGCAATAGGTAATGATGTGCCTACCCCAGTTGTGTCAAAGATAGATTGCCACTGTTGCTCGGTGTTTAACTCAGCTAATTCTCGCATACAAGTGCGGCACAGGAAATCGAGGAATGGCTTAGTTGTGTTCATTGCAATCAAATGTAATAATTAAGTACCAGAAACCCTCATTTGTTTTATCCACAAAGTACTTCAAAACTACTTTAATGCTAGTGATGTGAGATTAACAGAATTAACATTACGATTGTTTTTTTAAGATGTATCGATAGTTTGCAGACTATTGCTTTACTCATCGCAAATAAAAGGAGGCAAACCACCAACGTCATAAGTAGCAATCAGCTGATTCTGTCAAAACAGCAAAATTCATTCTAACGGTATCGCTCTTGGCACCAGAGCTATTAATTTTGATTAGTAATTAGTAGTCGATTGATTAGAAGGTTGTTTAATTGGTAATGATTATTTTAATTGTTTTCAAGAAAGGGAATAATTTTAGCTAATTTATTAGCAGTTGACCCCTAAAGGAAACTAATACCATTGATTACGGTTAGAAAAAATCCAAAAAAACGAAAAAAGCCGTTTTAGATTACTTTTGATTTTTTTATTTTTTAGATTTTTTTTGGATTATTTTTTTTTCGATCATTTTAAAGTTTTGTTGTTAAAAGTATAAACATCTGTGTATCTTTGTATGCAAATATATATCCCTACTTACACTTTGGGGCTAATGGATTTCTAGAATGACCCTCGAACGCTAAGTATATGTACATATGAGAAAAAATGTCAGGTTTAATGGTTATATTGGTTGGAGTGATGATAATTCGTCCTCTTATATCTAAACGGGTAGTGTCGGGCATTTCTCGTTTGATACCCTACGGGTACGGTCGGATAGTTCTATTTGAACACTTATAAAGCTACGTTTACACTGCACCAAATGCGTCACTTTTGGCCAAGTTTTTTCGAGACCGTTCATCCGCAGATTGAATTTGATCACCAAATTAAATTAAATTCATCTAATTTGGCAAACAAATTCATTCTGCGGACAAACATTCTCGAAATAACTTTTGACTTTACCTCGGATTTTGACTTTGAAAGATAAGTTCAATATACGTTTTTCAACGAAACATAGCAAATAAAGCTGATGACCCAATGAACGCTTGCTTTGCTTGCCTTGATTTCCTTTTAAAGCTTCTATGGCCCAATAGAAGCTACAAAAGTTGTCAAAAATACAGGAAGAGACAAACAAGACAAACAGCGAAGCGTGTAAAGCGCTGTCAAATAGAGATTTGGGCTATTTGGGCCACTGGGCCAAATTTCATACATTTCAGTAGAGTTTAAAAGAATTTTGACATTTCTCGAGGCAAAGCCAGCAAAACAAGCGTGCATTGGGCCACCATCTTAAGAAACCTCTTCAACTTTGGCAAACTCTCAAATTTTGCTTGCTTTGACAATCAGATGCTGATGACTTGGCTTTAATTTAACAATTAAAATTTGTAGGAAATAATAATAATCAATATAATTGATTAATTTGTTCTCTATTATATCAATAAGTTTACCAAAACACTCTGAATGCAAAGACAAAAATAACGAAAACAAATGTATAAAATTTATGCGTCAAATCATTCATAGTAGCATACCTCTGAAGTTGAGCGCTAAGTTTTGAGGTTGCAAATGTCAGGCGAGCTTGACAAAGCTTTATGTAATTGACCCTTTAACCCACAGCCGGTCAAGTGCCGCGCGTTGAAGAATTCGACAAGATAGCCATTGATTTTAGAGCACAGCTCATCGACGGAAGTGTCTGAGGTACCCCTTGTTTGATATTCCTGGCTTTGGATTTTGTGTTCACGAAAACAACAGACGATTGACGACCACTCAGAAAATTGGTGGACCAATAATGTTTTGAACATTTTTTGGTCCTATACATCCTATTTGTATTTTTATTTCTAGACCAATTATGCTTGATATGGCAATTCTTTTTTTTTTTTTTTACTTTATTTGTATTGGATTTCGAATAGTTCAGTCTATTAGAATAGAGTATATGCCATGTCTTACGAACGATGTCGAGGAAGTTTGCGGATATTTTCTAGGCACTACCTTTAGGAATTAATTTACCTTGGAAGTCTGGCATCTATTCTGATATTTAAAATAAATCACCATATCCAGATGCTATCGTACGCTGTACGTCAAAGTGATAGCAACCGATCGTACTAAGTTTCACTTGCAATCTTGGTTTTCTTTGACAATGACGCTTTCAATTCCAATTGAGCCTCTGCTTCCTTTAAGGCTTGCATATTTCGCTCACGCGTTTGTTCATCATCATTTTTATGCGTAGCAAAGTGTAAACGTTTCTCTGATAATAAACGAAAAGCTGATGGACATAGTTCACATCTATAGATATTGTCACCGATGTGAAGGCGTAAATGTTTCATATGATCGCCACTTTGAGCAAATGCGCGGTCACAATATTTGCATTTATATGGTTTTTCGCCAGTGTGAATACGCATATGACGGCGGCAAGCGTCATCCACTACAAAGCTGTTATAATTAGACAACAAAATGCATTAAATAATTAGCCCAAGTATTTGAGTGAGTGTGAGCCATAACTTACCACTTATCACAATGCTCGCATTTATACGGTTTTATGCCACTATGATATCTTTTATGTTTCTTCAATACATTATATGTAGAGAAAAGCTCGCCACATATGTCGCAAATATGTCGTTTGTTTTCAGGATGTGTTAGTTTATGTTTACCTAGATCAGAGCTAGCGCTGAACTTCAACGGACAATGGGGGCATTCGTAACGCTTGACGATATCGTGACGGAAACGATGCTGTTTCAGGCAGCTGTGTTTACATGATGAAAAAAAAAGAACAAGAAAATAAATAAATTAATAAATATATTTTTTTCAATAATAGTAAGAAAGGCGAAAAGCATTTTTTCCTGTCCAAAAGTCCTATGTGGTTCTTTCGGGTCCATTGCAACAAGTTCAATGAGTCACATGTGATTTCAAATCCAGTTTCAAAAAGGAATCGATTTAATTTCTGTTTTGAGTCATCATTCAAATCAAAGAAACTTTTTATTTGAGGTTTGATTCTTGATTCGAATCAAAGATAATTTTTATTGATGATTTGATTCATATACTTTTATTTACGATTTGTTTCATTAACCAACCAATGAAACAAGAATTGAATACAAAATTTGATTTGGTTTATGATTCAAATCACAAATAAGAAATATCTTTGGGTTCGTGACTCAACCAAATCAAAATCTCACAATTTCGAAGGTTCTATTTGTAGTTTGAATTAAAAATCGACTAGAAAATCAACGCGTATAAATCAGTTTTTGGGACATTCCATCGTGACTCCTGGGACATTTGACTCGAGAGCTTAGTCAACTTTGACTTAATAAACTGACATCGAGACTTCAATTGCTTTGAAATATATTTATCGACATGGATAAATATCCAATACAATAAATGCATAAAAAAATTGGCGAAATAACAACAAATAGCTTTATAACTACTCAATAAGTGAGTGTGACTCCTGGGACACGCAAAAATCCCTTTGTTGCACCTTTATGAGCACAAAAACGAATTTTAGCTTTACAGTTTAACTTTGAACTACAATCTGTATATGATCGAAAGTTCATACTACATAGTACCATATTCTTTAAAAAATAAGATCGGTATTAGCTTTTAGGAACTTTTTACAAAAGTTAAAGAGTGTGACTCCTGTGACATTTTCCTGTTTTTTCGTGTTACAATTTTTAACTTTTTTCATTTTTATCGATGCAGTTTCCCAAAAATTTAGCTATGCAACTTCTTACCCCTAAAATGATTTTTATTGTAAAGTTCTGTAAGAGCAGTGAGAGTTTATGGCATTTTGAAAATTTGGTACTTTTCCTCTTTTGGCTGGAATGTCCCTTTTACGCATTCTTTTTTTTGCCACTCTCAAAAGTAATGTAGATATAAATATAATTTTTAAACGCAATTTTTTTTTGCTCAGTCAAATGTATATACTTAAGTACCCTGGCGTGATGAATGACTTGCCACACTCGGGACAGAGGTATGGTCGTTCGCCGGTATGTGTTCGTAAGTGTGTCCTTAATGCAGTTGGAGCTACAAATGCTGCAAATAAAAAAAAATTTTATTAATTATGCACTACAGTTTTATCTTCAAATATCTACGCCTAATATTTAATTATATATAAATATTTTTCAAAAAGGTGCTATTTATGTAGCTCAAAATGAGTTTCAAAAACGTCCTATCTCAACAAAAATTCAATACATTTTTAGCTGACATCAAGGTGTGAAACCGATTAAAATATCGTTCCGTTTTCGGTTTCGTAACACGATTCGGTTCCGGTTTCGTTCTTCAAAATTCATATCGGTTTCGGTTTCCAAATAAAAACACAAACGCAAAATTTTACTACTACAAAACTTAAGTATGTAGCTGCAAAATAGGTCTGCATTTTCATAACCTTTTTTTCACGATGATTTGGTATTCTAATTGTTTTGTTTGAAAAATTGAAAAAGGTTTAATGTGGGTGTGGCCTTCTTGCTCCTCTTACTTGATTGGTGCACTTTATTTTTATTTGAAAGTGTATTTTTTAAATTTTTTAAACAAAACAATTAGAAAACCAAATTTTCGACGGACCCAACTTCGAACTTCGAAAGCCCGTAACTTAGTTTTGGAGGTTAACTTCGAAAAACGGGGAACGCCATTTCCTTACTTATGTCTTAATCTCTTTAAAAAAGTTGGTTTGGTCCAATACCCAGCCGGCTGCTGTACATTGTAATAAACATTATTAACTCTATGGATGAAATTTCTGCAAAGTAAGTTTAAAAAAATTTACTACTTTTTCTTATATAAAACTATTAGCATGAAAACTAAAAGAAATAAATCGTCAAAATATCTGATACGGGCCACTTAACACTTTTCTCGGATCTCGTAAAGTTTTTTTCGATGCCATCACTCAGCTATAGCTAAATTTCCTCTCTCGGAATTTGATACTGAGGTCAAAACGTGTCTTTTGTAACATTCTTCGACAATCTTCCATGAAAGCTATTCAGGGTACTCTGTGGTAAAAAAAAATAAGTTCCCACAAAAGGAAAAAGAGGCATAAAAAATTCAAATCCGCTAGGAACCCCTTTCGGCTTTTGAAACGGTTTCGGTTTCGTTCTTTTTCGTATAAAAATAACGCTTACGGTTTCGGTTTTGAAAAATGAATCGGTTTTAATCGGTTAGGGTTACAGTTTCGGTTCAGTCCTTGGCTGAGATATAACTTTTTTTAATCCAATTTGCAATTTGCCTTCTACAAAACAAAGTGTTCCTGAGAAAACTTTCTGAGATTAAGCGTTTTTGAAAAATATTTTAAAATAGCATGGATCTTCAACTCAGCTATCCATATACTATTTAATTTCTTACCCTTATTGCACAACTCGCATGGGAATTTTTTTACTTTAAACATTTTTTCACCCGTATGTTGATAACGCTTATGTTTGCGTAATGAATATTCCGAGCTCAGCGTCTTGTTGCATACATCACATGGATACGTACGTATACCCTCTGCGCTGTTATGCTGCAATAAATGCTGTTGGAGCGTTTCTGGCTTAAAGAAGGAACGTTCACATAAATCACATTCATAGCGTTTATACTCGAATTTTTCCTTTTGATGACTTTTCAAATGATATTGCAAAAGGCAAGGATATTTGAAAGATTTATTGCATTGAGAACAGCTATTTTCAGGTGCGCTATGGAAATGTAAATATGCATGTATGTGTATAGGTACTATTGGATTTTAATACAATTCATACTTACGGCAAGCTTACTTGTTCTGTTGTCATGTCCGGTGGCGTCACTTCTTTTCTTGGTACCGCATTGTATTGTATTGTATCAACATCATGGCATGGCTCATTTATTACACAAACGCTAGCAACGAGTTCTAAATTTTCACAATTTTCCACCTCTACTTTGTTGGCGATTTCCAGTGGATCATCAACATCACCTGATGGCGTTACTGAAGGCGTGCTCTCCATAGCAGCAAATTCAATGTCCTCATCTTTAGTTTCTTCTGCATGGGTCTCATGTACTAGACAATTTATTGTGCTTATTTCTCTTTCTACACCTGCCTCTGGTATTTGTTTAGCACCTGTTCTAGCGTTCAGTTGTACTAGCTGTTCCTGGGATTGTAGGCACACATTTTGGAAACGATAAATACTCTGTAATTGTGCCACACATTTCAAACAAATTTTCTTTGGCAGCTCATCATTTAGCTGCACTTCTAGTTGAGGCACTGCGCTGGATAATAGTTCTGCTATAACCTTACTTCCAAACTCCTCAATTGTGTCGCATATAGATTGCCACTGTTTGTTTTGTTTGGTGTTGGTCGCCGTTATCTCAACCACCAGTTCTTGCATACAAGTTCGACACAGAAAATGGAGTAGTGGCTCACTTGTATCCATGTTCACTGAATTGTCTCTCATAAATAAAGCTTATTTAGATATGCGTCCTTGATCCTTTGAATTCAATGCGAATTGTTGCATTTAGATAAGGGTGGTCAACTTTCGATATTTTTTAACTGTCGATTAATCGCGCCTTGCGAGCGTAGCTAGTGTAATCTAAGCTCCGCTTGAGTCAAAATGGGTAGCATGCGTTGCGATTAAGGCATCGAATTCCGAATCCCGGGATTTGAGGGGTAAAAGTTATGGTCAAAAAATCGGAAATTGACCCGGGTCCGATCACAATTAGGGAGCTGGATCCATGGTATTTATGTGCAGAACACCTTCAAAGAAAAAAAAAAATAACCCTGCGCCGGTCTCCAACACCGGCTTACGTCATGCCCAGTATTTCTGCGCAGAACATTTTTAATGTGATTACAACCACCACATGGAAACTTGCAACTTTCATTGCAAATATCTCGCAAACCACTGAAGATAATAGTATTCCGCTTTCGAATATTCCTGGCACCGAGGCGCGTCTTTTGGTACCATTCCCAACATTTTCCGACGTCTTTTTCGAGTTGACAGCTAAAATATAGAATTAACATTTCGGGATTTTTAACTGTCACCCGCGGGATTTTCGGGATTAACATAGATACCGTCCAAAAAGGTAGGAAAGAGTATCCAAGGACGCGTTTGAACCTCGGTAAGCATATTCTGAAAGCGAAACATAAATGGTTCACGCTCTGATTTCGGGATCGAGTCCAGTAAAATGATTGTTTTTTTCGCCAATAACTTTTCACTGAAATAAAAACTTCCATTTTCGTTTTTAATTTCTGCTTTCTTTTGTTGCCTCTCCCATTTTTGCACGTGTTCCAACAGTGCCCCGTGGTATCGGGACGAAAAAATAGAGCGGGGAGCCCGGAAAAAGGGATTCCCTGAGCTCGATTCCTTAGTAGGATAGCTATACAGTTAAATCGCTTTGATCGAATCGAAAGTGGATAACCGTTAGCCTTTTCGAATTTCAAAGTTTGCCTTGAAATGAGTGAAATTGTAACTAAACAAGACAACAGATAACTAATCTTAAGTACACGATTTGACAGTGCCGATATCCATGCCGTAGTAGTGCAAGTGATGAGCATCTCGAATACAACGAGGTAGGTCATAGGTTCAACTACCGGAACCCGGGCAATTTTTGTTTGTTTGTTGCTTACAATTTTTACATCAAAAAATTCTTGTTTCTACTCTTGAAAAAATATTGAATACCGAATTAATGTTAATTCTATATTAATGTAGTGGTTAAAAAAAAATCAATAAATAAGCGCCTTTTTCGCAGGTCCGATCCACGACTCGTTAGGCCTATTCTTTTTCAAAGTCTGCCTGAGCTTTTCCGCTAACAACCTGAGTATTGTTTGTTGATAACACGTTTAATTTCAATTCAGCCTCTGCCACCTTTAACGCTTTCATATTTCGCTCCCTCGTCGGTTCATCTTCATTTTTGTGTGTAGCAAAGTGTAGGCGGCGCTTTGACACTGAACTGAAAGCAGCCGGGCACAACTCGCATCTATAAACATTTTGACCAATGTGAGTACGTAAATGCTTGTTAAGATCGCAAGTTTGTGCAAAGGCGCGGTCGCAATATTTACATTTATATGGTTTCTCGCCAGTGTAGGTGCGCATATGACGGCGGCAAGGTTCACTACACAAAAAACTGTTAAAAATCAAATAAATATGTGTTAATACACATTTCAGATTTTTAAACTCTGACTTACCGCTTATCACAATAATCACATTTATAGGGCTTTTCACCAGTATGCCTCATTTTATGATTTTTCAATACCCACGATCGGACAAAACTTGCACCGCATATATCGCAAATATGTTTTTTAATTTCATCATGGCTTAATTTGTGTTTGCAGAGATCGCTAATACAACTGAACTTCATAGGGCAATGAGGACACTCTAAACGTTTGACAGTTTCGTGACGAAAACGATGCTGAAGCATTTGGCTTTATTCACAACATAGAAAGTAAATTGGTTAGTAAGTTTTTTTCTACATTTGAATATATCGTCGCTTGGCCAGCAATACCGCGAATATGCTTAAAGCAAGAATAAAGAAAAAACGGATTTTCATGCAGTACCTTTCCCTATTGTTGCCATATTATTTGACACTATTATAGGTTTAGTTAACACATAGCGGCAAATGTATACTAGTCAGGGTATCTAACGATGTCTCGACTTTGAAAATTTTAGTATATGGCATTGCATTTTGCGTATACGCAGTATTGAACACCAAGTTACGATATTGAATTAAATTTAATTAAATTTATTGATATCGTTACCTTATTCTAAAAGGACCTTTACGACAAATTTATTATTTTACAGCAGAAACAAAAATCAGCTACTTTTTACATTAAACGCATGTAGATACAGCTTTATAACTTTGTTATAACCAATGTACGAAACCGATTAAAATAACGCTCGAGTTTCGGTTTCGGTTTTGTTTCACGATTCGGTTTCGTTCTTCAAAATTTATTTCAGTTTCGGTTACGGTTTCGGTTTCCAAATAAAAACACGAACGCAAAACAATTTCACTACTACAAAACTTAAGTTACATACCAAATAGGTCTGAATTTTTACAACATTTTTCCAATATAATAACACTATACAACAAAATCCAATTTTTTCTGGGTGTTGGACTAAATCAACTTTTTGAAAAGATTAAGAGATAAGTATAAAACTGACATTCCCTGTTTTTTGAAGTTAGCCTCCAAAACTTAGTAGTGGGCTTTCGAAGTTGGACCCTTCAAGGATTTGGTTTTCTAATTGTTTTGTTTAAAAAATTGAAAAAGGTTTAATGTGGGCGTGGCCTTCTTGCTCCTCTTGGTGCACTTTCGTTTTATTTAAAAGTGTATTTTTTTAATTTTATAAACAAACAAAAATTAGAAAACCAAATTTTCGACGGGTCCAACTTGGAACTTCGAAAGCCCGTAACTTAGTTTTGGAGCCTAACTTCGAAAAATGGAGAATGCCATTTTTTTACTTATGTCTTAATCTCTTTAAAAAAGTTGGGTTGGCCCAATACCCAGCCGACCGATGTACATTGTAATAAATACGGTCTCGGGTTCGTTCTTCAAAATAACGGTTACGGTTTCGGTTTTGAAAAATGAATCGGTTATAATCGGTTACGGTTACGGTTTTGAAAAATGAATCGGTTATAATCGGTTACGGTTTCGGCTGCAGTCCTTGGTTATAACAACGTTATTACTAGTAGTAACACTTTAAACTTTTTAATTAGGGTGTATCTTAATATATCACACCAAAATACGCGAAACACACATTTTCGATAAGTGTGTCAGTCAGGGTTTTGTGAATTAAGGTAAAGATATGTTCATACATACGTATAATAAACTAAGCACAGAAAAATTAAAATATTGAAATATTTTCCTGGGCCATCAGGCTTTAAATAATGCTATAATTTTTGATTTCACGATTTAGGTGCTTTAGAAATTTGTCAAGAATTCGAAAATCGATGTCGACGAGGTAAATCTGCTGAGGGGCTACTCTGTATAGCAATGCGAAAGAACTACATGTCTTTCGCGGGTATAAACAAAAATTCGAATTGGGCTAATAATTATAAAATAAAAACCTTTTCTGGCCCAGTCCAATGATATATGTATGTAAATATGTGAATACCCTGATGTGCTGAATGCCTTTCCACACTCTGGACACAAATATGGTCGTTCGCCTGTATGTGTGCGTAAATGTGTCTTTAACGTAGCAGAAAATCTAAAAGCTACACATTAAAACATATTCGTATTAAATGCATAAAAAGTTATGTTTTAGAAAATTACATACTCTTGTCGCAGAATTCGCATGATAGTCTTTTATTAATTTGTTTTTCCTTATCCGAATGTAGATCTTTTTTATGCTTCCATAATGTACGCCGCGAACTCAACCTCTTGTTACACACTTCGCAAGGATAGCTAGGTGTACCCGTTTCGGTGTTGTGTGCTAAACGATGCTTTTGAAGAGATTCAGCCTTATAGAAACCACGGCTACATAAATCACATTTATAGCGAATATATTCACACTTTTTCTTAGCCTCTAGAGGGTTATCCTTTTGTTCATCCCACTTTTTATGACGCTTCAAGTGATATTGCAAAAGGCGCACAGCTTTGAAAGATTTCTTGCATAGATGACAGCTATGTGTGGGCGCGCTATAACAAGTGATCATAGTTATAAAAATGTAAAATATTTAATGTTATAATCGGTTATTTTCACGATTCGTACTTACATCAAACTTAGCTGTCCCTTGTCTTCTTCTACAGTGACTAGTTCGTCTTTAACGGTGACGGTTGAATGTTGTGTTTCGTTAACGATATATTCAACATTGTCAACATCGATACCACTTGCCCCATCAGCTTCAACTTTCACTGCGTTGGCACTTTGTAGAGGGTCAGTAGCTGCACTTGATTGTGATGCTTCCGATAAATTGTCGAATGGAGCAAATTCCCCTTCAACTTTTACTGCGTTGACACTTTGTAGAGGTTCAGTTGCAGCGCTTAATTTGAAATTTTTGAATGGAGCAAATTTCCCGATCATTTTCAACATCCGCTGCTGAGATTGTACGCACATCTCTTGGAACCGATAAGAACTCTGCAATTGTGCCACACATTTCAAACAAATTTTCTTTGGCAGTTCATCACTTAACTGAAAATTTATTTGTGGTATTGCGCTGCATAGCATTTCAGCTATACATATCGATCCGCTTGGGTCAAGGAGAGATTGCCACCGTTTATCTGGGTCAGGTTTAGGCATATGTGACGATGTATCAACTAGCTCTTGCATACAAGTCCGACAAAAGAAATCAAGTAATTGCTCACTTGTCGTCTCCATCATTGATTGGTTTCGGTATTAGTTTCCTTTGGGGGACAACTGCTAATAAATTAGCTAAAATTATGTGATATAGCTCAAAAGACGGTGTTCGGCCTCAGGATCACGAATCCGGAAGCGCTTTTTTAATATTTTGCTTCTCTGCAGAGATATTTGCAATCAAAGTTTCAAGTTTTCATGTGGTTGTTGTAATTTTATTAGACTGTCCCTAAAAACGTGCAAAAAAAAGTCCCGCCGTGGCGGTAGCCACGGTTATGTCACACGTCCGGACTTGGGATGGCGTAGCCCATCTTCTAGATATGTCCAATTTTATAAATTTGTTTGATCTTTTGTACACAACAAAATTCAATAAAAATTTGTTCCAAAGGTGATTCAAGTTTCGATAGTGAATGTTTGGTACAGTTTGGTATATCGATTAATCTTTCAGGTAGCCCCTGTGCAGTGTTGCCGCAGCCTTCGCAAAAAGTGTTATCAGTTTTTGAACAAAAAATTATCAAATAAAAAAATATCACCAAATTTTCCAATGTTCTTTTGTGAGCATGAACATGCGTGAGCGTGAACAATTTTCTGATTTTGACAGTCCTTTGCCGGATATGAATCCGGTACTTTCCGGTGAAACATGTGTTACTAGCCCGACTGTCTAGGGAACGATTTTGTTAACCCGTAGCTTTGGTGAAATGAACTTTAGTCGCTTCTTACGACAGGCATACCTACCTTGTTTTTTTGTGAAATGTTTTGGTCAAAAAACTTTGGTAACTTTCCCGGCAATTTTAGATGTTTTAAGTATGCGAATAGTCTCTAAAGCGTTCAGTAGAATCAATCCGTCGAAATATCTGACAGCAAAGTAGACTGCGGGTGTTTGTTTGAGTAACGCCAGATACGACGGGTGCGTCAAAATAGAATTTGCTCTAAATTTAACGTACGTCACGCAACTGACGTATTGGCGGACTGATTCTGTTTCCCGCATAGTACCATCCATAGTTTTGCAGCACTACAGCTGATCTTGCCATAATTTGTGTTATTGAAAACATTACAAAATATTAACAAAAACAATAAAATTCAGCTTGAAATATGGAGCCCACAATGGATTTACAATTCGATATACTTTGTCGCGCTTGTATGCATGGATTGGCCGAAGTTGATGATATGCCTGTCGCCAGCAAACCTTTGTACATTGAGCAACCTTCCAGAGAACGAAATTTTCAATCTATCTTTGATGTTGTGGACGAATTTGAAGCTTTATCCATCAGTGAATTGTTAACCAGTATAATACCCCAAATAAAAGTGCCGCTGAGTGACGAACTTCCCAAAAATATATGTTCCGGATGCCTGGAACATTTATTTGGTGCTTATCGTTTTCAACAGATGTGCTTACAATCCGATCAGCAGATGCGTGAGTTGGTTGCTAATAGGAATATGGATTTAAACATGATCACAAAAGAAAAAACATTTCAAATACAAGAACCTCTACTAGATGACGGCGAACAAGACTTAACCGCTGAAACGCGCTCACAAGCAAGTAATGACCCGCTGCAAAGTAATGATGCTGCAACAGCGGAGCATTGTAAAATGACACAGGTTGACGTTAATGACTATCTTAAAATGGAGATAGATGCGGATGACTTTGTTGTTGGATCCATTGCTGATCATCAGGATAATGCAACAACAAAATTTACAGGAGAAGTTAAAGTATCAAGAGAGCGAGGCTCAAATACGACAGGAGAAGAGTGTACAGCAACAAGCGATGCATCCCATAGTAACGCTGAACACAGTGATTGGGAGAATGATGTAACCAAAAAAAATAAAAAGGTGAAAAAAGCAAGACAAACGAAAAAAACAGCACTCAAGGCGAAGGCCGTGGATAAATTACCTAAAGAGCCAGAAGTGGGCGCAGCGTGAGTTTGAAATACATTTACAGATACATATTCTCATATTTTTACGTGTTGGTCGTTATTATCAGTCGTGCCTAATAGGTAGCCAACGTCTAGTTTTTCAGACGGGAGCACCAGGAAACAATTAGTTTCAATTGGATTGGTTAGATTGAATCGAATTTCTTGTTGGGAGATTTGTGTCATGAGCGGACATGTTGTTGCTGTTGGTGTACGAGCAAAGCACTCCCCGAAGCTTTTGGGGAGTGAAGCCGAAATTGACAGTCCTTGGCCGGATATGAACCCGGTACGCTACGGTACTCCTTTGCGGTACTGTCCGCCCGTCGTGGTAGCGATTTGGCATGACCGGTGGAACCTTCTAGGTCATGTCATCCCTCCATCCGTAAGGAAGGAGAAGATGGGTAATGAGAGGCATCATATCCGTAAATTAACCATCGAGTTAGCACGTCATTACCCATGTGCATATTAGTCACCTCTTGCCTACCTCGGGTCCGCAGGTCGCGGGGCTGACTTTCCTAGTGTTGGTGGTATCACAACAGACCTTTCAAAACTGGCCTAAGTGTGCCTCTGTGGCAGCCATTTGAGCCTAACCAGGAAATTTGCCACATGCAGGAAATGTGTTTGGTATGGGGAAATAGCACGCTGATAATGCCTCTTCATCTAGCTTTCTATGTGCCGGATTTCTTAATACATTTTAACATTTAACATGCTTTTCACTCACATTCAGCTCCTCGCCACACAACTGTATGCTATGCCAAAAATCCTTTAACGCCCGCCGCTACTTGCTAAAACATTTAAGGCGTCACAAAAAGTGGGATGAGCTAAAAAATATGCCTACAAAACCAGACCCCAGTGCACATCTTCGTTTTAAATGCGATATTTGCGAACACATTTACAATAAACCCGAATCACTGTTTAAGCATCGACTGACACACGACAACGACAATGAAAACGTGGTCAACAAACAGTATACTTGTAATTTATGTGCAAAGGTATATGGTACACAGCGTACATTAACGAGACATAAACGTCAGCGGCATCGTGTAACAACAGAAAATGAACAGGAACCAACTAAACTGTATACATGCAAATTTTGCAATAAGAGTAAGATTTTGATCATTTAAAACAAACCTTCCAAAAAAAAAAATATCTAAACTTGAAACGATTGTTTGCAGGTTTTCATCAGGTAGGCACACTAAAGGATCATCAGCGCATACATACAGGCGAACAGCCATATTTGTGTTCCGAATGTGGCAAAGCATTCAATAGTTCAAGGTATGCACTTTGCAGATACTACATATTGTAACCAGAAAAGTTTTGAATCGGACGAACTCAGTATTTCCAAGACAACCGGATCTAGATACTTCAGGCAAAGGCGACGCGTATTTTAACCGACCAACGGCTACTATTTCAGTTTGAAAGCTGGACTTATACAATAATTTTTTTTTCAGAAGTAGTTTTATTAATTTTTAATTTTTTTTTTTTCAATTCTTTTATATTCTTTTGATTTTTTTTTTTTTTTTTTCAATGCAACATCATTCGAACTAGCCAATAACCTTGTCTTGAAAGCTAACTTCGAAAAACTGGAAAATCATTTTTTTACGTATGCCTCAGCCTCTTCAAAATTATTGGTTTTGTACAATGCCTAGAAAAAAGTTTATTTTTTCATATACATAGTTTAATAGACCTAGAGAAATTGATATTTATTTTTTCGCCATTTTAAATAATAACACTACCAAATTTTTTGAAGATGTTAGCCTCCAAAATTGAGTCCGGGCTTTCGAAGTTCGAAGTTGGATGCTTCGAAGATTTGATTTTCTAAAAAATTTAAAAAGGTTAAATGTGGGCGTTATCTTCTTATTTCTCTTACTTGATTGGTGTACTTTTTTTTGAAAGTGTATGTATGTATGAAGAAATATTATATAGTTAAAAATATGCGGCTTTTTATTTTTTCGAAGATCTCACTTTGGCTCTGTGTAGTACATTTTTCAAAAGAGAAAATACACCAATCATACAAGAGAGACATTTTGCCTTTTTCAATTCACGATTAGAAAACCACTTTCGAAATTCGAAAGTCCGTAACAAAATTTTGGAGTCTAACTTCGAAAAACGGGAACGCTATTTTCTTACTTACGTCTTAATCTTTTCAGAAACGTTGGTCACATACCCAGTAGGCTGCTGTATAGAGTAATATAATATGCAAAAACCAAATCGAAATACTTAAAAATAAGCGGTTTTTTATTTTTTCGAAGCTCTCACTTTGGTCCTGTGTAGTAATTCTTTCAAGCGAGACAAGCAGGTCTACGCCCACATTTTGCCCTTTTTAATTTTTTTAAGCAAATCGATCAGAAAACCACTTTCGAAATTTGAAAGCCCGTAACTAAATTTTGGAGTCTATCTTCGAAAAACGGGAACGCTATTTTCTTACTTATGTCTTAATCTCTTCAAAAACGTGTGTATGGCCTCGCATGTTGTTGTAGTTGTAGCGAGGTGTAGCCCTGCCTAAATGTCAGACAGGGTCACCCCGAGTGTATTGCTCTTGGCTGGGTCGATATAAAAAAACGGCCCGGGTCGTTTCGGCACGATGGGTACAGCACAAGTACTGGTACCGTTCTCGTAGAACCGGCAATACAAGAAACTAGCCGTGAAGGCTATGTAGGTCATTTAGCATTACCCAGGGTGCACCAACTGGGAGGCGACCTACTTTTACACCCCTCACATCTAGCCGGCTGCTGTACAGTTTAATATAATATACAAAAACGAAATCGAACCACGATTTAAGGCAGTTAAACCTCTTTACGAATAAAACCATAAGTGAACGCGCATTTCGAAACACCAGAGTTGTAGGAGGTTTCCTGGCCTATCACAATTCAAATGCAACTACTTATTACCTATATATTTATCTTGCTACAGTAACAACCGCAGTCCACTAATTTTTGTTTAAATTTTGTTTCACCCACAGCAATATGAAACAACATCTTCTCCGTCACGGTAATGTTAAACGTTATGAGTGTCCCGATTGCCCGAAAAAATTTCCCTGCCTTAGCGATTTGGCCTCACACAAAGCAGTACATGCAAATCTCAAGCCACATATTTGTGATATTTGTGGTAGCGGTTTTGGCAAACCTTATCTATTGAAGAAACATAAAATGTATCATAGTGGTGAGAAGCCGCATAAGTGTGAATATTGTGAAATGCGGTAAGTCTTATTCATCATTTTACTAAAAAAAAAAAAAATAAAAAATATTCTAATTTAATACTTTGACTTTTCCTATCGTTCAAACAAAGTTTTGTTTGTATGGATCATCAGCGTCGTCATATGCGCACCCACACTGGCGAAAAACCCTACAAATGCAATTACTGCGTACGCGCCTTTGCTCAAAGCAATGATCTCATCAAACATTTACGTACACATCTTGGCGAGAACGTTTATAGATGTGAATTGTGTCCTTGCGCTTTTCGTTTAGCAACCGAATTGCGCATACACTTTGCTTTGCATAAAAATGATGATGAGGAGACGCGTGAGCATAATAAGAAAGCATTGATGGAAGAGGAAAGAAAATTACGTTTAAAAGTGGCTTCAAAGGAAATGCAGCATTTGCCAGTGGAGCAAAACAGTAGTATTACATGAGTACAATAAATAAGAAAAAGTACAAGTAAACAAAAAAGCGAAAATGACTGTCAACCTCTTTGTCTAATGTGTACTTATATATTTGTGGTTTTAACTGGATTCAAATCGCGTAGATGAGGTTGACACTTGCATTGCAGCTATGTATGTAGATATAAAATTTCTTTAAGTTTCGATAAAAGTTGACAGTCTCTCAAGTCGAAAATCGGTGATAGAGATAAGGGTGATTGTTGCCAGATCAGTAATGTACGATAACGGAAATGAATTCAAGTTTTGGTTTAGCTTTTTAAAAGGTATCAGGGTTGATAACAGACGTGTTGGGAAATTCAATATCTAAGGATTACTATCAATCGTTAGAGAAACGCTCGACATAGAGCCAATGCCAGTTATATTAGGGTTATAGGGTTTTAAATATAATATTTGTAATAACATAGTCAAATAAATATTAAATAATTATTAAAATATAAAAATAATCAAAATGTAATATTAAGTGTATTATTAAATGTTTATCATCATCAACTCGGACTCCAAGTCATCGACTAACACTCGCCGTGCATAGACGTGGATATAACTGTGCTAAAGTTTAGTTATTATTGTTTCTAAAACAGACACGCGTTTTTTGTTTTTCTTTGCTTGTTATTTTTCTTTTCGACTAGCCTTCGCATAGTTCGATCATTGCAACCAATCACAAGCGCCGTAGGCTAAACAACAAAATGCCGCCTGAGCCTCCAGATAGAGGCGCAAACAGATTTTCTGTGCTAAATGACGAAAGTGACTTCATCGAACACTCCTACAATAACCAAGCCCACAATCAACCTTCCCTTAACCACCCCAAATACCTAATCCTTTCATCTCCCGGCAAGGAGCTAGAAAAACTCAGCCCATTTGTCATAAAAAAAAGCATTGACGCAATTTCAACCCAAGTTGACACCATCAAGCAGTTAAAAGACGGTTCGCTCCTTATCCTCGCCCGTAACCAAAAAGTCGCCGATAAATTTCTAAAAACCAAAACGTTATCCAATCTATTTGACGTTGCCGTCAAGCTTCACGAAAACCTGAACACTGTAAAAGGTACAGTTTACGCGCCATGCCTTATAAACGTAAAAGAAGAAGAGATCGTAGAAGAATTGAAAAGCCAAGGGGTGGCAAAAGTATACAAGTTTACCACCACAAAAGATGGCAAATCAACATTTACCGGTAAAATGGTAATATCTTTCGACCTCTATCAACTCCCGAAAACCCTTGACGTCGCATGGTACAAAGTTAAAGTGAACCCTTACTTCCCCAACCCAATGCGTTGTCGCAACTGCCAGCGCCTGGGACACACCAAAAACCGTTGTTCAAGCGCCGCCACATGCGAAGGGTGCAATCTGCCCCCACATACACCAGAAAACTGTACCCGAAAACAATGTGCTAACTGCGGAGACGACCACGCCTCAAACGACAAGAATTGCCCAAGGTTCAAACAAATGAAAGACGTGCTACAAATAAAAACAATCTTCAAATGCACCCTAGGGGAAGCCTACAAAAGATATAACCAAATGTATCCAAACAGAGACAATTCTAAACAGTCATATGCCAACGCTGCCAAAGGATCAACATCAAAAGCTACCAATGTAACAACACCAAAAAACACCAATCAAACCACACCAAAAGCCAGCGAACGCAATGCAACCACCACCTCCACCGACAATTTAAAACGTCCAGCTTCTCCTTCGAAGCCCAACTCGGAAAAAATTATAAAAACAACCACCATCAACAACGAAATATCCACCTCCAACAACAAACCAAATACCAACATCAACAACAATCATAACGAAAACACCAACAACACCACGTCACCAATGACACAACTAACACAACAACTAATATCAAGTAACAACTACTACCTCCCAACAGAAAGCAACTCAATGCAAATAGATGCAGATGAGGGCTTATCTTCGTAAACTCCGCGTTACGAATAAATAAGCTCCTTCACACAAAAAATGCTAAGTAAATTCAATATTTTGCAATGGAACATGAAAGGTTTCATTAACAACAATATTGACCTAGAGCTACTCAAAAATGAACACCAACCACAGTTTATATCAATTCAAGAAACACACTGCCGCTTTGGCTTTACCCCTATACCCCCAAAAAACTACACCGCATATTTCACCAATCACAACTTTAACACTTATGGCAAACAAGGAGTCGGCGTACTTATAAAAAGTAATATCCCACACACACAAATCTTCAACACATCCGCAATACAAAACATATGCATCGACATCCAACTTAACATCAAATTTACCATCATATCCATATACATACCCCCGGACCAACCATTCACC
Source organism: Campiglossa producta (assembly GCA_964058755.1). Lineage (NCBI taxonomy): Eukaryota > Metazoa > Arthropoda > Insecta > Diptera > Tephritidae > Campiglossa > Campiglossa producta. The sequence goes on along the minus strand of CAXKVI010000005.1, from coordinate 10,049,494 downwards.
ACACAGGACATTGATAACTTGTTCCAAAACGTACACAACCCGGTTATAATGGTAGGAGACATAAACAGCTGGAACACTTTATGGGGTTCGCGAGCAAACAACGCCAGAGGAATTACTTTCGAAGCCGGCATATCAACACATAATTTATGTATACTTAATGACATGCAGCCAACTCACTTCTCGACACACGGCTCGTTCACACACATCGACATCGCCTGCTGCTCGACGTCTCTTCTTCCCATAACGTCTAGTTACACTCTGGACGATCTTCACCACAGTGACCACTTCCCTATTAAAACCACAGTATCACTAAGCAGACAACACCTTACCAAACCTTTCCTACCAAAATATAAGCTGCAAGAAGCTAACTGGGAAGACTACGCCAAAAACACGGATGTAGAACTGAGGAAACGAACATTTTCAAAACAACCAAATAAAGACGCCGCTTTACTTACCAAATCCATTCGCGCTGCTGCAAATAAGTGCATCCCTCAAACATACCCAAGTAAGAAAAAGTCCGTATTTTGGTGGAATACCCAACTCTCCACACTACGTTCGGAAAAGGTCACCTATTGGAAAGAATACAAAAGATGCCCCACAAATGCAAATCTTATTAAGTTCAAAATTGCCAACGCCAAGTTTCGCAAAGAAGCAAAAGCGTCAAAAGCCCAATGCTTTCAACAGTTCACAAGCTCGATCAACCGAGACACTCCCATCGGCCAAATATGGAACCAACTGAAAACAATTTACATAAGAAATGCGGACACCACTATTACCGCAATAAACAACAATAACCAAATGTTAAGCAATCCCAACAATATCGCAAATCACCTCGCAGTACACTGGTCAGAGTTCTCCGCCGACAACAACTTTTCCCCAGCTTTCAAAGTAGCGAAATATCAAGTAAGGAATACACACCCGATCAATCCCTCGAATTTCCAAGCTAAGGTACTGGAAACTGCTATAACTATAGCAGAACTAAAGCATGCAATCAAGTGTTCTAAAGGGAACACTCCCGGCGCGGATCGTATTGCCTACAAAATGATCAAGCACACCTCGGACTGGACACTATCTAAAATACTAGAATTATATAATAACATATTCGACACTGGAGTAATCCCATTCACATGGAAAACCGCAATAGTCGTACCCATATTGAAACAAAATAAAGACCCAACGATAGCTTCCAGCTACCGACCAATCTCACTACTACCGTGCCTAGCTAAACTTTTAGAAAAAATCATCGGCAAGAGACTTTCCTGGTTTCTGGAATCAAGGAAACTTATAGCACCAAATCAAGTAGCATACAAACGCAAGAGCGGTTGCGCGGACGCTCTACTGCACATCGATTTTTACACAACTAAAGCCCTATCAGCAAGGAACCACGTATCCATATTATCCATCGATTTCGAAAAAGCTTTCGACCGAATTGGTGCACACGTTATCATCGAAACTCTTCAATCGTGGGGAATAGGGACAAAAATAATAACATTTATTAAATCATTCTTAACCAATCGCCGCTTCAGAGTCAAGGTCAACAATACATTTTCTGATACACAACAGCTGCACAACGGGATCCCCCAAGGCTCACCATTGTCAGTAACACTTTTCATACTCGCCTTCAACCGTTTAAGCACCATCATCTACAAATATAAAGTACTAGATCACTGCATATATGCAGACGATCTATACATACTAGCCAAAAATAATGACAACAACGAAAATAACGCAGTATTTCAAAACGTCATAAACGAAATATGCAGCTGGGCAAATACATCCGGAGCGAACATCAACTTTTCCAAGTCTGGAATTTTACACATCTGCCGAAAACACAATTGCAATCCATCCGACCTAACAATAAACTCTCATCTTATAACATACGTAGATAAACAAAAAATTCTCGGGATAACATTTAGCAAAAATTATAAATGGAACAATCACCTTATCAACTTAAAAAAGTCGCTCACATCCAGGACCAATTTAATCCGATACCTAGCAGGCAGAAGCTTTACACATATCAACACCCTTACATACCTGGTCAAAACACTCGTGCTGAGCAAAATAGATTATGGACTATTTCTATACGGAAACAGCCCAAAAACCACTCTCAACATTATCAAACCCATTTACCACCAGGCCATCAGGAGCAGCATATACGCTTTCGTCACCACCCCTATAAACAACATGTTGGCCGAATCTGGTCTCCCAGCACTAGAAGAAAGAATTTCAGAAAGCAGACTCCGACTACTGCCTAAAATCATATTCGAGCAACACTCTATAATAGATAACCATGCAAAAATAGTTTGTATGAGCAACAAAACTCCTAAAGTTCCGTCGGCAATACACAGTATTCGCCTTGAGTACCACAGTGGACCATGTAAACTTTACAAACAACACACTCCGAAGCACCCACCATGGCTCTTCGACGAAAAAATTTGCAACACAGACCTCGCAAAACACAAAAAAGACAACACTCCCAATGAAGTATACATACAACTAGTCCAACATTTACTATCCCGATTCCACTCTGAAGAATATGAAATATTGTTCACAGACGCCTCGAAAGGAGAACACAACACCGCCTACGCGATAGTAGATTCTAGGGGCCAAACCCTATCTTACTACTCGATGCATCCCACCGCATCGATATTCACAGCGGAAGCCGCCGGTATCCTAGACGCCCTACAAACGGCCATTAATAGGGATAAAAAAGCAATAATACTGACCGACAGTCTCTCAGTCCTAGAAGCTATCCAAAACACCACTAATACACACTGGAATACCATAAATATTATCCGCGACACACTCCAGCAGTCCCCACACTCCAGGTTAATCTGGGTACCAGGACATGCAGGCATAACGGGCAACGAACGAGCAGATACCGCAGCACGTCGCGCCTGCGGATCTCCAACCATCACAAGCACCATAGTGGAAAAAATTGACTTTCAAAGAGCTAGCCTCCAAAAACACCGCACACTACTAAACGAACAAAGATTACACAACCATCATCACCATTACTCATCAGTAAATCCCAACTGCACACCAGCAATATATCCCACAACCACTGAAAAGAGGAAAATTATCACATTTTCGCGCCTTCGCCTTGGCCATACAAACATAACACATTCACATCTACTAAATGATCAAAGCAGCAGTCTCTGTCTGCACTGCAACACCCCACTCACCGTCATTCACCTACTCCTCGAATGCCCACTATCCCAAAATATCCGCGCATCCAGCCTTAACAACCTTAATCCAATGATCCTAATAAAATCCACCACAACCGAAAACATCAACACCATCTACAACTACATTCGTGCTATCAAAGCGAAAATATAACACAATTATTTACTTTACAGACACAGCCGATAGCCCTGGAAGCTAGTGCTGTTTTTCTTCAAAATTAAATTTTATAATTGATTATAAGTTTAATTAAATAAATAAATAAATAAAATAACTCGGACTCGGCAACAAAAAATTTGCTTTTTTATAAGTAATGACATTATTCTTAGCGTGGCGAAATTTTACTTCTGTGCAGTTAGACCTATGTACTACATTTATAATAATTTTTATAGCAACATGATTTCTTCTATAGAGGACAGGGGTTTTATAATGTAATTCGATCCGAAAGAAATTTTAATTTTCGCATTTGGAAAAAAATGTATGTGATATGGCCGCTTTCGATTAGCATTTGATATAGAATCGAATTACATGATAAGGCCCCTGGTCGGGGCTAGATTACACTGCACAACAAAATTGAGGTTTTCGAAAATCCCAACGGTTTCAAAAGCTTTTGGGTGTGCTGAATCCGAATCTTAAATCAGATTTCTCGGGTCACCTTAGGTGTACTCTCCAGGGGGTGGTTTGTAAAGAGATTGGTAATTGCAAATTATTTTTTTTAATAATTTAACGATTTTTTTTGGGTTCAAGGAAACAGATTATAGTTTTGGTTTTTATGTTCGATGACCTACAGATGTTACATAGTGCAAGATATTGGGCTATAGTAAGTTATTAGGAAAAAAAAATTAAAAAAAGAAACAAAGCTACTACTGATCTCTGAACAAACTTTCATCTGGAGAGAAAACCTAGGGTGTTGTTACCATGTAATCCGATCCGAAAGAAATTTCTTTCAAATTTGCAAAAAAAATATATGTGATTTGACAGCTTTCGATCCGCATTTCCTTTCGGATCGGATAACATTACAAGGCCCCTGACTTCAGATTCGAATCGAGCACACCCAAAAGCTTGAGAAACCGATGAGAAACCTTCTGGGACTTTTTCGGTGTTGCGCAGCCTTATTAAAGTCCGCGGGTAAGGAATTCACCACGCGGCAAGAAAAGTTGACTTTATGAAATCAGTAAAGAATTTACCACGCCACAAGAAAAATTGACTTCATCAACTTTTCTTACCGCGTGGTGAATTTCTTTCCCGCGAATTGTTGAATTATTTAATTTTTGACAGTTTTCAAGCAAAAATAATATCAGTCTTAAAAAATTAGCAAAGATAGGCCTCCAAAAACTAGTATCGTATAGTATCAAGGTTTGACCTTCTACAGTATTTCTTTTCGCCAATGTGGAAAATAATATCAAAATAATATAATATTTTTTTTTTACTATTAGTTGCCGTATCGGAAAAACGTCGAGTTGATCAAAATGTTTTTGTCGCGAAGCCTGGGGTTTTTCAACTTAGTTGTTAGTTACCTTTTTGTTTTATTAATTTACTTTCTAATAAATTTCCCATGCTCTTATATTGTTTATTATTTTATGTCTTCCAAATTCAAATTGCAACATATTTGGTGAAGTTATAGTAAAATTAACATTAGTGCTGTAAGGATTCTTGCGCTGTTATGTTTTTAAGACAAACGTTTTTTAGTCGCTCTTGAACGTTTGCTTTGACTCGGCTCTGAAATATTTAATTTGCACTATTAGCTTTGGAACATTTCTCTTTTATATAGAAGTTACTAACCTTCTGCTTCATCCTCTTGTATGGTAGTCAAAACGGTACTCGGTGAGGCTTTTGACTCTTTGGAACGCCTCTTAAGCATGCTACGCTCACTACCCACTGAGCTGGCCACACTCACCAAATCATCATCGTGCTCCTCCTATAAAAAAATATGAATGGTCAGTGTTTTTTTTTCTAAATTCAAACAAATAGCAACTTACTTTATCCTTCACCGAACTGCGTGTTACGCGACGCCCTTTTAGTGTACCCGAAACATTGCTCATGCGCGACGAAACCGATTCAACATCGTCACTATCCTGCACGGTCGAACGTGATGTGCGCCGCTTGCTGATGCGTTTCGTTGAAGGCGAGGTTATGTGTGCAGCGCTAGTTTGAAATTCTGCCATATTAAGATTTTTACTAAGCGCCGCCGACTTTTCCATCATAGCCAATTGTGTACGTGTCAAACGACGTGCCGATGAATATAATGTCGAATCTGTAGCGGCGTTTTCGGCATTTGTTTTAGTTTCTGCTTCCTTCGCTGCTGCAGCTGAATGTTCATCGTCGTGCTGCTGTTCCTCATGCTCAGGATGCTGTGTTGCATCAATGCTTTCACGTCTGCGTGTTGTCCGCCGCGTAGCTCTGGGTGTGCCGCCACCACCACCACCAACTTCGCTGCTCGTTTCAATTGTAGCTGAATTGAGGCTATTGCGCGTACGTCTGCCGCTTGGCGTTGACGGTTGTTCGGAAATGACACTGCTCGACACTGACGAATTACGACGACGTGGGCGCTTAGCTTGTGGCGCTTGTTCACTGCTACTCACAATTGACGCATCCAATTCGCTTTCAGCTGAATTTAAACGCATGCGTGAACGTGTACGTGCCGATGGTGAATCTACGATGGGTACACTCTCGTTAATGGCATCGAGTAATGCGGAACGGCGTCGTGTTACAATTTTGGCGCCAGCAGAATTTGGTGGCACTGAGGTGCCGCGTGCAGCGCGCGCAGGTGTGGTTGTCGGTGTTGCCACATTTTCATCATTGTCGTGTGGCATGGATACGCCGCGTACACTGCGACGCGTGCGTGGTGTACCAATCTCATCACTGGGTTGCGCAGAGCTTGCGCGCATGCTACGTCGACTGCTGACGCGTAATTCGGGCGTGTTGGCAGCTGCATCAAGCTCTTGCTGTGCTCTAGTCTGCGGTGGCACTGAAATGCCGCGCTTACTGCGTTTTTGTGGTGTGCCAACTTCTTCAAGTGGAGTCTGGCTGTCATGAGCTATAAGTAGTGGTGGTGGCACAGATGTACCACGGTGACTGCTACGCCTATGCGTTGGTGTGGATACTAATGCTTCGGCTTCTTTTTCTTGTAACTGTGCGCTGAAAGTGGAACGCAGTTGTTTGTGAGTTTTCAAGACGACTGAAGGTGGAGTTTTTGGCGAGCCTTCTGGTTTATTGAGTGTATCGGATGCCGTTTGGCTTTCTCGTTCCTTCGTGCTTCCCTTTCTTTTGTTATCTGCCTGGCTTTCTGATGCGCATTCTTCAACTACCATTTCTTTCTCTACACTTTCTTTTGTGCCCGCTTCTGCCACAAATTTAATTGTTGGATTCGGGTCTTCAGTTTCGCTGAGGTCGGCCTCATCTACGTGTAGTTTAAATTGCTCTTCCTCTTCCGGCTCTGCCTCAGTGTTATTTTCCTTCTCCATTTTATCCTCGCCTCTGTTTTCAATTTCCTTTTTCTTCTGCGCTTCCGATGTTTGCTCTTCCACGTTTTCCGTTGCTTTTGTGTCAATGGATGAAGAGAGTCCATCCTTTTCAGTCCTTGCATTAGAATCTGTGCTTGAGACAGGGCGCGACGTGCTGCTTTCTTTTTCACTCTGTTGAGCAGCTTCATTTCGTTGCGTTTCCTCGGCGCCTTCCTTTGCTTTGGACGAAGTACTGGCTGCTTCAATATCTATTTTAATATCAGGTTTCTTGCTTTCTTTCAAACTCTCACTTGTGCTTTCGGCATCACAATAGAACACATCAGAACTAAGTTCTTCATATACCTCCTTTGAGCTTGCTTTATATGTGCTTACTTTGAGCTCGTCTATTGTAATTTCGGACTCGTTTTGCATAAATACGCTGCGACTGGAGAATAAACTCTTATCCTCGGCATTATCCTGCTGTTCGTCTTCGGACTTTACAAATTCGATAGTTTCACGCATGACCAGCTCTTCGAAGTCAACACAACTTGATGCGGCTTCTTCAACAACAATTCTACTTTCACTCACTGAACTGCAGAGTGCGCTTTGCGACGAGTCGTTGCTTGCACCGACGTTTGCGCTCTTCGACGAATCGTCGGTTGCACCGACGTTTGCGCTCTTCGTCGAGTCGTTGCTTGCACCGACGTTCCTACTTTGCGACGAGCCATTGCTTGTACTCTGTGGCTCAGACGAATTGGTTGCAGTGACTAACTTCTGCTCTTCAGATCCTTCCGCTTCATCTGTTTGTCCACTTTCGTAATCGAAAGCATCTTCTCGCCCTTGAGTTGATTCAGAGGTGTCTACATTTGACACTTCAGGTCGCTCTTCTTCAGCTCTTTCACTGCTATTACCTCCATTGACAACTTCTATGGAAGACGTACAGCCCTCTTCATTTCTTTCATCATCCCAATTTTCATCATCTTCCACTTTATCCGCCGTGCCCTCACTCCCGCTTCCACTCCCACTCCCGCTTCCACTCCAACTCCCGCTCTGGTCGTCGTAATCGCTTTCCTCTTCGTCGTCCTCATCATCGTCATCAGTGTCGTCCACCGCACGACCTGGACAATAATCATCTAAATCGTCAGCATCTACGTCGGAGTCAAATGCTTCGTTATTCGCCGACATATTATCCGACGAGCCTGAGGATGATAAAACAATGACACTGCTGTCATTACTCTCATTGGGAGCAGCTTGTGCGTTACGCTCTTCAACCATTTCAGCACGCCGGCTCTCATACAAAGCAACCATGTCATTAGAATCTGCGCCATCAGCACCTTCCGTCTGTTGAGCTGTTAAGCCGATCGCTTCTGCAAACAAGTCGGACTCAACTTCAGTTGCGTATGCCATACTTGGAACTTCTTTGTCGTCGTCGTGTTCATTCACGTTTTCCACTTCCTCATCCAAGTCCATCACTTCCACGGTTTCCATAGATGTTAATATAGCAGCCTTTTGCTTGGCTTCCACGGTTTCCGTTGACGTATTAGCTTGCATAGTAACTTGGGATTTTATTTGTGGCATGGTAAATTCATAAGAGCTCATACCGAGTGTGGTATCGGCGTTCATAGGTTGTTCACTGATCGTTTGTAGTTGCTGATATGATTTTGCATGCTTTGACGTCTTATCGGTCTCATCCGTACCTAACCCCAACACACATTCTTCGTCCACACTGAAACTGCCTACCACTGTGCTGCATTCGGAGAGCTTAGTTTGCGTTGGTGTTTTGGTTTCGTCCAAGTGTAGCTTCGACTGTGTGGAATAGAGTTTTGATGATGAACTGCGCGGCGTAAAATCGCTGCTAGCCAAGGATATGACAGATTTTATCTCGAAAGCGGGTTCGCTAACAGTCGGAATGGAAGTCGCTCCAGAAATGCCGAAGGATGTAGCGCTTACATAACCACTGCTGGGCTGATTTTCTATCATGCTCTTTGCTGGTTGTAGTTGGTGGCTGTCTGCTTCTTTACCTTTTTCTTCACTAACTGGGGCGGGCGATTTTTTTTCTGGCGTACGACTTTGACTACGTTCGGCTGAGAGGCGCGCAAGCGGCCTGCGTGGCTGTGGACCGCTGAAGTGCAAGATCTTTGCTAATGCTGTTTGGAAGGGCGTGCCAGTGCCCAATGTCTGCTGTGTGGCCTGTAAAGCAGCTGGTGAATTTACTTCCTCTGCTATTAGGGAATTGTTACGCGAGGAAAGTGGTGAGTAGAAGTTGTCGTCCTCTTCTTGGCTTTCGTTTGCACTCTCCAACCCCTCAACCTCCTCTGTTTGGTCTTCGATCTGCTGCTGCCTTTGCGCTCTGTCAACGCTTGCAGTATACGTAGCTACTACTTCTCTGCGTTTGGCTGAAGCAGGCGTGGTCTCGTTGGGTGCTTCGTGACGTACTTCTATAACTACTTCATCAACGATTTCATCGTCTGCCATCTCAACGTCTTCTTGCGACAACTCCTTGGTTTCTACATCTTCTGGCACAGCAACTAGTTTCAGTTTCTCTGGCACATCTTCCTCATTTTCGTCCACACTGGTTGTCGTTGTAACTTTGCGCCTACAGCTTGTAATTGCTTGCGTTTCAGGGGTCGCCAGTTTTTCGCAGCTCTCGCTTCTTTCCTTTTCGCCGCGCTTTTCGTCCATTATTTCCGTTGCTGGCAATTGGAAGCGTAAATTCTTGCTTTCATCCAGTGTCGCGTGTAGCTCGCGTCGTAAACTATATGCGCGCACATTTCTATCCGGCGTATTTGTTGTTTTCAATATGCTATGCAGCTCTGATGCAGCACGCGCTCCCGGCGCACGGCTCAAGCGACTTTCATCAAAAGTTTCGAGTGCACTCCTACGTGGCGTTGTTATTGGCTGTGTCAAGTAGTTCACGCGCGTTTTATTTGGTGTTATCTTTTCTTGCGGTGCCTCCACTTCCTTCTCTGCGGCTGCTGCTGGCTCTAAATCAAAACCGCGCGCAGTCAACTGATTTGCCGATTTGTTGTTTTGCATGAAGTGGCCAAGATCTTCTACAATCTCGTGACCTAATAAACGACGTCGTTTACGCGGTTGCGCATTTGTATTGAGCGCAATGGACAACGCTTCAGCTGCAGTCGCATCATCTTGTTCCAGCTCACTTTCGGCCAACGTACGCTTCTCAGTCGCTCTATAGGGTTGTGGATATGAGACATCGGTGGGCGCGTATTGTGCGCGCTGGAAATTACATGTTTCCGCTTGCGGTTTGCGCAAAAATGGCGCATTCTGCGCACTAAGCAAAGAGTTGGCACCACCACCAGACGCTGAGCCCCCTTTACGCGCATCATTCACATCCATTTCACCCCAATAGTAGGTGGCGAAATGCGCACTCAGCGCAGAGCTATGATAAATTCCGCCCAGCAAATTATTAGCATTTTGCTTAATAAGCTGACAACTAAGCGGCACAGGCGAACGATTGTCTGCTTCCTTCTTTTTGATTTTATTCTTTATGCGAAAGTAGACATCTGTCAGGCCTTGTGTTACCGGCGCCATTGTCGTATTGAAAGCGGATAACACCAAATTTGGCGTATCGGCGTTGCTTACGATGCCGCCGCCGCTGCTCTCATGCAAACCATAATGGCTGCGCATGTTGCTTTTGCTACGCGACAACTCATCCAAATAGGAGACGGCTTCAATATACTTCGATTTTTGTAGTAGATAGACGAAATGCAGATTCTCAGCGCCATTTGTTTTGCTATTACGTAATATGCGTTGCACCAACTGACCCTCATGCTCGCTTAGCGCCAAATCACGTATGACACCGTATTTGCCAGCGCACAGGCATATGTTGAAGAAAAACTCCAAGAGCTTATCATCATGTTTGGTGCGCGCAAAATGAAAAGCTTCCGATATGAGATCGTTAGCTAGCAGTGTGTTCAACTTTAGTATGGGCGAGATGAGAGTGGGACGTGCCTCCAGTATGCGCAAAGCATAGTTGGCAGCGTTTTGTGTAAGCAAAGATTCAATGAGTAATTCCACCATCCATTGAGGGTACGTTTGATTGTTGTTAAATGGTGATATGAACTCGTCGACAGCGGGCTAGAAAAAGGTAAGGGATGGGAAAGAAGTTGTTCATAGTAAATATCTCTGGAAGTATTTAGGCTAGACCACTGAAATTTGGTGAGGGGTTAAACGAGATTAATCCCTACCAGCCCAAACAAAAAATGGGAAAATGGGTAATCCACGTGTATATGCTAGTGCATTTCAAAGGCACTTTTCTCCGTCGGATACGCTGTTTTTCGAAACTCGGACTCCTTTTTTCATTGATTTATATTTTTTTTTTTTTTGTATGTATTTTAATTTGATTTAATTTTTTCTATTTTAATTTATGCTATCTTATTTTAGCTTTGTTTCTTTCCTGCTAATTATGAATAATTATGAATTATTATTCCTAAAAAAGTGTTCTTTGAAAAAATTAGCAGCGAATTCAGCAGCTTTTTGACATTTAATTGAGAGAGATAGCGCCAATTCGCTGCAAGTTATTGCTGGAGATTTTTCGTCCAGCAGAAACCAGCAAGCAGGAACAACTGATCGGTGACATGTCAAAACAACAACAAAAAATGTAAATTCAAATTGTTAGCCAATCAGAAACGTAACCGCTGTTTTGTCTGCAAGTTTCTGCTGAACCCTGTTCGACGAAAAATTAGCAGAAATAATATTTTGACAGCTTTTTACAAGACTTTCTTCTGCTGACAGTTCTTTGCTGGAGATTTCAAGAAACAAAGCTTTTGTTTTGTTTTATTTTAATTTATTTCTTTTGAATAAAATTTACTTTGATTTAGATATTTTTATGTATTTTATTTTAATTTATTCTTTTTTTTAATTTAACTTTTTTTGGTTTTTTTTTTTTGGAATTTATTTATTATTTATTCTATTTGATTTTTTTCCTACTGATTATAATTGTGTTATTTATTTTAATTTATTCAATTCCATTTGACAAATTTTTTTTTTCAACTCACTCTATTATTTTAATTTTTTTTTTGTTTTTTTTTTTAATTATTCTATTTTATTGTTTTGTTTTGTTTTGTTTTTTTTTTTTAATTCTATTTTTTTTTATTCTTTTATTTTACTTTTTGATTTGATTTAATTTTTTTTTAATAAAATTTACTTTTGAAATTTTTATGTATTTTATTTTAATTTATTCTTTTTTTATTAAATATTTTTTTTTGGTTTTTTTTTGGAATTTATTTATTATTTATTCTATTCGATTTTTTCCATCTGATTAGACTTGTATTATTTATTTTAATTTATTCAATTCCATTTGATTAATTTTTTTTTTTTTCAATTCATTCTATTTTATTTTTTTTTTTTTATTATTTTATTTTATTTTAATATTTTTTTATAACTTTTAATTTTTTTTTATTCTTTTATTTTACTTGTTGATTTGATTTAATTTTTTTATAATAAAATTTACTTTTGATATTTTTATGTATTCTTTTTCTTAATTAAATATTTTTTTTTTGTTTTTTTTTTTTAAATTTATTTCTTTTTTATTTTATTTGGTTTTTTTCATCTGACTAAACTTGTTTTATTTATTTGAATTTATTCAATTCCATTTGATTTTTTTTTTCAATTCATTCTAATTTATTTTTTTTCTGTTTTTTTTTTTTAATTATTCTATTTTATTTTAATATTTTTTTATTTTCTTTTATTTTTACTTTTATTGCATTTTATTATATTATTTTTTATTTTTTTCTGTTATCGTATTAAATTGTTTTTTTTTTTTTTAATTTATTATTTTTTAAATTTAATTCCATTTTTTTTTAATTCTTTTTTTTATATCATATGTGTTTTTTATTCTTTTTTTAATTCAATTTCATTTCTTTTTATTTTTTCTTTTATTTTCTAACAATTTTATATGTATTCCATTTTATTCAATTTTTTAATTTTATTTTATCGTTTTATTTTATTCAATCTATTTTTCTATATATTTTATTATATGCTTTTATACTATGAATATATCCTTCGGATATGAATTGGTGTCACTTACCATAAATAGACCATGATCTAAATTCCAAAGCGATTGCACCGTCTTAATCAAAGTAGCAGTCAATTTAAAAACACTTGGAAATTTAACAAAACTCTCCACAATCTCCTTGTGCGCCTGCTCATCGATTGTCATATGTAAATCCAAAAAGAAATATAACAATATAGCACATTTACTCTCGAATTCCATTTCCGGTACAAGCATAACACGTAACATTGCCTCAATAGAGGGTGGTGGATAAAGACCATTACCACCATTCTCTAACCAACATTCACGTAAACTATCAGCTTTACATTCATGCGTGATCAGAGCATCTATGAAGAGCAAACGACAACTACCAGTCTTTTTTGATACGAAATTATCATTGATGCAAGCAAAAAATTTGCGTTTCCGTTCATATAAGTCCTTTAAATTATTAAAAGGATATTGAATGGTGTCGCCGCTATCCATTTTGTTATTCAGTGCTTTCGTATGCAAATTATGTGGACTATAATTGATGCGTTTACGTTGCATTTCCGGTAATAAACCAATATTAAGCAGCCATAGCAGTACATCTTGATATTCGGAAGCCATGCGAATTGAATTGTGCTGCGTTTCAAGATTGGTAAAAACTAAACAAATGGAAAGAGAGGATAGTTAGTTTTTTCTTAAATTATTTTATTAAAACCACTTTGCTATGCCTACCTTTATTGGGTATATAACGTTTGCCTGTGCACAACACCTCACTAAACAAATCACCCAACAATTTGAGCTGGCGCGTTAAGAAAGCCAGTTCCTTCTGCTCGCGTTGATCCAATGGATAGCTATTATAATCGAAAAGTCCCTTGGATAGATCATTGCAGCGTGTTTTGATGTCTGTAGCACGCTTCCATATCCATTCGGTGAGTGTGGATAATGAAATACCTGTGGTGGCAGTAAAGCTGCTGCCCATAAAACTGCCATCTGCCCAACATTTAGCGCAATCGCGTAGTAAACTATAGCAATTGTGCTCCAGCGAGACCGATAATATTGTTTCGTATATAGCAGGCTGTATGGATAAAGAAAAAAACTTAAAATTGTTGCACGGTATGATACGTAGTACGGGTATTTTTTTTTTTTTTTACTTAACTCACCCGCGAAAAAGTCGAATCCGCATTCAATTCGGAAAATTGTGGTAATAAACGTGTGCGTAAGATTTCTCTAAAATACATATCCGGATCTAGAAAAATGCTCGAATTGCTGGCGCGTAGTATATTAACAATTTTATTTTGTGCACCAATCCAGGTGTAGCCCAACGTGCCTTGCTCCAACAAGAGTACACAATCTGTAGATAAGGACCAAAAGTTAAAAAGGAATGAATACAAAAACCTTATGCCTCCCAATATGTTACTTAGAATAGACCTAAGAGATAGATTAGAATATATAATTCTAAATTTTAACGGGATATCTCAAGAGAGACAACACCCTTTCAACTGCTTTCAAAGTATTTTTATACCCAGCGTACTAGTACTAGTACACGTGTATTATAATTTTGTCCACATAATGGTACTACGTAACGGCACAAAATAATCGAGATAGATATAGAGTTCCACATATGAAAACTCCTAGGTTGGAAAAAAAAAAGTTCATTAAGACATGTCCGTCCGTCTGTCCGCGTACACGATAACTTGAGTAGAAATTGAGATATTTGCATGAAATTTTGTATACAGGTTACTTTCTGGCCAAGGTATGTTGCTATTGGAAATGGCGAAATCGGATGATAACCACGGCCCCCCTTTTCGATATCGAAAATCACATAAATTGACATATCTCGGTAGCTGAAATGGCTAAAATGATATGATTTTTAGGTGAATCCCCCCGGTAATTATATAAAGATTTTTTTATACATTTTTTAAAGTGGGCGTGGCACCGCATTTTTGAAAATTCCGACTGGTCGTAACATTTAAACTGATTACGATAGAACGATGAAATTTGGCACACAGCATACTAGTATCGTTGGGAGTATACCTGATAAAATTGGATAAAATCGCTCTCCAACCACGCCCACTTTCGATATCGAAAACTTCAAAAATCACCTAAATTGACATAATTCAAAAACGGAAATGGCTAAAATGATAAAGTTTGGTAGGATGAATCCCCTAGTCATTCTAATATGATTTTTTGATAAATTTTTAAAAGTAGGCGTAGCACCTCCCACTTTCCAGGGAGGAATATTTGAAAATTTCACGGGTCATAACTTTTAAACTGATTCCGGTAGAACGATGAAATTTGGTACAAGGTATACTAACATAAGAGGGAGTATACCTAATGTTATTGGACGAAATCGCTTCTCAACCACGCCCACTTCCGAAGTGGAAAATTTTGAAAATCATATGAAAACTACCGCTGGGGATTTAATGTTCGGTTTACCCGAATTTGGACTTCCTTACTTGTTCGAAGAACGTTCTATCTCAGAATTTTTTTCATAATTTAATCCAACCGCCCTATTCCAGAATACTTTTCCATATTGAGAAAAGAGCCAATATTTTTCAAATAAGTTTAAATGATTTTTCAGAAAGGGGTAGATGTTTCATATGTATTTTAGAAAAGAGGAAAAGTTTTTCAGAAAAAGCCAAGTATATTTCAGAAAGTTTTTCTGAAATACTGTTGGAAAAGGCAAGTTCAGCGCTCCAAGAGACAAACGAGGAGAGTTTTGTAGCTATAAACGTAGGTTGAGCTTACTGAATTTCGAATACAATTTCATTTTCAAGTAAATAATAAATAAAAAAAACATTTATACTCACCAAAACTAAGTGAATTCGGATAAAAGTGCTCTTCATAACGCTGCAAAGAGTTAAAATGTGCAACGGTATTGGGATTGAGATAAGCACTTAAAGCACACTGCCTTCCACTTAGCACATAACCGGCCAAATAACTAGGACATTTTTGTTGTATCATGCTATAAGGCATTTCCTCTTTATACCATTGATTCAAATCGAATATAAGTAATTTATTCTTCTCTTCCAACGTTGAATACCAAGTCATCGCACACAAACAATAGCCATCTTCATCCGAATGCGTTGTGTTATTATGTAGCATATCATTTAAACTACTATTATTTAAATTGTTATTTTGAATTTTATTAACTGATTGACAGTTAATGGCGACACTCTTTGTCGCTTCCAGTGGTATTTGTAGACGCACTGTGCTCCTGAGAAATGTCTAAAACGAAAAAAAATGCAAGATGAGTAAGAGTAGATTGAAAAAAATACATTTGAATTATACTCACCTCGAAATAATAAAAGTCGTCTTTTTCCGTTAAACGTTTCTCATAGATGAGTGTATGCAGCACTGCGCTCAAATTTTCACCATTCTCATGCATAGCCCAAACGTAGAGACAATGACGTGGATCATCTAATGGCTCCAGATATGATAATTTCACCACGGGTGACATTGCTTGTTGTTGTTGCGGTGCGGCTATGTGTATTATTTGTAATTCAGCTAAATCATAAAATGCCAAACGTCCATCTTCGAAACCTATAGCTAGGCCCAAGGCCAAATCGATTGGTAGTAAGCATTGCACAGAACAAGGAGTGTCGATAACTTTAAAGATAGGAAAAAATATAAATTTATTTATAATTAATTGTATAATTTTGAAAGAAATCGGGCATGTCATTTGTCAAATAAAGTGCTAACAGAAAATTGGAGAAAACGGGCCAAAATATATATTTTAGTACTTAGGAAAAGAGCGAGTTGGTATCTCTATCCGCACATATTTATTGTAATTTAAAACAGCTGGTAACTCTATTTGAAAAATTATACACAAGGTTGATACGAATGTATGAATTTGAAGTACCAAACATGCAGTGGGTGTTCACACTGTCGTGAAAATTTGTTATATATACATAATTTCATATTTGTCATATTCCAATTTTAGTAGCTGAAAGAGTTTTGAAATATTTATATTTTTTTTTTAGTTTTTTCAGATTAAGAATTTTTGAACTTGATTTCTTGTACTATTTGTATTCCAGATTCTCATGAAGTTTTGCGGTGTTGTTAATTGTCCGTACACGGACAGAGTACTACACCTTTTCCAACTATATTTCAGAAAAGATAAAATGTATTTTAGAACAGGTGAAACGATTTTTCGAAAAGAGCAAATGTTTTTAGAAACCCCCAAATGTATTTCAGATATTCCAAATGTACTTCAGGAAACCTCAGTTATAATTCAGAAAAGCTCAAATTTATTTTAGAAAATATCAAATGTATATCAGAAAATCCAAAAAAGTATTTCAGAAAACCACAAATGAAAAATCTGAAATACATTTTTGGTTTTCTGATATATATTTGTTCTTTACTGAAAATCATTTCAGCTTTTCTGAAATACATTTCATCTGTTCTGATATACAATTAGAATATCTGAAATACAAATTTTGTTTTCTGAAATATATTTGATCTTTTCTGAAATTCATTTTTTTAGTTACTAAAAATAGTGTAATGTAGTGTCATGAGAAAATTTAGTTATATACAAAGCTGTTTAATTACTAAACTAAACTTTGATTTGATCACAAAATTCTGTTTGCATGACAAAAAAATCAAGCATTAAAAATTCAATGTGATGTTACCTCTCAGAACAGGATTCACAAATGGCTAACATGGAATCGGACTCAACAGGACAGGATATTTTAAGGCAGAATTAGTTACCCTTATCGCTAACGCCATACCCATAACGCTAATCAGCTGTTCCAACCAAACTTATGGAAATCAGTGTAATCGATTATACTTGCAATAACATAACGCTAACGCGTTTACATTGATTTCCAAAGGATGTTTGGAACAGCTGATTAGCGTTATGGGTATGGCGTTAGCGATAAGGGTTGTTGTTGTTGTAACGAGGTTTAGCCCTACCTAAATGTCTGACAGGGTCACCCCGAGTATATTGCTCTTGGCCGGGTCGATATAAGACGGTCCGGGTCGTTAACTAATTATGCCTTTAATCGGAACCGTAACTTCCTAATAACTACACTCAATCGAATGAATCGAACTTTCGCCAGAACATTTCGAAGCCTCTAATCGAGTGCTTACGAAGTATTCTGATTTTAATTCCTTGTGTACTTTTCTACATAACGAATTCAACTATTATCAGTTTTGAATATTCCAAATTTGAAATTTTACACAAAATTTTTTTTTTTTTTTAATAAATCAACTTACGTCATAAAAGTTTGAATTTACCAATCGTACGCTTTAAACTTAAAAAAAAAAAACTTAAAACAACTCATCTAAGCTGACCATAAAGCTATTTTTACATGATTCTACTACATTACTAGCATACTGTGAATACCCTTAGTACAATTTTAATAAGAAAACATGAAAAATTCTATGTAAGTGAAGACTTTTAAACAAGCTCACGTTATTTTCGGGCTGAAGTAAAACATTTTACGTCAAATTTTCAAGTTTTTTGTCAAAATATTCAGTTTCTTCGTAAGCAAGGGTAGCAGTGCTTAAATTTGTTTCATACGTCAATCAAGCATACATTCACAGCTGCCATTTATAGAAAATACAACCCTGTAGTAAATTTTTACATTTGCATAGTGTGGCGTTATAGCATTTAGGCGTCTACTACACTACTACTCTACTACTAAAT
Source organism: Campiglossa producta (assembly GCA_964058755.1). NCBI lineage: Eukaryota > Metazoa > Arthropoda > Insecta > Diptera > Tephritidae > Campiglossa > Campiglossa producta. The sequence goes on along the minus strand of CAXKVI010000005.1, from coordinate 10,031,220 downwards.
ACTATGTGACATAACCATACACTTTTTGGGCCCTATATTTTCAAACAGTTATAAATTAGTTTGAATTCAAAAAATAAATATGTGTTTATATAAATTATACACTAATAAGAAGTTTTAAATAAAAATTTTATATGAAAGTGTTTTTTAATAATTTTGAAGCTAAAAAACTTGTCAAAAATTGACTACATTTTATACTACTTTTTTTTGTTGCTACTTATTTCTGCAATAAGTACTTTACTTTTTACAATGTGCTGCATTAAAACACTGTCGGCGGTAAATTGTGGAAATAAATCGAGATTGGTGGTAAAAAATTTGGTTGTACGTGCAGAGTGTAGTTTGGTTTATTGGTTTTCATTCAAAAAAAAAATATTTAATAATAATTTTGCAAAATAAATGAACTTTCAACACCACATTAGTGTGCAAAAGATTAAAAGGTATATAAAGTGGCGAAAAAAAACGTACAAACGCTGCTGTAGCACACAAATAGCTAAATATATGTAAAATTGTACAGTGGCGGCACTAACGAGAGGGCTTCATACATTTGATTAGGGGATGCCTGTAAAGCGTGAACGTTGCAGCAGAACAACGACCGACCATCCCAGTAGCAACTACATACATTGTCACATTTTTTTTTTTTTTTTTTTGCTACAGTTGAACCATAAAGGCGATGTGTTTGTGCGTGTGTTTTTGTGTGCTGGTGGCGCACTGTAGTTGCTTGCAATTTTGCGTGTGCTTAAAAATGATTTGCTTTTGGGTTGAGCGAAGCCAAAGTATTGGGCGGAAAAGAAAATGTAGCGTTCCATGCAATTTTGTTTAGTTTGTTTATGAAATTTTAAGGAAATTCTTGGGAGAAACATTATTAAAATTGAATTTTTGATAAAAAAATTTAATAAAGCCGCAAATATATTTTTTTACGAGCTTGAAATTTATATTTTAATATTGAATTACAAAAATATATTTTTAAGAGTTAAAAATTTAACATGCATTGAAAAAAAATTTGAAATTTTTTGAAAAAATTTTTTTTTTTGATTTTTATATTTTTTTTTTTTTTTTTAACTGGCAAAGCATTAATGTAGAAAATTATAATACATACTTTTTAGTTTTTTAAGCTTTAAAAAAACGTATTTTTAAGAAAATTTATTAAAAACTTAATTTTAATTTAAAATTTTCACATTAAATATTCACCAGAAACCATATCTTTGAAAAATTAAAAAATATTAATTTTCAGCTATGGAAATTTTTTAATTAAAAAATTATAGTATATTCTTTATACCATACTTTTTACTTTTTCTACCTTTGAAAATCAATTTTTTTAAAAAACTTATTAAAATAGTTAAAATTTTAGTTAACATTTTTAAGAAAAAAATTCACAAAAAAACAAAACTTTGAAAAATGTACAAATTTAATTTCAAGCTATCGAAATTTTTTAAGTGCATAAAAAACTTGTTTAGTACGCTAATATGCAAATATTTTTTAAAATTCACCAGAAACCATATCTTTGAAAAATTAAGAAATATTAATTTTCAGCTCTGGAAATTTTTTAATTAAAACATATTTTTACACTTTTTCTACCTTTGAATCAAATTTTTTAGAAAACTTATTAAAACCTTTAGTTAAAATTTTTTGGAAAAAAATTCACAAAACAGGTACCAAAACTTTGAAAATGAACAAATTTAATTTTAAGCTATAGACATTTTTCTAAGTGCATAAAATACTTTTTTTAGTCGGCTAATATGCAAATGTTTTTTTTTTTTTTTACAATTTTAAAATTTTTTTTTTTCTAATTCGGAAATTTAAAAAAATATAAAAAATGTTATGTAAGATTTTATATTTTCTACAAAAACTCGAAAAAAAAAAAAAAATGCTACAAAAATATTTAATATGAAATTCATACGGCTACTTTAACCCACATAAGCACCCCTTTATTCTCTACGCCACTGCAGCCACATAAGAATTTTTGATGTAGCACAGCAGTTTGGCTTGTGAACAAAAAATTAAAATGGCAGACAACTTTTGGATACAATTTTATATCGAAATTTTATATCACAAATATTTTCGCAAAATTTAATAAATTTTATTTTTGTAAAATTTTGTTTTAGGTACCTACTAAAAAGTTTTTAAAGTAAAGGAGGTTAAACTCGCGTACAAAAACAAAATCACACACGCATAACTACACACAACCATTTAACCCGATTACCTGCTGTGTGTTGTATGTAGTAGCAGCAGCAGCAGCAGCAGCACCATCATCATAATGGAGCCGGCAGAAGAGTTACAAAAACAACAACAAGGCGACTTTGCGAAAAAAGTCAATGAAATGCAAAAATTTTTACCCTGCCTAGAGCAACGTATTGAAAGTGCAACACTACAAAATGTCAAAGATGAAGAGTTACAGAAATGGAAATTACTACACCAGGTGTTGTGTGGTGAACAGCAGGTACCAGCTGGGAGTGACAGGTAAACAAATGTAGTAATGTCATTTGCCCAAAGTAGAGTACATTGTATTTGTTTATGTTTTTAATGTTTAATTGATTATTGCAGTTTGACACTGTTGGACTTGAATAAATATGCTGAAATGCTGGAGGATGAAGCAACTGAAGAAACAACAACTAAAACGTTGGATATTGATAATGAGGTAAAATATTAGTAATAATAGTATGCCGCAGGGTCATATCCCGCTAAAAAACCACAGCAAACTTTAGATTAGCTACCTTAACCCATTGATAGGTTTCATATTTAAAATTCCCATTAACCATGTGGGAACACCAATTTTTTTTTTGGTTTCACTAGGTTAGGTTTCACTTATAATTTTCCAAAAAAAAAAAGATTTGCTGCATTGGAAAGAATTTGGGCGTTAATGGGTTAAGTTTGAAGCAGAGCTTAGTAACTTTTTTAATCCTTGTCAGCCTTCTTAAGTCTGTTAGGAAAGATATTATCAAGATATGGTCCCATGAAATAAAATCATGTTGCGACAAAAACAATCCCAAGATTTTGAGGGCTGAGAGAGTCAAAGTCATTTCAACGGAACGACTGTTCATCAGAGTTTCTTGTTCATTTTTAAACCTTTAATTTGTTTCCCTAAAAGGCGACTAAATTGCACGACTCGAAGCTTTAACATGGGTTAATTACATCGGTCCAGTCGGGCTAGTACTGAAAGGTTCTAAGACCAGAGCTTATCGAATGCGTATCCGGTTCACACCAGCACCAACCCCCTTAAACTTTCAGAGATATGTTTTTGCCGGTACTCAGTAGTATATACCACCTGTTTATGTCGAAAGCCTAAGATTTATTGGCTCAATAACAGATTTCTTTTCTGTATCCAATATCCTTAATAATCTATATGCGAGGTTATTTTGGCTCAAGCCGAGGCCGCCGAGTTGAGGCTTAACGAGTCGAAGCTGAAGTTCTGTCGTTTACTAATATTTTTTTTCTTTCATTCTATTACAGTGTCCCAAAGAGAACATGGCATCGAATGAAAGCAATACAGAGCTGCATTCCAAGGATCAAGATAAGAGTGCAGAGACTGAAGAAACTAGTGCCAGTACAAAATCCCCTGAGGGTGAGACAAAAGTGCCCGAAAGTGAAAGCGAAAAGAATGTAAGCAATAAACAAAATAAAAGCGAAAATGATAAAGGAGCGCATAATGAAGATGAGACAAGTGCTATAATGCAAAATGGTACGTTGGAATCAGTCACAAATGGCGTGAGCTCAGAAAACAGCTCTTTGAGTGAAGAGCACAATACTATCACACCAGACGCTGCCAATGAGGAGAAAAGCTTGAAAGATACCAATGATAAAATAGGAACTGCAACGTCACCAAACAAGATAAAAAAACTTGACAGCAAAAGTTCGGAAGAGCAAAAGGATGATGAAAAGTCTCAACTAGCAAGTGACGGCAAATCCCAACAAATTGCCGAAGATTTGGAACCACCAGATGATTTGGAAGAAATTGAATATGAAGGCGTCGAACTCATAAAAATTCCAGATGAAAACGCCGAAGATGAAATGATTTTGCCTGACTCGGCTGATGAAGCAGACTTTACGATGAACGAAAGTGAGGCTGAAGAAGATGATGAGGAGGAGGAAGAGAACGACGAGCAGCGCTTGGATGGCAAACGTGATGAGCAGCAAGTTGAGGAGGAGGATGACTATCGGCAGCAAGTGGAGAAAGATGAAGAGAAGCAAGCGCAGGGCGTAGAGAAAGAGGAGCAAGGAAAACAAGCAGCAGAAAAGCAAGTAGAAAAGGATGAGGACGAGGAAGGGGACATAGATGATGAGAATACAGCAGATAAAGCTATACCAATAAGCAACGCAGACAATGACGCTAGCGGCGATAGCGTGGAAAAGGCAAGCGTACAACGCCAGAAGGACGCAGCAACCCACCCCAGTGACAGCAATAGTCGCAAGGATACAGACGATGATGAAAATAACTCAAATGACAATGTCGCTGCCGACGCAGCCAGTGATGCTGAAGTTGCAGCAATCGAGGAAGCGGCGTCACAAACACACGTAATTGATGATGAGAGTAGCTCCTTGCCAGCAGAGCACATCGTTGACATGGACAGCAGAAGTGGGCATGCTCAGGAGTCAAGCAACGATTGTGATGATCCGCTGGGAGAAGCAGAAGGTGATGGGAACAAGGGCAGTAATAAAGCCAGCTCAAGCGCAGCAAAAGAGGAGAAAACTAACGAAAAAACGGCAGTGGCAACCAGCAGCAGTGCAAAGGTAACTGAGCAACGCAATGATGATGATGACGACGATGATGTGGAAATTATTGAGACACGCGATTCGCCTATTTGTCTGGATACAGATGATGATGATGAACAAACAAATACACGCCTAACAACAACAACAACAACTACCAAAACCATTGACTTGCGTAATGTTAAGGCGAGCACAGGACAACCAAACAAACGAACAGCTGAGACAATCGATCTACTTGATAGCTCCGATGAAGAGAGCAGCAACACCAACAAAAGGCAGCAAACAAAACGTGGTCCTAACTCACGTTTAACACTAATGAAATCTTTAGCTAAGATGCCGCAGAGTACAAGAGGTAGAAAGCGTACACTTTTACCAGCCGTACAAGCACAAAAACCGCTTAAAATAAGTCAAGTCTTATCGGGTGCTGCAGTGCCAGCCAATTGTCGTGCTTTTAACACTCCAACAAATAAAGCCCAGCAAATAGCAAAATCGGCCAAAAGTGTACTACTCTTTCCACCAACCAGTTTTAAGCCTACACCACAATCGAACTTTTTAAATGCAGTCAATCTATTGCCCACTGCTACCACAAGCGGGGAGAACCCGCTTGCATTCTCGGCAACACTTTCAAATAAAAATATAATCATACCAAATGCTTTCTATGCCAATCGTCGTACTACCACTTCCAAAGAGGCAGAGGAAGGCAAAGAAACTTCTAGCACTAGCACAACAGCAGCTAAATCATCGACATCAGTGTCAACGACGGCTGCCACACCATCATCATCCACGCTTGCTACGCCACCGTCAAAAACTATGCCAAAAGTACAAACAATAACAGTTACACAACAACAAGAGCGCGTCTATCGCGAATGGTTAGATGAGTTTATCGAGAACTTTGCCAATCCACAACAAATTGCAACACATTCATGTTTGGTACTCTTACAAAGCGCGCTAAGATACAAATCTTTCGCGCGCATCAAGGATTTGCGCACTTCACTTAATACTAGGGCCTTTTCATCTAACAGTATAGCCGATGGACAACTAACACGTGAACTACATAATATTTTCTATACGCCCGATTGTCGTTTAACAAGCGAAGGCTTTCGTTTCTGTGCCGCTGCATGCACACAAAATGGTAATTATGTATCGTTGATGACAGATGCGCGTACTGGACGTACAATGGTACGTACATGTCCATACGATGAGCTGTTAACTAAATATGGCTTAAATAATAATGGTGGTGCTGGTAGTAGTACGCCATGCGATGATAAACGTAGACGTAGGGGTGATGATGAATATACACCAGCAAAATATTATGAGAAAAAAGTAGAGCCACCAAAAAGTGGCGAAAGACGTAAATCATTACGTCAACATCGCACACGCTGTTACGACGAAACATATTTGTATGAGCCAGCGGAAGGTGAACAGGATGACGAACCATTGGCGAACGTTATACGTAAAGGTGGTGGTGTGGTAAGTACTAAGAGTAGGCAGGCAGCACAAATGTTGGATTTGGTGCAACGTAAAGCTGAAGAGAAACGCTTGGAGGCGAAGCGACAACGCGAACAACAAGTTAAATCATTCGAAAGTGCCTATTTGGAAATGTTTGCCAATACGATGCGTGGCACAACGAAGAAAACTTTTGGTACAAAATTGCCGGCGTCGGCGGATAGTAGCGGTAAGTTGTAGTATATAGGTCCGGTAGACGCCTTCCTCCCCAAAACTAACTTGCATGTATCCAAAAAATGTACTTTATTTATCTGATATTCTTGTGCTCCATTTCCTCTTGTTCATTCTCCTTAAAATAATTATTTTCGGTCCCTTTCTATATGCCTATTCCCCATTTCAAGCCACTCCTTCCTCTTATCTTATTTGTACTCCTGCATATAAATAATCTAAGTACGAAAAATTCCATCCCTTCTCATTTGTACCACACCATACAGTGGTCCGAAGCATAGATTTGAACCAAAAGTTTCGGCATATTAATTTCTCCTAATATTTTGCTTTACAGATAGCGTTGATAGTCGTCACTCAGAAGACGCAGACACCAATCACAGCACACAACAAGTTGTCATTGACGACGATGATGATGAGGCGTGCTTTGAAGAAGACGAACCACGTTCACATCGCATTTACAAGGTGGTACCCACAAATTTGATAGCCGCACCGAGACACGCTGCAAAACGTATTGAGGACGACGAAGATTACGAACCTGAAAATATATATGGCGACGACAATGCAACGCCCACAACAAGTAACAAACCCGGGCACAAACGTGGACGTCCACGCAAACAAAATATTAAAAATGTGAAAACACAAAAAACAGCAAATGAGCCAGAGTTAATCACATGCGACAGCACTTCAGGTGAGTCATTTAATGGTGATAATGCACAACTGCAAGATGCTGAAGAACAGAATGTGCCCAAAAATAGCAATCCAAATTGGCATGCTGGTACAGATTGGTGTCGCATTTGCAATAAACGTATACCACGTACCGTTGCGCATTATGTTAATGAACATCCCAATAATGAAGTTTATACCTCACGCATACCAAAGAATAATTTGGCGCGTTTACGCATACAAGGTGGGCAAATCTTGAAAATGCATCCATATTTAAATGGACAGGAACAATATGCGGCCGAATGTGCATTTTGTAATAAGACATGCTGTTTTAAGTTATCCTATTGGTATCAACATTATTCAATGCATACAGGCGAGTATGCATATCGTTGTAGTGGTTGTAATGCACGTAAGCCTACACGTTCCGCCATGACGGTTCACATTAATCAACCATGCCGTAAACGTGGCAAATTGCTTGAAGATTATACATATAATGCACGTCCAAAATATATTGAAGTACGTGTTTGTAAGTTGTGTAATTATACACAATTGAATCAACGAAATGTATGGAATCATTTACGTACACAACATGGTGTTAAATATATGCAGAAAAAGAATATTGAAAGTCTGATATTGTTGCGTATGCCAGAGCAGGAGGTAGATCAAATGTTGGAAGATGCTAAAGAGTTTATGGATTTGAGCAGCGGTGGCGATGAGAATGGTGATAGCAATCAAATGGCTATGACATTTAACTATGATAGTTTTAATGATGTGGCTGCTCAGTTCGATAATGGTGCTGGTGGTGTATGGGATGATGGTGATCCAACAGATGATTTATCTTATATGATATGCGGTATGCTGGATGTAGAGATGAGAAATGATGCCGAATAAGGAGTCTGCGGTTTTCGGCAGCCAAAGTCAGTCAAGGAAGGAGTCTTTTATTTATGTTTTGAATACATTTTTCTTGGCATTTCTATACATTTACGCATAAATGTATGTATTAAACAGACCTGTTAAATAATGATTATTAATCGTTGTTGTTGTAACAGTCATGATTAACGTTTAAATAAATTGCTGCTTAAGAGTACATTTGATGATTAATTCTTTATATTTTCAGTCTTTAATGATTATATTGCAATTGCTGTTGAAAATTAGTCAAAAAGTCATCATAATTAATATTTATTAGAAACTGAGTTAAATCAAAATTTTACTCTTTAACTAAAAGGGGCTAGTTATTAGTTAGATTTTTTTGTTTTCTTTTTTAATAATCATTTCCTTTTTCTTTTTCAATTTTTTTTTTTCTCCAAAAAATTCATTAATTGTTTTTACCATGAATATTCAATTCTTAATTAATCAATTGATTTCTAAAGTAATTGAAGTTTTTGACCCTATTTTGTAAGGTGAAGTGATTAGATGTTTGATTTTTTTTGCTCTAGTATGTTTGTAATCATATGTTTTTTTTTTTATTCTTAGTGGCAATCACTTATTTACGGTTGATTTCAAAATAAACTTAACGCATACGCAACAATTAAAAATAATTTTCAAATCAATTGATTACTAATCGTAAGACTAATTTAAATTAAAACCTCGGGTTTTGGAAACTAAACAAAAAACTAAATAGAATCTAGTATATTTACTGCCTTGTTGACTAAAAAAAAAACAAAGTAAAAAAATCTTAATTAAAGATTGATGAGAAAATAACGATTAACGATTAATTCCGAGTTTTTGATAGCCATAAATAATTATGATTGTTATTTGATTAATTTTGATGGCAGTCACTTAATAATTGCTGATATCCAGCAACGAAATTTGCAGGTCTTAAGCACATACATACATATTTTCAAAACTTACAGAGTAAATTGTATTAATTTTCTTTTTTTTTATCTATTATCTTATAGTGTTAACTATATAAAAAGCTAATATTGAGTTAAGTTAATGAGGTTATTTTTATTTTTGGTGTACAACTTATGCGTGAACTTTTTTCTGAAATGATTTATTTTTGTAAGAAACAAATTCATACTAAGGTTATTATTATTTAAATATTATAAATTCAAGTTAGAAAGTTATAATCTGAAGAAGTTGCTTATATGAGCTCAGGTGAATTGAAAAGGTCTGTGCAATGATCTTCATCACTATTAATTTGACACTCACATTTATGAAAAACAATATACTAGCATAGGCATAATATGAAATTAAAACCGTTAATATACATAAATAAAAAGTGTTCTTTGAAAAAATTAGCAGCAAATTCAGCTTCTTTTTGACATTTAATTGAGAGAGAGAGTACCAATTCGCTGCAAGTTATTGCTGGAGATTTTTCGTCCAGCAGAAACCAGCAAGCAGGAACAGCTGATCGGTGACATAGCAAAACAACAACAAGTAAGGAAGTCTAAGTTCGGGTGAACCGAACATTCAATACCCAGCGGTCATTTTTAGAACGGGATAACAATCATTAGGCCCTAGGAGGATTTACCTAATTTCTCTTACCGAATTATTTCAATTTATGTGTTTTTCGATATCGAAAGTGGGCATGGTTGGAGGGCGATTTTATCCAATTTCATCAGATATACTCCCAACGATACTAGTATGCATTGTGTCAAATTTCATGTTGTTGTTGTTGTTGCATTGCCCTGTCTACAGTGTATGATCATTCCGAAGATCTTCATCAAGCTCTTCTAAGGGGAGTACAAGGAAACGTGCAGTTTCAACCGGGTTTGTCCAGAGGGACAGAGGGGTTAGAAGAGCAGGTGAACAATTGAAGAGATGTATAGTATCATGGGGGGTCCTACCACATGCAGGGCATGTGTTTGAGATTGTATCATTCAGTCTGGATAAGTAGGAGTTTAACCTTACACTATATCCAGACCTAAGCTGTGCCAAGGTGACTCTTGTCTCCCGTGGTAAGGTGCGTTCTTCTCCAGCAATATCCGGTGGAGGACTGTTCAGAACGGGATTCACAGGTAGAGATCTGACAAAAGTGTCTACCGACTCGCTTATGATTCCGCAGATCAAACGGCAAGGTAATATGATGCCGGATCTCGTCATAATGCTTTGAAAGATGTTTCCTTATGTCTCTCGGTGGCGGATCTGTGTCCAAAGGGAGACGGTTTGGATGTGCTGGCTTGTGACAGTTCAGAAGAAATTGTCTGCTAAGCATTTCCGCGTGCTCTTGAACATTGAACAGTTTTGCCTCTTAATGGTGGTGAGACTCGAGAGACATGAGGAGACATCCCGTAGCAGTTCTGATAGCAGTATTTTAGCAGACTTGTAACTTCGTCCAGTTGGTGTTATGCACGTTAGGCGACCATATGAGTGCGGCATAGTCAAAGACTGGTCGGCCAATGGCCTTATATGTAGTCAGCAACGTTTCTTTGTCGTTTCTCCAAGTACTGCCGGCAAGTGACTTGAGGATCTTGTTGTGGCCTCGTACCTTTGAGACCATTGCAGACACATGACCAGCAAATTGGAAAGTGGTGTAAGGGATCAGAGCTATTGCTGGAGATATTTCAGCCAGCAAGTGAAAACAGCTGATCGTGGCATGGCAAAACAACAACAAAAATGTTTAACTTGCCATGTACAGAATAAGCCAGAAAATGAAAGAACTAAATTAACAATCGATAGTTGTCAAATTCTTTATCACTTTGACATTCTAATGTACAAAAACTTGAAGCGAATCGAGACGAATATTGCACAATTCGCCCTGGTATTACCCAAGGCAAATTCATATTATTAATTTGCCTTGCTTTTATCATATAAATGAATTTGACTTGGCCCCATATTGTTGTTTTTGTTGTTGTTGTTAACAGCAAAAACACTGTTTCGGACGTGCTTACTATTTACCCCTTGGGGTAGTGTAGCTTATTCTTATCCGACAAATGGCTGTCAATATAAGTAAACCCCTATATGCTCCGTCACCTCCGATTACATTAATGGATGCGCCAAGCAAGCAGGGCAAAAAATGTTACACCACCAACAACCTAAGCTTCTTACATCAATTTCGTTTTGGTCCAACTCTGCGTTGTTGTTTTTAACAGTTAACCCTGTTCACACTGCTAGCTACCTTGGACTTCAGTAAGAAGAATTTCAAGATCGTGTCCATTTCTCAATCAACAATCTGCTAGCAGTAAATTCATTATGGGTCGAACTTGTTGCAACCTCTATTATCCTAAGGATTTCATTAGAAGAGCTTGAAGTAAGATTAGGCAGGCCAAAGTACTGCTACTCAGCAATAACAACTGAGTACTTAAAGAGAGGCACTTCATTCCGATCTTGCAAATAATGATAGATGCCCTTTTGTGTTTGGTACTTAGACCTGAAAATTATTGTTCTCCGTAATGTGAAACTCGAGTTTTGTGGAATACAGGGAAGCTTTTTTGTCTATTCAGACACGAATAATAAGTCTACTGAACTAGATTTGGGAAGATTTCTTGAAAACCTCAACCAATTATGTAGCAATTACATATAAAAAATACTAATTACAACAACTAGGTATAAAAACTCATCATCACTCACCCTCTACTTGCAATCCGAAATGTAAATGATCCTGACGTGTTTGCCGGAATGTACGATGTATATCCGCAAGTGGCAAATTATAATCAGCAATCTGACATGGTGTTATACGTTCAGTGGTTTGCACCAAAGGTGTGCACATACGCTCTTCCAGCGCTTCTAATGTTTTACTAATATTCAAATCCAATAATAAAATTACACCCTCTTCACTGCCCACCGCTAAACAACCATCGAAATTCTGTAGCAATGAACGGCGACAGCAATTTCCACTAACAAATGCGGCAGCAGTAACATGTACCGGCAATTCCATGCAACTCAGCACCTGACCATGTTCAATCGAGTAGATAGCAACGAATGTGCAGCCACCTCCTGCAGCACGAAAACACTCCAAACAAACAGCCAAAAGTACTGAGTCAGTGCTTTGCAGCGGAAATAATTCCTCAACACAACGTATAGAACAATTGTCATAACCACGCGCTTCCGTAAACTCATAAGTGGCAATAGTTTGTCCAGTACGCAGTGCAGTGATTTCCAAAGCATTACCACCGCTAGTTAGCCAACCCCAGGCGCCGCGTTTAATAATGCCGCCTAATTGTTGTGGCGCTGTAAAAAAAATGCGTAAGCCATTTATAAACAAAAAGAAAAGTTAAATATATTACCAGCAGTATTATCTTCATCAGCTGCCGCAGCCACTACATTTTGATGGGAATGTTTTTGCTCATGCTGTCTTGCGGTGGCCGGCTGCTGCCCTCTTGTAGGGAATTTCAACGTGCGTCCGCCATCAACAGCAATCTCGTACCACTCCATTTGGTTTGAAATTCAACAATTTAGTTTAGTTTGTTAAGAAATCACAGAAATTTTCGCAAATCCTTTACAGTTTAATATAAATTTATACAAAAAGAAAAGTTATAGCACTACGCGCGGACTTCATAGGGAAATACATATATCGTATTATTTTTTTCTACTCCTATTTTGCATTCCTTGAAAGCTGGAGATGTTCCATGGCTGCAAACAAATCGATATAATGTCGATACTTTTTACACTATTGTCGACTCGTTTGCAGGGACCGCAAATACCTGGGCCTCTTAAATGCAGAATAGCGCCAATTCTAATGTAGTGTTCGTGCTAGGTTTTAAATGCTGCGTTTACCACATTCGGACATACATTTCGAAGATACGTTCATGCTGCCGCATTTCTAATGCATTTAGGTTATGAGGCTATAGTACAACTATGTTATTATTTTTTGGGGTAATACACACCTGGTATTGTAATTTAAAAATCCCAAAATCCAGGGTTTGTCTAAAAGCTTCGGTAAATCTCGATCCCGTGACATTTTTTCGTCGACTTTGTTTTCAATAACCCAAATACGAAAACTCAAGTTTTTGTTTAAGTGAAAAGTTATTGGCAAAAAAAAAAACATAAATTTTACTGGGTCTGATACCGAAATTGGGGCATAACCCCATAAAATTTCTCTTGAAAAAATAAAATATCGAATATTCGCTTTTGACCGACGAATGTGACATTATACCGAAAAATCCCGGTACCTCGTGGTTGCCATTTTAAAATCCGGCAATTCCGGGATTGTCAAAATGCTTCCGGATTCGATGCCTTAATGTAGCTAAAGTCTACGCTACACTGCAGCTGACTTTTGCCATCCGGTAGAAACACACATCCACACATATGTGTTTTAAATGAGCTCACCGGAAAACAAAAACTTTGAACGCCCGTTAAAAAAGAACAGGCTCGAATTTGTCGGACGTACCGGAGGGGAAATGTCGGCTGCAGGGTGAGCGTAGCCTTACAGCTGATTTACACCGGTCGATTTTCTGGTCGACTTTTGTCCTGCCTTGTTTTTCCGTCTTCAAATACAAGGTGTATCGATTTGCTTTTTACACGGTAAAAAAAATTGACCAGGAAATCGAGCCATGTACTCTAAAGAGCACCCGGTATCGAGCGCTTCAAGAAATTACCACTTAACCGATATTTTCGATTCGATAACGAGTACCTAGAACTTAAAGGCAGAATTAATTTTCCTTATCGTTAACGCCATACCCATAACGCCAATCAGCTGATCCAACCAAACTTATGGAAATCAATGTAAACGATTAGTGATGCCATAACATAACGCTAACGCGTGTACATTGATTTCAAAGGGGTGGTTGGAATAGCTGATTAGCGTTATGAGTATGGCGTTAGCGATAAAGTCCAGTTTACATTGCTCGATTTTTCGTTCAATTTCATGTTGATTCTGAAAATTGACTCGTGTCTTGCCAAATTGCATGCAACAAAGTTGGTAGCCGGCCAACTTTTGTTCTACTCATCAGTCAACTTTTGTACGACCTTGCGTTTGTTTACGAATGTCAAATTTTGAGGTAAAATTTTGGATATAAAATTTTGATATATTTTTCACAAAATTTTTCATCAAAAAAATTGTAGCAATTTTAATTGGCATGAATTCGCCAAGACCTTTTCTTCTTGATCATTACCAACACCCAGAGCAAAACCTGTGCGTTCCATCCCATCCAACTAGAAGAGTATACAAGGCGCTCCGTTCTGACTCTATGCGCCAATTTCACACCAAATTTCGAGAAAACTTTCGAAACAAATCCAAATTAAGTTTTTGCCCGACTTTGAATGTTTGAAAAAAACATAATGGATGTTAGCTTTGACACCAGTAAGTCAATAAAAATCAGAAAAAAAGCAGAAAAAAATTTAACAGCTGTTCATTTGCTGTCACCTTTCTTATTTCATGATGACGCTAACGCGTTTACATAGATTTTCAAGCAATTATGAACCAAAATACGGGGGTACACGAAAGAGTGAAAGAGATAGCAAGAAAACCTTGAAACTAGTTGACGGTACGCTTTCAAGTGTACTCTTCTAACCACCTTTGACAATGTTGCGGCAGACTTGGATTCAAGCATTGAGAAGTGTAAAAGGCCACCAAACTGTCGAAATGAACGCATTGTTATCGATTAAGTACTTGTGTATCAGAAAAAGGAGTAGTCCTTTATCGACATATCAAATTCTCTACAGCAAAAGGTGAGACGTGCTGGCTTTGATGTGTGCTCAAATAAAAAATTACAACAAATAAATTCAAGCACATTTTTACTGGTCTAGTTTTATGAAAAATTAAATCAAAAGAATTAAGTTGATTAAAATATAAAAAACTAAATCGCACGTTGAAAGATAAATTTGTCTAAATGAAAAAAACATGCACCGGTGAAGGAGTTCTAGCAGAAAAAAAGCACTGACCAAAAATTGCATATCGGCGGCGTGTTGGTGTGGGTAAAAAGAAGGAGGATACCAAAGGCGAACAACGGAAACCATACACATTTCAATATATATATATATATTTGCACAGCTATAAAATAGCAAAGAAATAGAATTTTTGCAGATTAATAAAAAAAGAAGTGCATACGTGTGGGGTGGTGATCATAAACGTGATACGTGATATATTATTTGTAAGTATTCAAATTACCAGCTGCAATATGTAATTATTGTATGATTAACACAAGTACATACTATTCACTGGTTAGTTGGAAGAATCAATTGCTGTTTGAGATCCCCGTGGGAAGACTGATAGTGGCGCACTAAGATGGCACAACGTGGTGGCGGTGTTGTGGCTGGTAATGTGGCAGCACTAGGTGAAGAGCTTGCACAAGCTGTTGAATTGATTATGCGCCCAGACACCGCACAACAGTCGCGCATGGAAGCCTACATGGCATGCGAACGTTTTAAAGAAGAATCACCGCTCTGCGCACAAGTTGGCCTTTACTTAGCTAGCGGACAACAATTTGGACAAAATGTTAAACATTTCGGTTTACAATTAATGGAATATACAATTAAATTTAAATGGAATAGCATTTCTCATGAAGAAAAGTTATTCATTAAAGAGAATGCTATGAAATTGTTACATTTTGGTGTTGGACCTGCAGAGGATGCGACATTGTCACACTTGAAGGATGCACTCTCACGAATTATTGTTGAAATGGTTAAACGTGAATGGCCACAACAATGGACTACACTGTTAGCAGAGCTATCAGATGCTTGTACAAAGGGTGAACCACAAACAGAGCTGGTGCTCCTTGTTTTCCTTCGGCTCGTCGAAGATGTGGCTCTACTGCAAACAATAGAATCAAATCAACGTCGCAAAGATATGTATCAAGCGCTTACCAATAATATGAATGATATTTTTGAATTCCTACAACGTTTAATTGAATTACATGTAACAGGGTTTCGCGATGCCACAGCACATGGCAATTATCAAAAAGCTAGCGCACATGGCCGTGTTGTTGAGGTAGTGTTGCTCACACTGACCGGCTTTGTTGAATGGGTTTCAATGCAACACATCACCTCGAATAATTGTAAACTACTACAAATACTATGCATTTTATTGAATGATAAAGCATTCCAATGTAACGCCGCCGAATGTCTGTCACAAATTACGCAACGCAAAGGACAAGTAAAGGAGCGTAAACCGCTGCTAATGTTGTTTAGCGAAGAGCCAATGCGTTATATATACACAGCCAGTCAAATGCTGCCCGATGCTATCACTACAACAGCACTCGAACAAAATCATAATTTTCTCAAAAAGCTGTTGAATATGCTAAGCGGTTTGGCTCAACAAATAGTTTTATTGTGGGGCAAAGAGGATGGCAGCATACAGCGTCCACAACATTTTGAAATATTTCTTGAATGTTTGCATTATTTGGCGCGTCATCCCTCCATGACGGTGTCGCATGGTGCAACGCTTATCTGGAATGTGCTCATCAAACATGATGGTATTTCAAAGGATCCTGTGGTTGTACCTTACATTCCGAAAATGATTGAAGTTGTAGCACCACGCATTATCAAAACACTCTATCCCAGTACACGCACATTACCAGCCACCTTGTCTACCGCTGCATACATTTGCTTGGAATATGACAGTGAAGAAGAATTTGCAGTTTTCTATCATCGTTGCCGCACTGACTTCTTAGAGGTATTTCGTCAGTCAACGCTCATTCAACCCATTATAACATTCAACTATTGCGAACAATGGTTGAATGCTCGTTTGGCGAAGGCACACACTGAACGTGATAATCCAAATTGTTCTGTACAGGATCCTATATATATGGAATGGGAGGCTTTGGTATGTGTTATCGATGGCGTGCTGAGTCGCATTCTATTGGTGCCAGAACGCCCTGCCGTGCAGTCAGGCTTGCGTTTGTTGGAAGAGTGTTTAAAAGTCGAGACCACGAATCCGCTTATACTTTCTATACTGCTTTCCTGCATTTCGGCGCTTTTTGTATTTCTGAGCATGTCCTCGTGTCAGATAACGCCAAATAATTGTGTTGCCATGAACGGCGTAGCATTGTTGCCACGCGTGTTGGAGCGTATTTTCCAAGCGCTCGTTTTTCGCGATGCCAACGAGCCGGACTCAGGCACAACACGCGCACAGGCAGTAAAAAATTTGCGTCGTCATGCTGCTTCCTTAATGGTTAAACTGGGACATAAATACCCGCTATTGCTATTACCCGTTTTCGATCAGATTGATACACATGTTAAGGCTTTGCTGGAAGATCCGCGTAATGTGTTGAATAAAATGGAACGTACTACGCTACAAGAGGCACTACTATTAATATCGAATCATTTTTGCGATTATGAACGTCAAACTGCATTTGTGGCAAATATTATGCGTGATACGCTGCCACATTGGCCCACGTTTGCGGAAGTATTTAAATCACCATATAATTTTATACAGTTTGTTGGTTTGAATAAAGCAGCAATAACGCCTATTCAAGCCGATCCTTGCTGCTTGAATCGTGGTCACTTATTGGATGCTTTGAATGTTGTGCTGGGTATTATAAAGCGTTGCACTTGGCCTGATGATCCTGATCGTGCTTCGCGTGGCGGCTTTGTTGTTGGTTTCACCGAGCATGGAAATCCGATTTGTCGCAATCCAGCCACACCACATGTCATTCCACTGCTACCACATATACTCGCATTGATGCGCGTACTCAACGAGCTTTATCGTCCACAAGCTTTGGCTTTGCTTTCAGCAGATTTTCGCAACGTCTATACTATGATGGAGCATGAGAAGAAGACTTTACTGGGCGTATTCTTACCACCTGCCGATCCATTAGATCCCAGCGTAAAAAAGTTGCCTACTACCGTTGAACGCATACAACAATTTATGTCACTGCTGTACGAAAGTTGCTATCATATGATGGGTTCGGCGGGTCCGTCACTGGGACGTGATCTCTATCAACTGCAGGGTATTGCTGATGCACTCATCAATAGCATTTTCGCCTCACTCGAAGATGTACCCGATTATCGCTTGCGTCCAATAGTGCGCGTCTTCTTCAAACCTTTTGTCTACTCTTGCCCGCCAGCCTTCTACGATACGGTGCTTGTGCCGATATTTGCACATTTGGCGCCATTCATGTGCTATCATTTGATACAACGTTGGACATATATTTCGTCGCTATACGAATCGGGTCAATTGAACGAAGAAACGAATGATACCCAGGAAGTGTTGGAGGATATGTTGAATCGTTCGTTGACACGCGAATATTTGGATGTGTTGAAAGTTGCACTGGTAGGTGCTGGCGCCGACAATGTACCAGCTGTGGGTAATGTTGCCGATGTGGCTATGGAGCCGGAAGAACATTCCATGGATGGCACAGCGCATACCCGCGCTGCACAATCTGCATTGCTATCGGATATCATTAGCGATTTGGGTGCTAAGCTATTGCGCAACGATGCCACCAGCAATTATATACTCATGACGCTTATGGCTGCGCTGTCTTGGCAAGATAGCGCCTGTAGCATGAAAGCGGTGAATGTTGTGGCGCCGGTAATGCGCTTCTTAGCTTCGAGCGATGTACAATTGATGGATCAAAATAAGGCTACCGCCGCATTCCATGCTGTATTGCAAGGTCTTCAAGTGCATGGCATGCATGAGGCTAATCAGGCGGGTCTCATTACACTTGGCGTGCAATTCTATGAGTTACTGCGTCCTAAATTTCCCATACTTAGTGATGTGCTGCGTAACATACCGAATGTAAATGCAGCTGATGTACAGAAATTTGATGAGAAAGTAAGCGTGGCTCCATTAAAGGGTAATAAGGTGGATAAAACAAAGAAAGATTTATTTAAAAAGATGACTGCACGCTTGGTGGGACGTAGCGTGAATCAAATGTTTAGTCGTCAAATAGAAATACTCAACTTGCCTCCAATGCAAGCGCCTGCGCGCAAACCACACGTGGACATTGTTGACATAACACAAAATGCGGGACTGGCGCAGCTGTTTCATGGTGCGGCGAAGTGACCAGTGGCTTCTGGAGCGGCAGTGCATGCAGCTGTTCAGCAAAGTGAGTATACTTCATAATATATACATTAGACTGGGACTTATAAAAGCATTTGTTTTTCTTTTTCAAAAATTATATTGATATTATTTATTAGGAAGGTGAAAAAAATTACTGTAAAAATTACATATCTTAATATTAGATTCTAGAGGTCTATCATCGTAGTTTTTATACCAATTATGAGGTGAAGTCTGTAAAATCTAAACTGGCGATGATGGACCTCTAGAGTTTAATATTAAGATCTGTAATTTCTACAGTAATTTTTTTCACCTTTCTGAAAAATAAAATTAATATAATTTGAAAAAAAAAATAAATTTTTTTATTTGGGTCGGTCTAATATGCATTATATATTTCAGTTAAGAGGTATTATAAGATAGAGTTGGGCCTTAACTGAATGAAAGTCGGAGTCCGGAATAGAATTCAGAGTCGATTCTGAAAACGAGATCAATTCCGGATTTATAGCCGAATAAAGGTTGAAAACCGGAATCGAATACTTGGTCCAGAATTAAATACTCGAAGTTGATTCTGAAAACTCGTTAAAAAACGGAACCATCGTGAAATAAAGGTGTTCCTGAATCGAATTCGAAGTCTAGTCCGAAAATGCGATCACAACCACACCAAACCTGAGTAATTAGAGTTCCGTAATCGATTCGAAGCCACGTGCAAAACAAAAACTTTAATTTGAGCCCGAAATGATGTTGATATAATCCCGAACTTTTACCCGAATTATTCAGAGATGATTCGACGCGGAAGTCATACTAAAATTTTATAAAGATTAATAAAAAAGTGTTCGTAAATGTTTTCGAAAAGCTCCTAAAAATTGCAATAACGAAAATTAAAGTACACCAAATTCAAAATGGAGCCAAAATTCGAGTTGAGTTCGAAAAATTAATTTTTCCAAAAAGAAATGGAATTTTTTCGTAATGGCAAAAAACTAACTTCGAAAGCTGAAATTGAAAATTGGAGTTACGAAATAAAAGAACAAACTGAATTCGAGCATACTTTTGAAAAGCTCCTAAAAAATTCCAAATTATTTCGGTATTGCAAAATTATTGCTTTATCGTTCCACCGTGTAGATAGCAATTTGACCGTTTGAGAACATTTATTTGATGGTATGTAAATCAGCCTTAACGCCGAAAATTTAATTTAAACTCGAAAATTTAGTTACCATGTAAAAAAATTTCGAATTTGACTTGCGTGAATGCAAACCTTATAAATATGAGTAAAATAGTATACATAAATATTTCTGAAAAGGTCTAGACAATTTGAGCTACGAAGTAGATAAAGCCGAATCCGGACAAAACTTTGAATCGTGTTGGAAATTGAGCTCCCGTGAATGTCTTTTTCTGAAAATACAAATGCAATTCTGATAATTTTCTAATAGTTGCTCATCTTCTCCCATTTCAGCTTGAATTTAAGACTTTGAAGGCAGTGTATTGAAGAAAAAAAAAACTTCGCCGCTCTGGTACAGCGCTACAAATGGAATTTTTGTTTTTAGAATTTTTATTAGTTATGTATTTCGTTGTAAAACCTAGTAATACGAAAAGAACTTTCTTGCAGCATAAACTACCATGTAAGTAATATAAATAATTATGTATACTATATCTACATTTATAGATATACAAACTGGAGGGAAATGAACCGATGTTTTGGGTTTGGTTTTCTAACTAATCTGCGAAATGCAATTGCGAAATTATTTTTCTAAGCTACGTATGAAGGATTTATAAATTTAATATATGTACAAGTATATATAAAACAATTTATATTAACATACTACTTACACATATGGACATACATATGTGAATGCTATGTTAATTTTAATTTTTGAGTTTTAAAAAAAATTGTTTCTATTTGCCAAAATTTGCATTGTTTTTATGAATATTTTATTAATATATATATTGTGTATGTAAGATTTCATTTAGAAATTTTGTTCGATCAAGATAGCTATTATATAAACGAATTGAATTATGAACGAAATAAAACGAATTGAGTTTAAGCCGAGGGAAATTTGAAGAGTTTGTAATGCGGCATTTAAATAGCACAGTACGTTGGCGTCTACTTTTTCTTTGACGGTGTCTAGCTCATCCCAGCAGCGAAACTTCAAACTACTCAGAAAGATACTAGCATGCAACTAGAATTTTTTGGCTGAACTCATACTAGTAAGAAAATATAAATTTTATATTAGTATACAACTAATTTTTTTTTATAATTCACAGATGCTTTTTCGTGATAGGGTAAATACAAATAGTCGCTGCTTTCTTAAGAATAAACATGAAAATAAGGATAAAATAAAGGGTAAGTCATGAAAATTCAGTGGCAAATTTGCATTTGGCTTCACCTTCCCTTCAAGAATCTTCTAACACGATAAAAATCCACCGAAAGAAAATTCATTACCGTGACGATTTAAACACCTGTAGAGTAATAATAAAAGAAGAGTCAAGAAAGCTTCTGTCTTTTCCTGGTAGAATTTGCAGATTTTCCTAAAACAAAGTAGTTGAAATTGTTTTTTACAGCTATGCATAGTGCAAAAGTTATCACACGGCAATTGCCCATTAAGGTTCTTGCTGGGCAATTCCAAATGTGGAACACAGGCAGGGTTGCTATTTAGAGGAACTGTTGATTGTATTGTTCGGCAAATGAGGTCAAATGTGATGGAATTCCAAATTTGGAAGATGAGATTTGTATGGAAAAAAGCGCCAAATTTATTGTTTCATCGTACTGACGTACTGATTCTGCTGAACGCTTTAGGCCCAGTTTTTCAGTACGTGTTAAAACTACAGTACGATATACAAACAGATGTTTTCTTTAGAAATCATGAAATCGATAAATTTCGTTACCTGATAGACCTCCATATATGGTAGATATTTAGGGCCATTCTCACCTTGACAGCGAACTGGGCGATTTCTGTCTATAAAGCCGTCGGCCAGGGGCTGTGTAATTCGATCGCAAAGAAATTTCTTTCGAATTTGGAAAATAAGTATGCGATTTGACTGCCATGAACCAAAAAGAGGAGATTGTGCCAAAAGCGATACCGTTAGAAAGAATTAGCCAGATTTGACAGAATCAGCTTATTGCTACGCCATGAGTTGACAGAGTATTGTCACCATACTACAATTTTACCGCTGGTGTGTTTAAAAAAAAACTGTGTTGTTGGGGCAACCGTGCAGTGTTGCAGTTGCAACGTGACGTCATGAACGGAAAAGGAAAAAAGGGGGAAAACGGGAAGGCATGGGCCAGATCATGAAAAGGCCCCAGACGTTGAAATATTGATTTGGTCCATACAGCAAAATTAAAAATGCTCATAGGGCCTATCAGCTATTCGGCCGGAACATGAAACTCGATACAAGTCGTGAAATTTATAGGAATTTGGCAGACATTTTCCCGTTCCGACCGAATAGCTGATAGACCATTTTATCCATAAATTTATAATTACATTGTTGATTTTTATTCATGTACAAGTTTATAATCAATAATTAAATTTTTGTATGGCCATTTTATAATTACACTGTACAATAGCCAAAAAATCCCAGAGGGTTTCTTATCGGTTTAGCTTTATAGTGTGTTGAACCCGAATCTGAAGTCAGAATTTTAAGATAATAACTTACTCTGCCCAATTTTTGCACTATGGAACATCTGTGTGTCGCCAAATATAAAAATCAAAATTAAATTATAATCCTTGACCCAAGAAAAATTGTTAAATTATAAAGAAACAAAATTACAAACCACCCTCTAAAAAGAAAACCGAACGTGAGCCGAAAAATCTGACTTCAGATTCAAATTCAGCACACGCAAAAGTTTCAGAAACCGTCGAGAAACCCGGTGGGATTTTCAAAAACTACAATTTTTTTTGTACAGTGTTATTAAATTTAAAATTTCGAATTTCAAAGAGGTTTACATACTTGAACATAAGCTAACAAATGGTTTTATATTTATATAAGGGCATTTTGAAACTTAAAACAGATTAAAATAATAACAAACTTTAATTGTCTTACTACTTAAAATCTAGATTAAGGCAAGACAAGTACTATACCAAACTTAACATAACCTAAAACATTGAAAAAAAATTGTTTTCATTAATAAACTTACTTCTTAAAAAAAATTAAAAGTAAAAAAGGAACAGCAGAAATTTATACTAACAGACCTTACATAATATTACGTTATATTAAATCTTAAAATCGAAATCGTTACATTATCGTAAAATGTATCTATCTAATATTTACAATACCAATTCCGAAATATTTTCGTCAGTCTCCACATCTGAATACTTATCATAAAAACATTTATTTTGAACATTAATTAAATTATTAATCAAATGACAATTTGAATTTATCGAAAAGGTTCAAGATACTTCCCTGCCAGGAAGTGCTATAACCATTGTGAATCTATACCAAGTGAATTCACTTGACGATAGACGTCAAAATTCCAAAATGAGTTTAACACCTGTTTGAGATTGTGGTTAATAACAAGTGTGATATCATAGACATAGTCGTGAAAACTTCAAAGTGAGTTTAGTCACCTGTTTTTAATTTCCTTTTTTGTCTCACTTCTTTACATCTTCCCATCTCTTTCTACCATTAGGTAAAAGATAGGAGACCGCCATGTTGATGTGTGCAGGATGTTAAACAACGCCATTTGCTTTTCTGTTATTCGGTGCTGGCGACATTTTAATATGTGTAGGATGTAAACAAACCGACATTTTAATGTGTGTTGTCAAAAGAAGAGTTCACACTTGGTATTGATACACAATGGCTATAACATTCAGTCAGCTGTGTAATCTTGCCTTTGAGAACTTGAAGGGAATTCGTGACGTAAATATAAAACTGCTAGTCGCCCGGTAACATTCGCCTCAAACTTAAAAATTAAGCGAATGTAAAAGAGAAGCGATTACTGTTTGCGACTTGATCCAAATTCGTTAGCCGGAAGTGTCAAAATTTGTAGGTGACAAGGACGAAAAATTTGATTTTGTGGTCATATTGGGATAATTTCAGGGTCATTTTGTGGACATTTTGGGGTTATTTTGTGGTCATTTTGAACTAAATTCGGGGATATTTTAGGGCCGCTTGCATAAAAGCTGATAACGACTAACCGGAGTTTAATTGACGTATTTTGTATGGTTAGCTCTCAAGTTAATCACCGATTAGGCTTAATCGGCTTTTATGCAAGTGGCCCTTAGGTGTTATTTTGTGGTCATTCTGGAGATATTTTTGAGTCATTTTGTGGTCATATTGGGATCATTTTGAATTTATTTTGGGGGTAATTTCGGGGATAATTTGTTGTTCTTAGTATCTAAACGGGCTAATTGATCGGAAACAGCTATTGTCATAGCTCTATTTCAAAATTTTCCTAAGTTTTTAACATGACAGTGAGAACAGAGCTATCACAAATATCACCATGCATTTTTTTGTCTTCATCTAATTTTTATTTAACTTTATCAATATTTTTTTTTTAATTTCTCTTATTCTTGCGGGCTTGCGGTCAGGTTTTTTTTTCATATCAAAGGAAACTAAAGGTTTCTTCTTTTTGTTATTACCAATATATTTCGGTCAACTACGGTAACCGTCCTCAGGTCAAAAATATTCCTTCCTGCTTAACGTCGAGTTGATCACTTCCAAGCCGGCAGGAAGAAGAATTGTTAAATAAAAGGAGTCACAAAAACAAATACTTTTAATTTCATTTAATTTTATTTGCTTTGACCTTGCAAAAATCATTGGATCATGTGTTCCAATTTTGTGTTATTACAGTACTTCAATTGTAATCCTTTGCAAGGCCTTAGCGGACCATATTCATCTTATTGAAAGACGATCATTGCTCATGATTATATTTGGAGCACTTTGATATTTAAATTGGAGTACTCTTTAGATATCGAATTGAGTACTCTCGCTTTTGGTTATTATTACGATTATTAATTATTATTAATTTAATCTTCACTCTTTATTTAATTTCATTTCATTTTATTTGATTTAATTAAATTTTGTACTATTATTTTATTTTATTTTAACTATCTAAACGCACCATAATGAATTTGAGCAAACCTTTATCGATTTGGCCCCTTTTGCCATGTGAACTTATCGATAACATTCAACTTCCGCTTCCGGCTGTCACTAAAGCCCCAGTTACATACAAATTTGAGAAACTTTGACAGATGCGCGCCTCGTTTTTGAGCATTTACCAAAATCTCGCTGTAATTGGGGCTTTAACAATACAAAGTTCACAAAATTTCTTGAGTGTTTTTCTATTAGTACCTATGTATAAGCGAAAATCTTATAGACTAAAATAAGTATTTAACAAAAGTGTACAAATATATATACAGAAACTTGCAAGTAAAATTCCACACAGGTAAATGTGCGCCAAGAAATTATGTAGCAACAATGCTTAACGCCCCTACACCTACACCAATGTCGATAGTTCATGCAGCGATGGGCTTGTTATATTGCTCATATCTAGCGCACCTGGCAAACCCGGACTGACTGAACCGCTAGCTTCACGCGCACTCAATGTTAAACAACCACCACCATTGGTTAATTGTGGCGGCAAAGGCAGAGGTTTTGGCGTGGGTGGCGTTGCTGTCGATGGACGTATGAGAAATGATGAATTGAGCGCTCCAGCTGAGAGTAGTGCATTGAAACTGCCATGTGAATGATTTGGCGAGACCGGTGTTACGGAAGTCGGATGTAAAGTGGTTATGCCACCCAATTGTGTTTGTGCCTGCGACTGCGGTTGCGCATGTGTGCTATGCATGTGTGAGTGCTGCATATAAGTGGGTGCATAACTCATATAGTGCGTATGATGAGGGCTGTTGAGAAATTGTGCAGGCGGTGTTAGTGCACCAATGTGTGATATCATATTAAGTGGTGGACTACGATAGCTAACTGTTTTCTCCTTTTGCCAAATGAAAACATTATGGACCATTGCGCCACCGCAAAAGACAATGCCAATGCCGATTAGAACGCTGGTTATAATGGCTGGTGTCGAATGGAAATGGTTAAAGGTGTAGAGTATGATGCCTAAAAGGTGCATAAATAAGAGAGAAAAAAAGTTAAATATTGTTCAAAGTAACTAGAGTAGAGGCTAACTAACCCGTTAAAAAAATCGGTATGGATATGAAAAACCCGCCAACAGCACAGGTGCGGCTTGCACTCGATTTCTCCAAATATTTATTATCTCTAAAAGTAAAGGGGAGCATTTAATTAAGCATTTAAATAAGCAATTACAATTGAACTACATATTTAACCAATTTGGATAGCGTTTGCACCGCTCACTCGTTCACTTACCTGCCATCAAACATTGGCGATCGCAGCAATTTCACAGCGAATAAAAACTGTATCGCACATACCAGCAGACAACAGAGATTTAGCGATAAAGAAAGTGCACAAAGCGCCAATGTGACATCGTAGACAATTACAAAATCATCAGCTGAGCTGCGCGTCAAAGCGTCTTCACGGGCATTTGGTGAAATTTTCAATAGGAAAATTAACGATAATAAAGCTAAAAGGAGCGAAACTGAAATTAAATAAAAAGAAATTCGTGCCATTATAATGCAGGTAATTAACTACAAATGAGGATTTACAACGTAAATATGTATAGTATGGTGGGCCAGAAAAAAATCGATTTTCGTTTTTATTTTCGAAAGACATACAGAAAATCAAATTCCTATCGATTGACCCCCTTAATCGTTTCCAATCGCGACCAAAATTTGGTAAGTGATACAATATAAATAAGAACCACCGTAATGTATAAAGCATAGTGCTAGAGGGTGCTAGAAGGCGAGATTATGGTAGATGTAAGCTAGCGGCTGAGATGAGAAAAAATTGCAGGTAATAAACTACAAATGAGGATTTACAATGTAAATAGGTATAGTAGGGTGGGCCAGAAAAAAAAACGATTTTCTTTTTTTTCGAATGACATACAGAAAATCAAATTCCTATTGATTTTGAGTATTAGATAAAAAAGAAAAATTGTTTTAATTTTTTGAGTCTCTATAGCGCAATCTGAAATGCGACACGACTTAATCGTTTCCAATCGTCACCAAAATTTGTGTTTGATATCTCCGGCTATATTACGATCGATCTAGGGCTTGAGCCTTTGAAAATATTATGATAAAATTGTCTCCCTATAAATAAGGACCACCCTAATGTATAAAGATAGTGGTCGATAGAAACTAGGGGACAGTCGATCGGGAGTGCTTAACGGCGTACAAGTAATTTATATGCCAGAGTGATGTTGGTCGGATCACCTATTCAACATATTTTATTATAACTTTAAACGAGCTAAACTTGATATTTGTTTATTTTATCTCGGGAACCGCTTGAGAGATAGTATTGTGGATTCTAAGACAATCCTCTTGGGGAATGCCACTTGGGGGGTTTACAGGGTTGCCACCTAATTCAATTTTTTTTTTTTAATTATGCAGCAAGATATTCCAATATGGGTATCAAATGAAAGGTATTTTCGGCGACATGCCCACTAAGTATGGTTGGCACCCAGGATTGCCACCTTACCATAGTATATTTGTGCATCCGGTACTATCTCGAACACCGCTTGACCGATTGGAAAGAAATTTGGCATAGAGATAGTATTGTGGATTTTAAGATTATCCACTTGGGGATTTGTCACCTGGGGGGTTTACAGGGTTGCCACATAGTTCAATTTTTTTAAATTATGGAGCAAGTTATGACAATATGGGTATGAAATGAAAGGTATTTTTGCGGACATACCAACTAAAATATTTTCAAGTAGGGTTGCCGCCCAGGGCTACCATTTTACCGTTTTGTATTTGTATATTTTGGGATCATATTTTGTTACGTTAAGATCATTTAGGGGTCACTTTGGGATAATTTTGGGTACATTTTGGAATCATTTTGGGATAATTTTTGGTTCGTTTTGGGTTCAATTTCGGATCATTTTGGGAATATTTAAGTGTCTTTTTGGATCGTTTTGGAATCATTTTAGGATTATTTTAGGGTCATTTTGGGATCGTTTTGGGTAAGTAAAATTAGCTCTTAATAGATAGCACCGAGCAACCTCGGTCACCCAGGTACATACTACAAATATAATTACCTAAACATAAAAGTCCCAAACTAGTTAATGCCTCTCTCGGTCCAGGTCCATGTTTCGATTGATTTATCAATACACCATTCGTGAGATTGTGGCAATTACTATAATTATGATTATTATAATGGGTACCATTAAGATTACTATTATTATGATTATTTGTATTATTGTTTATTGTGCCGCCACCGGTAACGTTATGAGTACTATTATTGGCATTGTTATTATTATTGTTAATGGAAGAAAGTATATGCTGATTTGTGTACGTATGTAAATTATTGCCAATGCCATTCGGCGTGAGTGGTGTCACCGGCGTCGTTGTTGTCGTATTCGTTGCACCGCTTGGTGTTAACGGTGTGACAGCATTCGTCGTTGTGCCTCCCGACAGCGGTGTAGATGCAATATTTAATAGGGTTGGTATGCGGTGCCCTCCATTCGCTGTCGCCGATGTCGTAGACGTTTGCAATGCATTCTGGGTAGCACTCAATGTGGATATATTTAATGGCTGTGGCGGTCGCAAATGTATGCTACGATTAGTGGCTGTCGTACTATTGGCGTTATTTGAATTATTTCGTAGTTGACCATTAGCTGGTCCTGCACCGCCTCCTCCTCCTCCACCACCACCACCGGCGTTCGAGGTATGCTTTAACATTGAACTTGGTTGAATGTTTTAATCGTGATCTGGTTGGCGGGGTGTGTGTTTAGAAGCCTTGTTGCAGTTTAATTACATTTTGATAAACGCCGTCGCTTTGAAGAGCTCTGGAAGAGATAAGAGAGACTTTATTAAAAGTGCTATTAAAGCTAGGGAAGGCAATCTTGATTGGTTTATTATATTTTCTAGGCTACAAAGCCTCAGCTTAAGAATGCAAACAGTACTTGGAGCTCAGCGAGCGTTCTTCTATGCGGTTTAGAGTTAATTTTGGAAATAACAGGGAGAAGGAGAAGCGAGAGGACTCATGAATAAGTACCTATAGCGAAATGATCAGGTCCATGAGCTGAGTAATGTCCGTCGGACCGTCCGCCCGTCTACCTGTGTGAACGCAAATCAGTCCTTCAGTTTCCAAAACATAAATTTATTTCAGAGTTTTTTCCAGCAACGCTGTCTGAAAATTTGTTTCAAAAACAACCCCTTCCCTGCTAGACAGTGTTTTGACATTCATTCAGCTTTGTAATGTTGCCTTTGAGAACGTGATAGAAAATCGTGATGTAAATATAAAACAGCTGATATTTACATCACGATTTTCTATCACGTTTCCAAAGGCAACATTACAAAGCTGACTGAATGTCAAAAGACTGTCTAGCAGGGTTCTCAGCTAAAAATGTATTGAATTTTCGTTCAGATAGGCCGTTCGTATTTTTTTTTGGATTTCGGGTCCGGCACGATCACGACACGAAATCGCTTTTTCAAACACAAGCACATGGACACAAGCGTGCGTGTTTCGTGTCACGGTCAAAAACATGCACGACGCCCACCTCTAGTTCAGAGAGGTTATTTCGAATACTCCTTTCCAAAATAAGCTTTCCAAAATCATTTCTACAAGAAGATGATCTTTGTAGCAAGAGTTTGATAAAAATATAATAACCCATTGTTTTCCGCATTTGTTAACACCTGGCTCATATACAATTCAGATTAATTTCGCAAAATACATTCCCACTAAGCATGCAACTATTGTAAGATTTGCTGATTAACGTGCTCCACAGCGATTACCGTAAGCTCGAGATGATCGGTATAATGAGTCTATGTTGCTGTCATCTATACCATTCGCATAATAAAGTTTGCGACAGTTGCTTGTTCCAAAGAGTGGAAAACAAAAAAATGCACCTAAATGAATTAACCCAGTGGTGCACAGGGTTGGGAGCATTGTGTATCAGTACAAGTGTGTAAAGTTCTGCATAGACGTAAAAACTTCAAAGTAAGTTTAGTCACCTGTTTTTAATTTCCTTTTTGTCTCACTTCTTTCCATCTTCCCTTCTCTTTCTGCCATTAGGTAAAAAAAGGAGACTGATACACAGTGGTCCAACAGGGTTCAAAATTACCTAGGGGTCACAAAACTAAACCGATTTGAAAAATTTAAACGGGGTTTTGCTAACAAAATGAAAAAAATGCTCAAATTTTACAAATTTGTTACACAGTGTAATTTTTTTTAAACAAAAATTAGGAAAACGCGCTTCCACAAATCCTTGCATCTCATTTTGTTAACAGAACCCCGTTTAATTTTTTTAAATCGGTTAAGTTTTGTGCTCTCTAGGTGATTTAAGCGAAAAAGAGGGGTTTTGCTCCTAACTCAAAATTATGGGGGCGAAAAAAATTTTGAGTATGAAGTTTTTTACACTTGAAAGGACATGCATTTCATGGAAGAGACGTAAACAAAATTCAAAAATTTTGGGAAATTTGTTATATAGTGTAATTTGTGTAAAACAAAAATTAAAAAAAAATCCTTCGCCAATCCTTGCATTTCATTATGTTAACAGAACCAATTTTAAATTTTTCCAACCGATAGTTTTGTGACCTCTAGGGCTCACTTGCATCTAGCAATACATCGCTAAAAATTTCATTCAATTCTATACAGCGGCTTTTGAGTGATGTGTGAACAAACATACTGACAGACAGACAAAAATTCTAAAAATCGCTGCTTTGCCCTTATTACTTCGAGTTTTGTAAAGAAGTGCAAACAGAAATTATTTCCGTAGTATGACATAGTGGTGAAAAACTTGTCGTGTCCGAATGACACTTGTGTGCGCCACTGAAATAGGCATATTCATGAATGAGAACTCTGTGTGAATAACCATTGCAGGAGTACATATTTATATGTAAGTGCATGCCTGTTCAGTTAAATAACTACCTGTTGCTGTGTCTTTTGTTTGCTCTTCTTCTTCTTTCTCTTCAACTTTCTTTCATCAAAAACTAACCATGATCTTGTGCCAACCTTGTAAGGCCTTTCGCTGTATGCATGTTGTTGTATAGAAAATGTGTTTTGTTTTTGTTGCATTATTATTTTCCTTATGCTGTTTTTCCTGCTTCCCAACTGCTATGTTAGCCCTAGTGTCGCTTAGATTGCTTGTGCATTTATTGTGTGCAATGCTTTCGGTTTTTTGAACTCGCGAAGGCAAATGCATTTTTCTTGAGAGCATCATTTGTTGTTAGTACCTAGCAGTGGATTGAGTTTATACGGGCTGTGAACGGTTATGTTGTTGCTGATTTAATGCAAATTGCTTTCACGTGCAATTTGTTCATTTAATTGCTTTGTAGCGTTTTCTTCCCATTGAATATTTATTTCTCATAGCTTTGATCCAGTAATTACAATTTTAAGAATTTGATTTCCCATTTTTCACATCTTTTCTTGGAAGAAGTTCTTGTCCCAAAGTGAAAGTTAAAGCATCACTTTTTTACTCACGTCGCCTCCTGAAATGGTTTCTAGAAAGCTTCTTCTTTCAGATGACGTTTGGAATACTCTCTAACCACTGTGGGAGCATTCCAAAATTATTTCCGCCATAAACATTTTCTAAACGAATTCCAAGAAAACTGACAGTTTCTAAAGAAATGGGATCAGATCGATCAGATGGTATTGAGTCTACTCCGTGAGATGTCGTTGAGGGCCTGCCATTGCTCTTTGGGATGTTACATTGTCCCCGATCCCTTCGTAATGCTTACGTGAATGTATCCTTACTTTGCGTGGAGCCTTATCTTCTTTCACCAATTGCTTGTTAGGATGCCACCCTGCGGGTTAGGGGTTTATATTACCCCGAGGTAGGTATACCTGTCGTAAGACGCAACTAAAATCTACTTCGACCCCAGTTAGGGGTCAACGAAATCGTTCCCAAGGCAATCAGGCTAGCACCACGGTGTGAACCAGAACGTACCGGATTCATATACCGCAACAGACTGCCAAGCGCTCCCACTTAAAAAAAAAATGTAGGGCGACAATATAAATATAGGTTATTATAACCTCTAAATCGATTTTTGTGCCGAGCTTCCAATTTGTGGTGTGTTGCATTTTCAAACAAATTTGCGGGACCTACAGTTTTTTTGCCGACTCCGAACGGCACCTGCAATGCAGATGAATTTTTACTGAGAAGCTTTTTATGGCGTAGACTCAAAACATTACAATCTAGTTTGGTACGTTAGGACCCATTTCATTGTTACAACAAAAATATGCTACGGTTTGCAAGAAAAAAAATCCGGATAGGATCGAGGGATACCTCTATATGTATTTTGAAACAGAGCTCATCAAAGGACGATTGTACAGTCTGCGTGGGAACTAATCAAGACGCCCTCTACGGGAAAAGAGAGTGCACATAGAACACCATCCGGTGACAATCCGTTTTTAATAATATATATTTTAATCGCAGGTTGCTGAACCCCATAGACGATCACTTACCGGCCGGGTAATATCAGAATACGTGGCCAGCAACATTTCTTTGTCCTTTCCCCCAAGTCCTGCCGGGAAGTGAGTTGAAGGTATGGTCGCGACTTTGTAGCTTTGTGATTATAAGCTGGTTTTCATTAGGTCAAATGGTTTCAAATTTTATCGAGTTTATCGAGATTTGGTTGCTTATTTCAAAAACGTAGATAGAATTTGTCAATATTTCGGCTAATGACAACCAGATTTATGCGAAGGTGAGACTGTAACACCTTCATTTCACGAGGTAAATAGAACCCCTGCGGCTCAGGAGAAAACCTGGAACGGTCGAGGTGGTTACTGTGAATCCTAGTACAGAGCTCATCTATGAAGGAGCCCTTGTCCGCTATCATAATTGTGTAGTGGTAGAAATAAGCAACTTACACCACAACTTAAATTGGACATTGTCCACCTTTCAAAAAATTTTAAAACACTTCTTTGTACTTCAAACCTTGGATTGGTTTCGGACCCATGTATATATACTCCACTCACACGAGTTAAAAATATATGCACGTGTTTAAACAGATATTTTTGCTTAATGTTGACTATACGAACAAATATTTATGTACCTACATACGTTATTCTCTAGCACACAATACGTCCGCAACACCTGTCCATTGGCCACCCTCGCGTAACGCGCGAACCGCCCCTAAAAACAAACCACAAGCACTCCACATGTTTGAATGTCTCTGAGAACAAGAAAACATTCTGTGGTTTTGAATAAACACAAACAAAAAAAAAAAAAAAACAAGTAAGGAAAGGGATGTGCCGAAGGCTTCATACCTTTCATGAATATCGATTTTCGCTTCAGGTTCCTGGGGGCGGTGTGAAAAATTGGTTCAATCTTACCGATTTTTTACATAAATATTTCACAAAATTTCACGTCGCTACCAAGGCGAGTTCATGTATAAATTCGCCTTGGTCCCTACCTGTTTATCTACAGGAGTTATAACAAAAAATCGATTTATCGAAACAATCGATTGTATCGGGGCTATGTGTAAAACTAATCCGATCTCATTGATTTTTCACATTGATATTGCACACATGCAAAAATAGGGACAGTTATAAAATGTCAAATTCCTACCTGCTTACTTACAGGAGTTATAGCCCAAAGCCCGTTTATCGGAACAATCGATTGTATGGGAGCTTCACGTAATATCGGTCCGATCTTGCTGGTTCCGACAAATGATTAATCCCACATGAAATGGAGGCTACACACCAATTTCGTTCAAGCAGACAGACCCACGGACGGAGGGGCGCACAGACGGACATGTATGGCTGTATCTCTTCTTCTTCTCATACTCACAAACATCGAACCAAAGTTATAACACCATTTCATGTTCATGAAAGGTATAAAAACAGGTGAAAAGGAAGTTCTACGTTTCAGCTGTGCGCTACGAACACACTAGCCTTAAGAAAGAATTGCATTCTAAGCTAACTTTTGGTGGATGTAAATTTATGTATAAAACTATATTTTTATGTATGTAAGTAGTTACAATTGTCATAATAATAGTCTGTCCACATATGCCGGTTTAGCTGGTTCCATTAGCACGCTCGCATTTATAACGGCTGTTTCATGAGGCAATGCATTAAGCGCCACGCGCTCAATTTGCTCTGCATAAGGCGTAACGTGTATTCTTTCTTTGGCGCAAACTGTATTTTTTGGATTTGTTTTTAACTTTCGCGCTTTGTGGTACTCTTTCTCTACACCCTTTTTCGCGTTTTTTTTGTCGACATTTTGTTGTTATCACTTTTTTGCAATGGCAAACAGTTGGTGTTGTTTAGGGGAGTCTTACCGATGGGGGGGTCTTTCGACGGATATGGATCCGGTGTTAGCAACATTCATCACCCCTGGAGGATTTTTTCCATTGTATCAAAGCACGTCGGTTATCAACTTTTAGCTCTACCTGACTTTTCGAACTCAGTTAGGGACTCCCCTGCATCTATCCCAAAATCGAATGTTAATAGGAAAACTGTATGGGATAGAACCTTTTTATTTCAGTTGGGTTTTCATTCCGTATAGAGCTCGTACAGTTCTACCTTCAACGGAAAGTTCCAATACTCCAAAATAAATCTCATCTTCCTTCGAAACTGTCCCTGATGATAAGGGACTTATAGAGCGTGATATTTGTACGTCGATAGGTGAGTTTACTTCACATTTGCCCTTGTCAGTGACTTTTGGACGAGGTAGAGAGCATTAGGTCAACTTTAACATATTCGAACGAAGTGCGAAATATGCTCGAGAGGAATGCCAGGAATAATGTCCGAAATATTAGCCAGAATTTGGGAGGATTACAAGAGTATTAGCGACCAGGCGAAATTTCTTCGAGCACGGAAACTAACTGTAAGTCGAAACACCAATAGAGTTCAACCCATTAACAACCAGCTCAGTCGAAGCCTCCACAGTGCTCATCTGTGAAGTTCGGGTGCGAATAGGAAACCCCATTTGAACGGAGCTCCTTTCTACCTTCGCATATGATGACCCAGGCAGCGGAGGCATTGGGTTAAAATAATTCTATACACCTGAAAGTGTACTATCGTAGACAAACTGATTGGACCTTATCAGTGTGGCTTTAGTCCGGTTAAGTCTACCATCAGCCAGATTTTCACGATAAGCCATGATAAAAGAATCGGCACACACCATCTCTTTGTCAATTTCACATCCACGTTTGACAGCGCAAAACGAAGTTGCCTGTATGCCACCATGTCTGAATTTGACTAACCTGCAAAGCTTATACGGCTTTGCCAAATGACGTTGATCAATACCAACAGCTCTCTGAGCAATTCGAAACCAATCAAGGCTTCAGACAGGCCGACTCCCTTTCGTGCGATTTCTTCAATCTGATGCTGGAACAGATAATTCGAGCAACAGAGCTAAACCGCAATGGTTCAAACTATTTCAAGAGTGTGCAATTGCTGGCCTATGCCGATGATATTGATATCATTGACCTTATCAACCACGTCGTAGGCGCTGCCCGTTTCTGGATAAAGAAGCAAAAAAATGGGGTTGGTCATCAAAGAAAAAATCGGCGCGCCTGCGGCTTGGCAGCCACGTCACCGTTGATAGTAACAAATGTGAGGGACTTTGTCTATTTGGCAACCAGCCATAACACCGAAAATAATGTCAGTCTAGAAGTGCTACTTCGGACTGACCCTGCGGGTTAGGGGTTTGGAATGTGCCCGAGTTAGGTATGCCGGTCGTAAGAGGCGACCAAAATCCAAGAAATCGTTCCAAGACAGTCGGGCAGTACAGTAAGGTACCGGACCGTACCGAATTCATACGGCAAAGAACTGTCAACACCGTACAACCCCTGCCCGGTCTGTCACGTAACTTTTTATAAGGTGATCTTCCGACTAGGCAGGGCAAAGTATGGCTACAACAACAACAACAACAACATAAAGTCCTCTCTCGAAGAACAAGAATAACGCTCTATAAATCGCTCACCATACCTATCCAAGAGAAGATGAGATGGCCCTTGAAGAGAGAGAGAAAAGTTCTCCGGAAGTTTTATGGAACTTCCCGTGAAGCCCGGCGAGTATCGAAGGAGGTTTAACCATGAGCTGTACGAGCTTTACGCAGATCTGATCATAGTCAGCGAATTAAAGCCCAAAGCTCCGCTACGCTACTGGAAAGAGCAGAGATATTGGTTGCTCTTCAGGGCATACTCGTACATATCGCACAGTGGGTTTGAAGCATGTGTGGCTTTCTCAACAACCCTAGATGGCATAAAAAGTGGTACTTATGTACTTCTGCCTCCGTAACCATCTCGTAACTTGATGGTTGGCCTTGCCCACGAAACGATGTTTTATCCCCTTGGGTTCAAAGCTTCTCTTTATGGTTCGTCGGTTGGGACAATGCTTTTAAGGTTGGCACACATGTCCCCACCAGCAAAAAAAAAGACCTACAGTTTCCCATAATCCTGATCCATATTCACTATTCAGAATACCACTCGAATATATATTTAGGTACTCCTCATACGAATTTCATCCCAATCAAAAGATTCAACTACAAACGCTACCGCTCTATTTAAATATCAGTTTCAATAACTGACCGTTGGTCATTTAAAACAAATTCCCACCACAGCTTCAGCAGAAATTTATCTAAATGGCAAAGCATGTGTTGTTTTTATTTTGATAAAGCAAAGATGACTGGTTCTACGGGATCTTTCTACTTGTCTCGTCTCTTTGCCTTTTATTCTCATTTGTTTTTTATATTGTTTTTGTTTTCGCTGAGTTTTTTAAATCTTTGAATTGCGCCTTAGCGTTTGTTGAATCACTTCTGTTGCAGGGGTATTCCAATGATCTTCATCATCATCGCTGTTCAGAACTTGTTTGCGATGTTGAGAATGTTGAGCATGCGATCCGCTGCCTGTTGTAACATTGATTTTGCTTGACTCTTATTAACATGTTTTCGAAGTAATGACAAAGTTTTACAGGTTGTAAGTTTTTTCATGCTAGTCTTTTTGTTGCTTTAAAAAAATTTGTAATTTGTTTATATGGACATGAGAAGCTGATTTCTGTTTTTCGTTATCAAACCAGAATTGAAGCTTAGAAATGATGACATACAAAAATCGATTATGACATATGGGTGTGACGACTTTGAATTTGAATAAGCTAGCACTCTTGTAAATATTAATGAACGAGACTTTCGGAAATCGTTGCAGGCGTTAAATTAACCTAAAAGATATAGTTTCTTCCTACCATCAGGTGCCCCGATATTAATGGCGGTATTTCCATTTACACTGACGGCTCGAAGCTAGACACTCACGCCCTAAGAAGGAGGGAAATCTCCATATTAATAGGTGGTCTAACTGGGCACTGCCTTATTGGTAGGCACGTAGAAAGGCTAGCTACCGACGATGCTGTAGGAGCTGCAAAGATGATGAAGAAGAGGAAACGGTGAAGCACCTCATCTGCAACTGCCCGGCATTAAGCGGCGCGAGAACGCGCTTTCTGGAAGTTCCCTTCCTGGATAACCTACGCCAGATAGCGGAGCTGGATATAAAGGAATTCAGGTACCCCGACTTTTATTCCTTTTTAAATAAAAGTCCAGAGGAAAAAGTTATTTCTGGACTTTTACTCTTATCCGGAAAAAAATAATCGGACAACCCGGACTTTTATTTTTTCTCGCCAGCAATAAGTTATCTTTGTCCTTTTATTTTTTAAGGACAGAATAAACGTTTTCTCAAATATCTTCCTCTTTCATATGATACCAAATTTATTTAATTTGGATAAGCGGTTCCGAAGATATTTGAGAGGACTTTTATTCTGTCCTCAAAAAATAAAAGGACAAAGATAACTTTTATTGCTGGCGAGAAAAAATAAAATTCCGGATTTTTAAGTTACCCAGGTAGAAAATAATCTAGGAAAATCTATTCTTAATCTAGGCGCTGGCTAGATTTTCCTACAATAGACAATTCTGCTTTGGGCCTGCCAGGGCTCTGGAATGGAAAGCGTATGTTTTTCAATTTACGGTCAATTTATAGTAAATTCTGTAAGGGGGCTGCCTAGTTTTGCGTACCTTGCACCTGTTCAGTATTTCCAATCCAGGGCCTGAATATTTTTTCTATATTGTGGCGGCCTAGTTTTTCCAATCCAGCGCCAGGATAGTTTTTCCACGAATATAAAATTTAATTCAAGTTGTTCATTTGCCGAAAATATTTCAATGATTGGAATAACCCAATGGACAGAGAAGACGAATTGGATGTAAAGGTGTCCGGGTTCAATGCTGCCTGAAAGGCATTGCCTTGGAAAAACTAGGCAGGGCCTAGATTTGCATCAGGCCCTTTATTAAAAAACATTAACAAACAGATAAGGGCCTGCGTAAACTTTCCTTGGCAAGCCCATGATTTTGAAAGGGAAAATCTAGCCAGGCCCTGAGCTAAATTTAACAGATTTTCTAACCGGGTATTATCGGACTTTTTTCAAAAAAGCCATGAAAATTAATTGCGGCCAGGATTTTGATCCTGGAAGTCCTGGGATGACAAAAAACATAATAATTTTCTTCAGGAACAATATCTAACCCCGGACTTTTATGAGATCGAAAAAAAAAATAACTTTTATTTTCCGTCCCTGAAGGAATTGATGGCCTTCATAATAGATGACTTTGTGGTTCGAGGAGGAGTAACGGTGTCGATGTAGGAGTGACAGTCCCGGGATTCTGCTATGTGGATAATCCCAACAAATCAGGTATTTTCCATATTGCCGGGTTCCGGGACTGACTTTCCTTGTGTTGGTGGTATCACTACGGGCCTTTCAAAACTGGCCTAAAAATTGTCTCCCTACAAATAAGGACCATCCTAATGGACATACTAAATCTACGTGCGGTCCACTTTATTCTACCTAATTAAATTTGCGTAGGTATTATTTGACCTTTAGCATGGTGTTTTTTTTTTTGTGAGACAGTTAATCCCTTTCACGCTTCATTAAAACTGGCGTCTACACTTCAACTATGAACCACTGTATGAATTCTTACCTGCCGAAATGATTGTTCCCATTTTGCATGCAACAGGTAGTTCGGGGCTAGCAGAAATTCTCTTATTGCTTACTTGTTGTGTTTGAAAAGATTTGTTTGTACGTATGTATGTATGTTTGTATGCATGCAAATATTTCACTTTGCTTCTTTTTTAACACTTTTGCTTTTCAAATATTTGTTTTAAATTCATTTATGTATGAATATTACTTCACAATTCACTATCATGCATTTAACGGGTTAATATATGCGAACATATGCAACCAAACCATATACGTTAATTATTATCGATAACAATCACTGCACATCTCAGTTTCCGCCATTTTTGTAACGTTATCTTTAAAGAAAAAACTGTGCGCGTTCGCCGAAAAGTCGTTATTTGCAAAAGAATAGGAATGTAGTTTTCACAAAAATTGCAAATTAAATCGCGTCTGCGTGTTTATATCCAAATTGGCAAATATATAAGTAGTGGTTCCCGTTCATTGACTTTATTATGCTGCAAGCAATGCGGATATCGCCTGCCAATTTTACACAGCAATTTTTGTTTATTTTTGGAGCTATTTTTTCGCAGTAAGTATGCAAGATATTAAATTTAGCAATGCCTAATACCAAAAATGTAATAGATATAAGGCTTGTGAGTATAGACTAAACTGCCAGCATCAAAAAAATTTAAGCACAGCAATTCACAAATTTCAGCCTAAACGAGCACACATCGAACATTTTTGAGATATTTTCAAAGTAGCACATAAAAATGCATTCGCCTTTTTTGCTGATTTTACATTTTTGGCAATTTCATGCTTTGCAGCTTCCACACGTTGGGTGAGAGAAAACACAGTACAAAGGGGGCGCAACACAAAAAAAAAAAACAGGTAGCACGCGTGAAATACTCGGCGTGTCAGCAAAAGTATCAGTAACCGTCTTTTTATTTATTTGAAATAAGCGTAGCGACTAGCGTGAAAATTTGAGCTGCACAGCGACGACGACGATGACGACGACTCTCGATGACGTTCTCAACCTGACTGACTGCGGGAGTGGCGAATGGCATATAGCAAAGCAAAGCCAAAACCCACCAACCAGCCAATATACTCCAAACAAGTCCATTTCAAATACAAAAAAAAGTAAAAGAAAATAAAATAAAAACAAATTCAAATGAAACTTGTAAAGGCAGATGTGCAAAGGCACAAAAACAAAGAAAAAAAAAAAAAAAAAAAAAACACAAAACTGTTGGTAATTGTATCTGCGCCTTTGCCGCTGAATGGGAATTGTATGAAATATACAAATATATGAACCTGATCAACCGACAACAACAAACAAAGCAACAACAACGTTAAATGTACATCAACGCTTTGAAATTGTTGTAGTTGCAGGGCCACATTCCTATCCTTGGTATGGGCTTGTGGTCGTTGCTGCATACACATCTGTACTGTCTTGTTTTTATATACCCTTCATAAAAATGAAATTTATGGCTAAGTGGAGGATCGATTGCTAGTGTGAGAATCCACTAGTGTTTTTAAAATCTGTCGCAGAATACCCATAAACGTTAGATTTTTCATACCATACATATGTCACTAGAACTAATCAGAAACAGAACTGACAGAAATTCGGCAAGTAGTTAAACGAGATTAATCTTACACAACTCCATACAATTGAAATATAAGGAAAAGGGGGGCGTGGCAACTCCAATATAAACCGGATTTTTCAACTCCCCAGAATAATTTAATATAGTGGCAAGAAGCGAAGCATTTCCCTTGCAAATCGAATTTTTTATAGTGTATATTTCTGGAAGTATTAATGATGTCAGAAGTCTCCAATAACTCCAGAAAAATTGAGTTGACGGGAGTAAGGGGCGTGGCACCTTCCTTGCATTCGGATTTTTCATAGTGTGCATAGCTCTGGAAGTATATATGCTACACGACTCAAAATCGAAACGAAAGATAAGGAAAGAGGTGCTCTTGCGGGTTAGAAGACAGAAGCCCGAGACAGGCATAGCTGTGTTGTTGTTGTAGCAGTAATTCGCCGTCTAAACGAAAAATCTACTTATAAAAAGATACGTGATGTGTCAGACAGGATTGTACTGATGTTTACAGTCCTTTTCCGGATATTAAACCGGTACCTTCCGGTGAATAGCACCCTGTGATACTAGCCCGACTGTCTTGGGAACGATTTCGTTGACCCCGTAGCTGGGGTCGAAGTGGATTTTATTTTATTTGCCTCTGGGATCATCTGACGTGGGCTACGCCCAGCTTCTACACCATTCACGAGGATTGGTATGTTAGAGACTTGAATACCGACTTAAAGTTCAAACTTTAGGAACATTTGCTATCGAAGCAATCAGTATTGTGGGTGGCGCAATGTGGACTACGCCGTCCGTGATTGAGCTAAATTATAAATTACTCTAACAAATTATAGTTTGCTCTTATATATGAAGGGTATAACTTTGTTGGCATAGCCGAAGACGGTCGACGCTTTAGGTACTTAGGTAATATTGTTGTTGTTGCAGCTATCAATTATACTTGTTGTCAAACGTTGTGGCTCCTTCATTGCATGTTTGTGGCACGTTCCCTTGCCGGCACCAACATCACCACCGTCGCCACCGCCTTCAACAGCTGGTGGTTTTTTACAGCCGTCTACCCAACATTTATATCGAATTTCCCTCTAAAACCACCATCACTATACAAATGCATACCTCATGCCACTAGCGCGCGTACCAATCACCAAATACTAGAATACTATTCTTATCCTGTGGTTAGAAGCCTTCTTCGCGTTCAGCCAGTTCATTTTCAGACTGAAACTCGCGCTCTCAAAAGCGTCCATGTGTGATGGGCAATTCACCATTACTCCTACCTTTCCGATCTTCCTTTCACGCAACAAACACAAACGTTGTTGTTTGGTAAATAAAAGCCTCGACATTCTTGCAAATCTTGTCGCAACCGGTTGGCCAATGTATTGTACTCGGGTTTGCCTTCATATATGTATGTATGTACGGATAGGTATGTATGTACATATGCCAGTTGATTGTGTTGATTACTTATTCCATCGATTAATTGAATGTTTGTTTTGTGGTTTGGTACCTTTCAAAGCCTCAGGCTAGCCGGCAATACATCGCTTCTTATTTTTTCGGATCTGCACACACGATCTACACACTTCTCAATGCTTTGTGTTCCACAAAAAGCGGAAAACAAAACTGGTATTTGTATTTGCTGTTTCGATCGCGCGTGGTGCTCTGCAGACTTGGTCGCCTCAGTGTGCTTTGCAGGGTGATGGTGGTCATACTCAGCAAATGAATGGGAGAGTTTTGGAGATCAAAGAAAAGTGTTTGAGAAAAATTGGAACTACAGTTGCCTGTCATTTCTTAGAGGTTGTTTTGTGACTTGTCTTTGGCACCTTAGCTTCCAACCCTTTTTGCAGCCTATAAATTTTTCTATTGAGTCTCGTCACATATCTGTCTTGTAACAGTTTTAAAAATTCTCGAAAGGATAACGTGTAAAGACGGGTTGTACCGATACCATGCTCCTGAAAGGCACCCCGAGTTTTTAGGGGAGTGTTAGTGCTGTGGACAGTCCTTGCCAGTTATGGATCCGGGACGATCTGGTTGAATTGCGTTAGAAAAAAATATGAAGACGGTTCTCCTGGTCATACCAAGTCCCTCCGCGAAAGTCGGACCTATACCGCAAAGGAGTATCGGGGCGAAGGACTGTCACTTTCGACTACACTCCCCGATAGTTTCGGGGCCTTTTTTGTTGCTAAAAACACAAAAACCACAGCAAAATATGCAGCAGAGGAACATTTTTGGCAGGACATTGTCTGACGGTCCTTCTAGTTACTTCAGTCTTTTGTGGGATACGGATATGGTACTACCCGACTATGGGAGGGATTTGTTTGAATCCTGGAACAGGCGGACTGTTGGCGCACAGCCACTGGGGCTTAATGAGGAGCAGTATTCCGGGGTGAACAGTCTATTAACTTTTAATATTCCACTTCTGAATTATTTATTTTTTCATTGGGCCTCTTTATTGTATAATTTTGATGAAATTGAGCGTTATTGAAAAAATTCTGATATAGGGCGTTTTTGAAAAAAATAATGAAATAGGTAATCTTCCACTCAGCAGTCGGCTTGTCCAATACTTCTCTCTATTTCCAAAAAAAAACTCCAATTTAAAATAGAAGTAAACTTTATTTTTCAACACAATGTGACACCGTTTATTATATGCGTGTAATATTAAGTTAATTTTTTTATTTTATTGTGTGTTATATATTTTTATATATTTTTTTTTTTTTTTTTGGAACCCTTTCAATCTGTTATTATATATGTTTTAGCCAAACACTGCCTCCCTCATACACATACACTAGTCTCTTATTTTGGTAGTTAACATACTTGCATATAAATATTTATATATATGTTAATTTAGCTGTGTTTTGTTGTAAGCTAATAAGTAGAAATAGGTAAGTAGAATAATATATGTAAATGAAAAATAATATGTAAGCGGGTTCGAATGCAATTAGAACGTGGAATTGTAATTCAAACAAACAAGACTTTTGTTGAATTAACCAAAAAAATATCAGTTTTGTTCAACTACTTAATTAAAAAAAAAAAGTTTAGTTTGGCGTTCGTCATATTTAAAAAATAAAAGACCATTGGAATAATTTGTTAAATTAGAATATCAATGCAAATAATATATTTTCAATTTGCATAGCTAAAAATTTAATAGTCAAATTCATAAAAAACGCTTTGTTAAACACATACAAATTTTAATTAAATTTTGTAATTTCATTCACAATTTTCTTTTAAGATGGTACTTTGCATATTGAATTGTGTAACGCAAAAAATAGTTAAACAAAATATTGTTGTTGCATACATTGTTAAGAAATATACCTACATTTTATTTTTCAAGAATTTGACTATTCGATTTTCTTTTCTAAACTAAAAATATCTAGCAAAGCCTTGATAAATTAGATGTTAAGCAGACGCTATTCTTTTACATGCTTTCAATTGTTTTATATTCAGTTTTATTTCACTGCCACACCCTTCATATCTTTATTTTCAATGGTTCCTTAAATGATGATTGTTTACTTTTGGTAAATATGTAAGTAATTTTCAAATTTCTGCTGCTGCATTCACAAGCAAACGTAAACGCATGTTTATTATAATTTTTATTTTATTTTTACAATTTCCCCTGCTAACGCAATTTCAGTTGCTTTATATGAATAATTTGCTGGTATAACTGCATTTGACTTTTAATTGTTTTGAGAAGGGCAAGCGGAAAGTGTTGTTTTTAGGCCGTTACTAGTTAGCAGCAGCTAAATTTTTCTTTTTTGTTGTTGGTAATTTCGTATTTTCTGTTTGTTATTTATCAAATAAACAATAGCAATCTGTTTAAAGATGTTAACTTAAAGATAATTGATTTAGGGCCAATAACCGCTCAACAGCTGCATTGATATCCCCAAATGTGGCGATGAGCGCTGTAAAGAAAATAAAAAAATTTAATATTAAACGACTTTTTACAACCACAAAACCGTAAAACAAACCTTGCAAATTGGCATCTCTATTGGGGAAACCCATTGCCGTCAATTGTTCCAACTGTGATTGGTAGCGTACTTCCGGTGGTTGTGTATTATCTGCTTGTACACTCATGCCATTCAACA
Source organism: Campiglossa producta (assembly GCA_964058755.1). Lineage (NCBI taxonomy): Eukaryota > Metazoa > Arthropoda > Insecta > Diptera > Tephritidae > Campiglossa > Campiglossa producta. Next base: position 9,986,758 of record CAXKVI010000005.1, on the reverse strand, counting down.
TACGCGATACAAAATCATTGAAAAGCTGTGCATTCGGCCCACCACCAGGCGCTGTAGCCGGACGATTAGCATCACCACCAGCGCTCGTATTCGTGGTCGAATTGGTCGTACCAGTGGACGTTTCGGTATTACCAGGTGGTGGTGGTGGTATACCCAACGAACCGACTAGACCCGGCGCAGCTGAACGCAACTGTTCCATACCCTGCTGTATTTGCATAATTGCATTCAAAGCTTCCGGATTTGTCAACATATTCTGTACTTCGGGATTTTGCATTTGATTGAGAAACTGTGGCATCATTTGGCGTACCTGATCTTGCAATTGTGGATTATTGGCCAATAATGGACTAGTACTTAGTAGACGTGATGCCATTTCAGGATCTTGTGACATAGCGTCCATCATGGAACGCGTATATGGTGCATTTAAAAGATTTTGCATTAACGATGGATTTTCAGTCATTTGCTGCATTAGACTCTGCATAGCTGGCGTATTAAGTAAACCACGCGGTGGCAAATCGGCACCACCTGCTGTGCCGCTAGCGTTACCAGTGCCGCCCCAAGGATTTGGCAATGGTTGACGATTTTCAGTGCCTAGTTGCGGATTATGACCACCTGTGGCGGGAATACAAATTAAAATATGTTAAGTAAATCGCAATAGGTAGCCTTGACAAAAACTAATATTTATTAAATGTTACCGGCCCGACTGCAAAAAATTCTGAGCGAACGTTCGGGTTGTGGATTTTAGTCGCCTTTAACACCCTATTTAAATGGTATATTTCAAGCCCTAATTTTCTGGCTGAAGTCATACTAGTCAGGAATATCCATTCCATACTAGTAAACAACTGGAACTTTCTGGCTGAAATCATACTAGTTTGGGCGCTAGCATATATCATATAATTCCTTTTGGACTAGTATGGGGCTAGTTCATAGTGGAAATCATACTAGTCCAGGTTGAATATCATGACTAGTAGATGACTGGTATGTTCTGGTCGAAATCTGACAATTGACATTTCGTAGGACATAAACACATAAAAAATACCAGTTGCTTATATGGAAAAAAAGACAAAAGACCGACTAGTTGTAAAGTAGTTTTCAACTAGTTGCTTTAGCTGCAGGGTGTTAGTATTCCACTTCTGAATTACTCTTGTTTTACATTAGGGTTCATCTTTCCGTAATTGATGAAACCAAATGGCGATGAAACTTTATCCCTCCCATATCAAAATTTCATACTGCGTTTCTGGCCATAGGTCTGTTTTCATTTTTATTTAAAGGTGGTAAGCCTGTGCATGTGAAAAATTATTGAAACTTGATCAAATAAAGTAGTTTTGTGTGTGTTTTTTTTTTACATTAACATTTTTTGTGCCGAGGAACTCATTTTTCGCATTAAATTTTGCCTAAATATTGCAATAGGTGGCGCTGTCATACAATTTTTTAAAATTTTCATGCAAAAATTGATGTATTTTAAAAGGAGCTTTTGGTCCTACATTTAAAAAACTTAGGTAGCACCAAGTTCCAGCATAAACGAATACACCATGCTAGTTGGTTTTCCCACGATCAGAGAACATCGCTCCACCGTTCTGGACGTGCGTACCCTGCCAAGATACGCACAAACCTCTGTGCAGCGAAGGAAGTGCTCACAGTGACGGAACAGTTTACTCGACTCTCATATCTGCTATCGGAGAGCAATCTCGGGCTCAAAATCAACAAAGCGCCTGGAAAATGTGGGCTACTCGTCTAGCTGTTATACACGAAGGCGAAGCGCTGATAAAAAGTATGCATCAGCTCTTAAGCAGAATATGGTCCGACTAGTGCATGCCCCCAGATTGGAACTTACACAAAAAGGAAAGGTCACTTGCCTTGCTCAACCAAAAAAAAAAAAAAAAACGATACAAATAACAATAATTTTGCCCAAGGCAGTAATTGTATATCAACCTACCCGAACCATCCATTAGACCAGAAAATGGATTGCGCGTAAACGAATCACTTGCTGCATTCAACATAGGCTCTTGTATGTCGCGGTAAATACGTTGTAGTGCATTATAACCACCTGGCACCGATTCCAAATTAGACATAGCACGATCATGTGAACGCATCAATTCTTGCAACATAGACGGATTGCGTGCCAGCTCCATAGTTTGACGCAACAATTCCGGATTATTTAACATATGCGAAATTTCCGGATTACGTTGCATTAAATCTTGCATTTGTGGATTAGATGTGATGAGTGAACGCATAGTGTCCGGATTATTCATCATTTGTTGTACAAGCGGATTATCCAATAATGTGCGTAACATATCACCATTATTCAATAGTTCACTTTGCATGCGTGCTTGCAAATCCATAAAAGAGCCAGTACCAGCACCTAATGCCTCCATACCAGCTAAACCGCCTAATTGATTAAGACCGAAGGGTGTTTGACGAATGTCTGCAGCTGGACGTTGTGCCCCTTCACCTTGGCGTGTAGGTGCTTTGATGACCAGATGCACAGTTAGACCATCCTTGATGTTGTGCGTGCTAAGTGTATCATTATCTTTCATAATTTTACCAGCAAAAATCAAAACCAATTGCTCCGGTTCAGAATCGAATTTACGTGCCACCAATTGTTTGAACTAAAAAAGAAAAAGAAATAAGAAACAAATTAATCATAGCTAATATTTGTACGCAGATATGTAATTGTTATCTATGCGCAATCTTACAACAGTGACGTTGCTTTTCTTCATATACACTATGCAACCACTTCCACTACCAAATCGTTCAAAACCCACATCAATTAAAAATATAGCTACATACATACAAACACCCATACAGATATTTGATGGGGTTGCGCCACCGCGTCTGCACACTTTTTTGAGTTTTGTTGCAATGTAATTCTTTTATTTCGTAAAAATTATGCATTCTTGCATACGCTTAGATCCCCAAGCGCCAATCACCTGCCACCACGCATACGAAAGCGCAAATATACATAGATACCGCATTTACTAGCTGGTGGTGCTGATATGTACAAGCGTCACATGGCTCGCATTGGGCCACGATTCCAATAATCAGCGCACACATTAAATAAAAGTACAATAAATGCAAAATACATAGCTTAATTCTAAGCTCAAAGTACACTCACGTCCTTAATTCCAGAATCTTCATCCACTTCGATTGTTTTCTTCTCCTTCGGCGTTTTCACATTCACAACGATGCGCTTGCTATTGCCACCTTCAGCCATTTTTTATTTTTCTCTTTTGTAAAGGCTTTAAAATGAAATTTATCAAGTGATTTTCGCAAGATATTAGTTTTAGCAACTTTTAAACTGTTTTAAATATGCAAAAATGCTGCTAGAATTTTCATAGATTGGAAAATTTTGTCAATTAAAAACTAATTCGTCACTTTCGGCACACGAAACAGAGTTGCATTTCGTTTGACGATGCATTGTGGCAGGGTTGTATGTGGGTAAATCAGTGCTGTAAAATTCTGTGGTGGAAAAGTTTCAAATTTTCAATTTCTTTTGTGCAATCGTTTTAAGCTCGTTTGTACATGTTTGATAGTCAACAAATTTTCATTTCTGAAAGAAGATCTGTGCCAATTGGTTGAAAATCGTAAATTTTGACAGAACGCTGATAAATTCTGCGGGTTTCGTGCCGTATATGAACGTCAGAATTTAAAGGTTAAATATTCACAACCAATAATGTTGACATTCAAAATGTAAAAAATACACAATATAAACACATGAAAAACAAGTTAAATTAAAATGTATTCACAAAACATACGTTTTCGCAACGTGCTTTTTGCATATGTCCAAATTTACTACTGTCAAAATTTACCATTTCGTTTGGCACAGCAAAATGGAAAATATTTGAATGCGCGCCGTAAATAACGTCCCAGCCAGCAAAATTGCGTAAACGCATGTGATAATGAAAAAACATTTGGCAAAACTATAGTTGCCGGACGGTTTTCGGATACGAAAAATTGTTCAAAAACGAACCAACAGTAAGGCGGGCTACTCACCTGCCAAGAAATGTCAAACGCCATATAAAAAAACGCTCAAGAAATGGTCAAGAACTGTTTTCACGCGTCAAATTTTCTTGAGGCAATACTAAGCTCATAAGAAAAAATACTACAATTTTCGATGGTTGGCAACGCCGGTTTACCTCAAGAAATAAATATGCTCGTATATTTCTTGAGGTAAACGTGCAGATTCACGACAAAGATGAGTACATACTTCGCTGCACATGTTTTATACATTTTTATAATAGTAATCTGCAATAAAATGGAAAATGCCGTAAACGTCAAATTTTCTTGACCAGGCATAAGAAATATATGCTCGGTTTTTTCTTGAAGCATTTCTTGGCAGGTGGGTAGCCCGCTTAAAGCGGGAAACATAATCAGTCCGCCAATACGTCAGCTGCGTGACGTACGTCAATTTTAGAACAAATTCAATTTTAACGTATCCGTCGTATCTGGCGTTACTCATAGAAACACCCGCAGTCTACTTTGCTGTCAGTTATTTCGACGTACTGACGGACTGATTCTGCTGAACGCTTAATTCCGGCACAGCAGTATGGTTTCCGGACCGTTTTCGGATACGAAAAACGATAAAAAAACTATCGGTAAAACGTACGTTGCCCTGCTGGCTAGGGCTGTGAACGATAAAATATAAAATGATCAGTAGAAGAAAAAACTGTTTGAAGCCGCTGGATTATTTATTTTTCAAATGTTTCAAACTTATATAAAGCTAAGGCCTTACGGGAACTAAAATATAAAAAAAAAAATAATAAAACCTCTCCAATTCCGAGAGCTTGCTCTGCGCTTGGTGCCCAGAAAATACTCAAAATCGCTCTCTTTTTTTCAGAATTATGTAAAGTAGATTTCACGGGTTGATATTAGCAATGGATTCTAAGGGGTCAGTTACATAAAACTTTATTTTGGCTTTACCTCAAACTTTGACTTTGACAGAAAAGTTCAGTATACGTATTTAAACCAAGCATGGCAAATTGGAGACCTCAAAGTTGAAGCGAGGTTGAAATTTGGCAAACTCTCAAATTTTGCTTGCTTTGCTTGCTTTGACAATCAGATGTTGATGACTTTGCTTTAATTAAAGAATAAAAAGTTGGAGGAAATAATAATTAATTAATTTTTTCTCTATTAAATTAATAAATTAACCAAAACACTTTGAATGCAAAGAAATAAATAACGAAAACAAATGTATAAAAGAAAAGCGTCAAGGTGTTCATTGTAGCATACCTCTGAAGTTCGACGGAAGGTTTTGAGGTAGCAAATGTCAGGCGAGGCTAACAAAGCTTTATGTATTCGACCCTTTAGTCCTTTATAAGACTCATTTACACGGGTCGATTTTTCTAGTCGATTTTTGTCGTTCCACCGTGTAAATAGAAATTCGATCGAATCACGCCTTATATTTGAAGGTAGGAAGCAGTGGAACGACAAAAATCGATCCGTGTAAATGAGGCTTTACGTGATAAGTTAACTTTTATTATGCTGATTTCGTTTCATCGAAAAAAATGTACACTTGCACGTTGAACATGTTTACACTATTGCACAGAACACTATAAAAGTGTGATAAAAGTGTACCCGTTCTACGTGTACCTGCTTTCGACAAAACGAACAAAAAACACTGCCCCGTTTGCTACGCTATGTGCTTGAATAATTAGGTTTCGCTTTTCACCCATATTTAATTATTATCGTAAAATCCAATTTATTTCACCAAATTTATCTGTCAAATAAAATTTTCGACACCTGATTATCAGTGCAACCAGCTACCCTGGCAAAGCTTCAGCGGGTAAAAAGTGTGAGTTTTTTACACTACGGAAGTGTACATTTTTAGGAAACGAAATCATATAATGTTTGATGTTTTACTTTCATTTCACAAACGAAAACGGAAAATTGAAGAGTGTAACAAAAATGCGCATTTTTTTGATGAAACGAAATCACCATTAGTCAATCAATCAGGTGTGAACTTTTTAGTGTGGATGGCCATCGCTAAAAAAAAGTAATTGTGTACTTAAGATGTCAACTGCTAATAAATTAGCTAAAATTATGGGATGGGCTCAAAAGACGAGGTTTGGCCTCAGGATAACGAAATAACGAATTCGGAAGCTTTTTTTTTTGTTTAAATTGTTTGCTTCTGTGAAGAGATATTTGAAAAGTTGCAAGTTTTCATGTGGTTGTTGTAATCACATTAGGCCGTCCCTAAAAACCACGCAGCCATGGCGGTAGCCACGGTTATGTCTCACTTCCGGACTTGACATGGCGTAGCGGAAGGTAATTTTTTATAAGCGCGACCGAAGGCCGGGGTCAGATCCGGGTTTTCGGTTTTTGACCACAACTTTTCACTGTAACAAAAAATTAAAAAAAAAAAAATTGCTTCCGAATTCGTGATCCTGAGGCCAGAATACGTTTTTTGAACACTCTCCGATAACTTAAGCAAATTTATTAGCAGTTGACACCTAAAGTTGACAATTACCAAAAAAAAAAAAACAGTTTTCAGAATATTCGCGGTACTACAATACTAAAACTGCAAATTTTCTTACAAAAATGTTTGTAAAAAACGATAATGGTTTTCACAAGTACGGAACCTTTTTTGGCGATCTATAATTTTTAGATAATTTGCCCGTCAATGTTCCTACAGGGTACAAAATTCTTATCAGTTTGAAATTGACCACCATCGCTGAGCTCACCACACGTTTGACAGCTGTTTATTTACAATTTACATCGCGCTGGGTATTGCACGTGTGCACCAACAATAAATTTTGGCTAGAAAACTGCAAAATTTAAGAGTATTTAAATGGGTGCTACGCGTTTCTTTGTGGCTAATCTGCCATCGGACACAACAGAGAAACAATTAACTAGGTTATTTCAAGATTATGGCACCGTTGAACGGGTCGAACTGAAAACCAAAGAGAATCCCTTTGAGCCAGAAAATGTTAAAGTACTAGCCTTTGTAACACTCCAAATACATCCAAACGATGTAAACACTTGTAAGTGCATAGTAGAGCATAGAAAACTGTTTATAATACTAACTAAATACTTTGCAGGCGTGGATGCGCTTAATTGGGAGAAGATAAACGGTGCCAAGCTCAAGGTATCAGTGGCGAAGGAATCATTTTTGGAACGTTTAAAACGTGAACGTGAAGAAGCTGAAAAAGGCGCTGGGGTTGATAATAATAATGCTACAACTACATATCAGGAGCCAGCTGAACCAGTGTTGAAGCGTAATGCAGAGAACACGCGTAAAACTTTCACAGAAGAAGAGCTGACGGCATTAGAAAATGATGATAATATTGGAGCGGACTTGTTGATAAGCAAAAAACGCGCAGCAAGCTCATTACACAATGGCAAAGTAAGCGTGCACATGATCTTGTTAGTACTCAATTCATATGCATTTGGTTTTTGGATTTTTAGATTGTAATACAAAGTTTTGATGTCGCGCCACTACATGTAATCGAAGCGGCTAAGAAGCATAAGAAAAAATCAGATGGAAAAGAGTCTGTTGCTGAGCAGAAACGCAAGGAATCGCAAAATAAAATGACAAAGCAATACAAAGATAAAAAATCAGCTATACAGCAGGCGCTCTCTGGCTTGGTAAGAAATGTGGAAGCAAGAGGGGACTAGTAAAGGCACGCTTAGTAGTCAAGAACTGAGCGCACTTTTGTTAGTACCCTCGAGTAAGGCTAATCAAATACTCAAAGAGTAATAATAACTTTCAGGATGCGCCAAAAGCGAAGAAAATAAAATTTAGCGATGCGGAGGAAGATGATGAGGATGTTAGCGCGAAGCATGATACAAAACAAAAATCCAAAACCAATATTTTTGGTTCAGACGACGAGGACGAAGAAGAGGGAGCAGCAGAATTAAAGCTAAAACCAGAATTATATGGCAAGAAGGGTGCAAAACTTGTTGAAATGCAAAGTAAACAAAGTTTGGATCCACGTTTTCGTATCAATGCCAAATTCGTAGACGAAGACGACGATGATGAAGACGCAGACAATGAACAAGTGAACCAAGCTGCCAAAGAGAATAAGAACGCCACAGAAGATGATGAACGTACTTGGCAAATGGGCATACTCGAGCAAGTAGTGGGCACTAAACTCGATACAGCTGATAGCGCACAAAAAGCAGCGCGTAAAAAACGAATGCTACGTTATGATCCAGCCATAGAAGAGCATCAAAAATTGTTGCGTACGGCAAAGAAAGACGATGATGTGGATGCTGCAGTTCCAGCAGATTCAACAACAGCGGGAAAAAAGAAGCAGCGTAAGCAACAAATCGAAGATGAGAAAGCAGCGAGTGCCGCAAATGCAGCACCAGCAGTTTCCAAAGAAGTATTCTACATTGTTACGGATACACTAGCCGAATCGCTGAAAACGCGTGGTGAAGGTTTTAGTTTGTTAAATATGTTTGGTAGCGCGCAAACGCAGGATAAACGCGCTGATGAATTAAAGAAAGTGGCCGATGCTAAAATACTTGTAAATAAGCTTGATAAGCATGCATTGAATCCATTCAAATATGATTCGTCATCCGATGAGGAGGGTGATAGTGCCAGTAAGCACGCTTTAGCTGCTGATATGCAAGAAAAAGGAGCGCAGCAAAATGCAAAACAACAAAAAAATAAAATTGTAGTGGAAAGCTTTTTCATACCGCGCAACGATGTGCGCTTGAAAGGTTAGTATGCTGAATAATAGGTTCCATATTTATAAAATTTAATTGTTTACTTTCTTTTCGCAGAAGGCGCTAAATTCTTCCGCTTTGAAAAGACGACAGCACCCGCAGAGGAATATGAAGTTGTGCGCAATCGTTTGAAGCTTTTAATTAGAAGTAAAATTAATAAGACAAAGAAAAATTTAGTTGCCAACAGTGGCGGTGGTGTAGGGCATAAACGCAGAATAAAAGGACGTCATTGAGTTCGTGAGAGCTATAAGTAAATATTAGCGTTTTATTTATGTAAAATACTAGCAGTGAATTGGATCACCCAGTTATTATTGATAACTGTTTACTATGTCTCGGCTTATGAATTTAAGCAAATTATTCCATTCGTACGATTAACATTTCCACTGCTGAGTGGACAAGGGTTAAATAAATTAGATTAAAAACGTAAACAATATCAGCTTCACCGTAGCCATAGACACAAGCTTAACCGTCAACGTAACGACAACTGAAACCGGAACCGCACCGCGGCCGCTTATCATATTCCCAATTAATTTTTAACAGTTTTAAATTCATAAAATTTGTTTATTAAAAAAATAAGTTAACTTAATTATTCTTAATTACAAGGTAAAATTCATTATTTGACAAATACGTAACCAACATTTTTTTATTTCGTAAAATTTGTAATTTTTTTTTTAATTTTAAGTATTGCTATTACAGTAAGAAGTTTCACTTCTGTTGCTTAAACTAAGTTTTCTTAGTTATTTATAAAATGATATTTTCCGATAGTCGACTAGTGAGCGAGAGGTGACTGTCGACTACTCAGGTCGACTGCAAGCACTTCTTTTTTCGACTATCAGTGGTTAGATAATTTATCTAATAATGGCACTTGGGTTGCGTATAATGGCAACAACATTGAGTATTAAGTTTTTTTTCATAAAATTAATTAAGTAAATTTTTGGTAATTACATATTTGAGATAGCTTCCATAACCTTACAGTCAAACTTATAAACTAATTAAGCACAAAAGTAAGCATAATCCTAATTACAAAAAAAAAAATTACACAAAAATAATTTAAATAAAATTTTGAGTTATCTAAAATGTACTTCAAAAAATTCTTAATAATCAAAAAAAAAAAATCTCATCAAAATTTCCTCTTTGGCTCTTGAAGCGTGCAATGATTATTGATTGCGCGCTTCTTTGACTTAACTAACCTAACAATTATTTTACTTAATTGATTAAATGACTGGGGTTTTTATTTGTTCTTTGTTGCACTCATGCAGTTCTCTGTCCATTGAGTATTATGTATTAGACTAGGGTTGGGCAGTATGGCGACTGACCACCACCGATTCATTCAGTGACTGTTAACTCTTCTTTACTCTCTGCTGGCTTTTTGCCAGCTAACGCTTCAATAGCGACCACTGTGCGCTCCAACAATGCCAAAAGACGCTCTTCACGCGCATCCATGCGCCGTAAGAGTTCTTCATCGCGTTTCTCGCGTCGCTTTAAGTACTCGATTAGTTCGTAATTTGTACTATCATCACCATCATCCGTGGATGTTGAAAGTTTACGTTTACTTTTCGTCGAACCGTTAATGCCATCGCCACCGATAGCGCTGCTGCAATCGGAAATGTTATCGGTGTCAACAATGACGTCCGGATGCAGTATATTAGGATCAATGTTGTGCGGATAGTAGCCATGCGAGCTAAACGTAGAGAAAATGTGAGTGTTAATATTGATTAAAAATATCGTAAATTGGTTAAACGATAACATTTCTATCGATAATTATTTTATAGATATCGATAAGTACAGCTATTCCGACGGAGCTTTCCGTTGGTAATGATTCGGGAGAGTCGATAGATAATTCATCAACTTTATCGAAATTTGTTAGAGGATTTCGATTAAGTCGATGAAATATCTATCGACTTTAACGAATTATTCCCAACGGAAGGCTCTGTCGGAATAGCTGACCCCTATGTGTTCCTAGGAAACTAGCAGTTTCTACAGGGTACAGAGGGGAATGGGGGTTAGAAGAGTGGGTTCTGAAGAGCTGGTGGGTGTATGAGGAGACGAGCCGCACGCCATACATTCATTCGGCACGTCAGGGTTCAGCCTGGATAAGTAGGAGCTCCAATATCCAGAACGTAATTGCGCCAGAGTGATCCAAAGGTGGACCAACCCGCATAAACATGTGAAAACGCAGTAAGAATTGTAAGAATCCCTTACCCATTATAATTTGTTTGTATCAACTGGATATCATCAGGATTGAATTCACCGTCGGACATGGGCTCGGATCTGTAGTAAAACAAACAAAAAAAATTGGTTAACCATTTTTAATATTTTGCCACCCCATCTACACGGCAACTTACTTCATTGTAATACTATTCTCTGCATTGGTGGGCAATCCCAACCTTTCTCTGCCATTGCAGTCCTTATCAAAGTTTGGACGCAGCACATCTTTAATGCCATTTACGATGTGTGGAGCCAGCAAATTGCTCACAACTGATGCGCCACCGGCTGATATGCTTCCAATACCGTTAGACACATCAACACCGCCATTCATCGGTAAAGCGCCATTTAACTCGCTCGTATGTTGCACCGCACCACCACCACCGCTGCCTCCATTATTACTGCCCATGTCGCCACCACTACCAACGCCGCTGCTGGCAGCATTCGCGCGCATTTCCTGTTCCTTTTGCATAGCTGCATTCATTGCAGCCGCTGCTGCAGCTGCTGCACCTGGTGGCAAATGCAAAGGCGCTCCCTCGTCGTACATGCTGACACCGCCACCGCCACCACCACCACCACCCAGTCCATCACCCAATTGCGCTTCAACAAAATGATTAGGTAGAAATCGTTCCATTTTGCTATTATTGCTGCTCGAATCTGTGGAGAGGCTTTGCAGCAGGCTATGCTGCATAATCGCCGCTGCATCTTTACCTAAATATGCCGCGCCCATTTCAGCGGCTTGCCGCCTACGCTGATAGTACGAAAGTTCTTTGTGACTTTTCGCAATCAATGCTAAACGTTTATTATTCGATGAACCCCAACATTCGCCGCGTTGCTCTTCGATCTCTTTGAATAGAAACATATATGGCCAATTGCGGCGCACATGACGCTCCGGATTCTTTTTAAGTTGTGTGTAGATTTTTTTCAAATTTTCATAACGATTGCAGCACTGTTTGGCCGAACGTTTGCGCGCGCTAAAGCGATTCAGCACCTCGGCTACCATTTCCCAGACGCTAGCATGATTTTTACGGTTCGATTGAAAGGCGCTTTGGATGCGCTCCGATTTGACAATGTTCAGCAACGCTATCGATTCGGGTACATTGAAGTAGCTTTCGGGTGTACGTGGCGCACGATGATGGTGATAGCTGCTGGCGCTATTGCTATTGTTTCCATTGCTGTTGCCATTGCTGGGTAAAGGCGGCGTTGTTGGTGATTTTGGATCCTGGAAAAGTGATGAGAAGGGGAGTATTAGTTTGATTCTAAGGAAAAACGTGTTTTATATACATATGTACGCGATAGAGGTGATTGAAGAGGTTCTTAAACACGAAAAATGACGCTGAAGATGGACAACGTCGAAACTGGTGAATCCCCAAACCGATTTTGACAAGGGACGACAAAATCTTTCCAATAGATATACAACAGATATGTCCAACCCTCCGCGCTTATAAACCAACTAGCAGACCAGGCAGACGTTGCCTTGGGAGAAAAATTCTACCATCTCCCCTTCTCATCATTATCAGACAGATCTTGTCCGATCTTTAATTTACTTCTCATTAAGGGTACTCACTTCGCCAATTTCCCTTCACCTGGCTCTTTCGTCTAGGTCTACTGAAGCGTTGCTTAAGAAATGCATGGAAATATCGTTGGAAACATCGTATGATATCAATGTGATCTGCAGCTGAAATCACATCACAGTCACTGAATATAATAGATGATATAAATACTTGATTTTATACCTGTTTAAATTTTGAAAATCAGGTTAAGATCTCTACTGAAGCATTGTCTACATAATTACAATGAAATATCGTTGGAAACATCGTATGATATCAATGTGATCTGCAGTTGAAATCACATCACAGTCTACACAGAAATACATAGGAATACCGTTAGAAGCATTGTATGATATCAATTTGATCTACTTTTAAAATCACATCAAAATCACAGTCAAAAGTTGATTCAAAATCGCCCTATATCATCTGAAACTGAAAAACTTTCATTGAAACAGCGCATTTTGGGTACTGATTCCGAGATAGGGCGTTACCAATACAGATTTATAAATAACCTTTTTTAAGACACGTACATATGTTCTTACATGCATACCTACATACCTAGTATATATTATACGTACATATTTTTTTAGGCGTATAAATGTGTTGCATTTATCTTGTTCTTCCTTTTAAAATAAATGACTATTTTTATACCAACGAAAAGCAATAACAACTGAAAGATCACAATATATAACATTATTGCAACAAAACGATCTTAAGTACTCGTACTTATTGCGAACTAACACACGTATGTGTGTACATGTGTATGTCGGATTATGTATGGCCTATACTTAAACAAAAGAAGTATTTTTTATTTTAGTTACATATAAGTATTGATCAACGTAGAGTATGTAAATATGAGCAGATGTTACAACCGACATTCCAACTCAAGTGCCATGAACACTTAACAAATTCAATAAATTCAACTGTATTATACTATGTAACTGTACTTAGTTATCGTACAATGCCTGTTCCCTCAAGAAACCCAGAAACTAAACGAAACAACGATAGCGGATGAATTTTGAGTAATGGACGTATAAACATACATATAAAATAAAAAGAGATCCGTTGAAGTTCTGTCTTCAGAAGTACATAGGAATACCGTTGAAAGCATCGTATGATATCAATGTGATCTACCTCTAAAACCTCATCACAGTCACTGAATGCCATATATGATATACATACGCTCTTTCCTGCGAGTCAGGTTGAGAGTTCTACTCGAGCACTGTCTTTAGAAATTCATGGAAATATCATTGAAAACTTCGTATGATATCAATGAGATCTACAGTTGAAGTCACATCACAGTCACTGAATGCGATAGATGATATACATACGTTCGTTTCTGCGACTCAGGTTGAGAGTTTTACTGGAGCACAGCTTTCAGAAATACATAGGAATACCGTTGGAAGCATTGAGTGATATCAGTGTGATCTACTTTTAAAATCACCACACAGTTACTGAATACGATAGATGATATACATAGATATGTTTTTTCTTGATTTTATAACTGTTTAAATTCTGCAAATCAGTTTGAGATCTCTACTAAAGCACTTCTACATAATTAAAACGAAATATCGCTGGAAGCATCGTATGATATCGATATTATCTACAGTTGAAGTCACATTACAGTCACTGAATGCGATATATGAAGTGTGATTTTTTCTTGTTTTATACCCAGTTGTGTCTAGCATACAAAAACAAACATATCACACTACCACAATAAGCCATAACAAGCAGCGATTTCAATATCGCTCTAGTTGCAAATCACACACCAACCAGCGATTAAAGATCGTTGTTGCACGATCAGTCAAAGCTGATCCCATCTTCGCACACAGTTGGCTTTTTGCTGGGACTGCTTCATATACTTCACTGTTTGCGTTGCGGGTCATAGCTAATAGCGTGGCTGAGGGGGCATTAATCTCCCCACATTTTTCTTACACCGATCGCTTCGATATCTTCTACGCTCCTCCATCTTCCACCCCACTTGCGCGCCAAATACAAAATCACTGACTCACCCAACTGTGTGCTTGACTATCGCTCGCACGGTTAAACGGAACGTCGTAGTACGGATATTCAGATTCGTCGTATGCACCAAATTTTATTATGTTAGTATACTCATTATACGATCATTTTTATGTATACTATATATGTATGCAAGTATGTATGTATGTATGTATTTGGATACTGGGTATATGTGTAGTTATATTAATAGAAAAACTTATGTAGGTATGTACGTTTGAACGTCGTGTAGAGAAAAATAATACTTAAAAATAACTTACCATTTAGTAATTTTAACAAAGCAAAGCAGAAAACTCAGTTGTTGGCAGCTTTTCTACCCCGAAAATGAGATGAAAAGCGTACAATTTGAAAAAATACTCACAAATATTTATAAGAACGTAGCAATTGATATGTAAAATATTTACTAGATTATAGATTTATTTGAGCCTACTTTTTGATTGCCACCACTGTGTGCAGTAATATGGATCATAATCTTTAACTTGTATATCCAGCAACATATCCCTGTAAAAATCATTGGATCATCCAATTTTGTGATTTTGGAGTTCTCCAATTGTAATCCTTTGTAATGCCTCAGCGGACCACCTTCAGCTTATTTAAAGCCCATCATACTCCAAGGAGTAACAAGATTTGAGTACATTGCAAAGTACTTTGACTGTAGTTGCTCCTTGGAGTAGGTACCAGAAGGTTGGAGCAGGTGGTCAAGTCCTAGCATATCGCAATGTTATTTGGAGCACAATTTTTATATAAAAAAGTATTACATTTGGAGTACTCTTAAGATATCGTACTGAGTGCTCTCGATTTTTGCAGGGATCGTCAAAATTGCATTCAATTCTATGCAGCGGTTTTTGAGTGATGCGAGAACAAACACACATACTCCTATTTGACGTTTCTTCAGTATATTGGAAAACTCAGTTCTGATCAAAGCTGAGTTGCATCGGTTAACCCATTTTGAGACTGGGTTTTGAAACAAATTCTAATAGCACGTTCTTGACCTTATGATGTAAACGAGCAATGGGAGCATATCTCTCACTTGCCACCGGTGAGGACACTATAGGGTGCCAGTGAGCCCGAAATAACTATTGAGAAAAGAAGCACTGCTTTGGATAAAAAGGACGCTCCCTACAGGAAGAAAAACGTGAGGCTGAAAGACCTTGTATAGAGTATACTCAAGTAATGGAGGGAACACTTCTCTTTGCTAAATTGCGAGGGAGACGTTGAACCTGATACCCCAATCCCTGACGATGGAAAAATCGTCCCACCACCCGAATATGATAAAGTGAGGATAGCTATATTCCGGCTCAGCAACAACAAAGCGCCTGGAAAAGATGGACTACCTGCCGAGCTGTTCAAACACGGAGGGAAGAGTTGATAAAAAGCATGTATCAGCTCTTAAGCAGAATTTGGTCGGACGAGTGCATGACTCCAGAAACTTAAGTGTGCTCTGCCCAATCCATTAGAAAGCCGATCCCGCTAACCGCATCAGCTAACGCGGAATCAGTCCTCTAAATATCGCATATAAGGTTCTTTCTAGCGTATTGTGCGAAATACTGAAGCCCGTCGTAGACAAGCTCATTGGACCTTATCAGTGTGGCTTCAGACCTGGTAAGTCTATCGTCGACCATCGATTTTCACAATACGCCAAATGCTGGGGAAGACCCACGATAAGAGAATTGATACGCGCCATCTCTTTGTCGATATCAAAGTCGAGAAGGGCCTCTTTGAGCCATTCGAAATCAAACGAGACTTCAGACAGAGCGACTCCCTCTCGTGCTATTTCTTTAACCTCGTCATCTTAAGCGAATGGACAAAAAAAGCTCCAGCACAGAAGGTTTTCCTATCGACATACGAAATCGGCAGCAGACGAAGGGGGAGCGCCGGGGGTGGGGATGACCTAAGCTCCCTTGGAGGATGACCTAAGCTCCCTTGGCGTTTCTAACTGGCGTCAGTAACGAAACTGCCAAAATAGCCGTGGCGGTTAAACGGCCATAAATTATGATGATGACGTTGTTGTGAAAAATCTGAAATAGATCGTTTAGATCAAATTCTAATGGGGCATTATTGAAAAATTTTCTGAAATAGGGTGTTTTTGAAAAATATTTTGAGGTTCAAAAACCTGAAAGAAAAGTCAGTACATTTTCAGTGTTCGGTATTTTTGAATCAATTCTGATAGGACGTTGTTCAAAAAATTATTTCAAAATACAGTGATCTTCCACTCAGCCATCGATATGTGGAGAGGCTCGAAGAGCAATCAAAATTTCCTTCACAATGAACAAAAAAAAACCATATGTTATGTACCTTGGAACCATCAACTCAAATCCATACTAATCACGTTACTAAAGAATGTTTATTTCTTAAGCAATATTATTCAACCAGTACCTTAACAACAGTATGTTATTCTTAAGTATCACACGTTTGTTGTTATTCTTTATTTTAAAATTTTGTTTTTTTTTTTCGTTGTCGTTAAAGGCCATAAAGGTTAACTTCTAAATATTAATAGTCTCCGGTACTCATTTCTACGGTTGATCGTTCACGTACAAATGTGTGTTAGTAGATATGTATGTATGTATGTATGTATGTATGTATGTATGTACCTAGTTATGTATATAAATAATTGAAAATACAGACAGTATTGATCGTTTCGAAAGTACGCTTAGCGCTTTAGCAACATTGTCTATTTAGTAGTCTGCGATCGTAACATTGTATGGTACCAGGTCATGAAAGATCACCGTCAGCAACTGCTATCAGTTTACTACGTCTATTTAACGCTAAGATTTATAGCTAATCTAATGATGCTGGAAGTAGGGAGGGGAAAGATAGAGAGAGCATAATTAAATAATTTTAGTAGCCGAATAATCAAAAAAAAAAAAAACAAAATAATAAGAATAATTAAAATAACGGTGACAATATTGATAAGGGAAGTGATTTTTTTGGTAAATGGATTACGAAAATTTCCATTTCTTTTGAAATGATTTGAAGATGTTTTGCAAGGATTATGTTTAGATTTTTATTTTTGTTTGCAACTCATTTCAGTTGACTGGAAAGTGAGAAAAATTTTTTTTTTACCAAAATTCTAAAATTCATATTTTTTGGAAAAACTAAAACCACCCTTTTGAAAATTTAAGGATATCTTTAGATATGTCAGAGGCAGGGGCGGATCCACGGGGGTGGTTTTCAGGTTCGGGTGATTTAGTCACTTACAACGTTATTACCGATAAAGCTTCAATTTAACATCACATGATATATATATATCACATGATATATTTTATATCACATGATATATTTTATATCACATGATATATTATCACCTTCACTTTTTTTCAAGAACTTGTTTATATGTAGAATATTTAATTTTATTATCCCTTCCCGACTAGCAACTTTAATCGTAAGAGCAGTAGATTCGCTGGTCAGTTAATACCATATCATATGATATCGTGTCAGTAAATGTCACATCATATTAAAATAAATGATATGAAATGGAATAAAATGTGACATTTTATGTCAAATAGTCAAGTCTAATCATATTAGATCTTATCACATTAGTTTATTAGATTAAACGTATTCGATAGCATAGCATATCTACGTCTGAGTGGAAGATAATCCTATGCTAGAATTTCCAATCTCAGAATTATGGTCAAAACGTCCTCTCTGTGACATTTTAAGTCAATCATATCAGACCTTCTGGGTTATGACATCTTCTATCCAATTTGCTCTACTTTGATTTAATATCACATGATATAAGTTAACATCATATGTTGTGATGTGACATAAACTGATTTCATATCACATGATATATTATCACCTTCACCTTTTTTTCTTATTTTTTTGTTGTGCATTCCTTATCATTCCTTCCCAACTAGCAACTTTAATAGTAAGCACAGTATATTTGCTGCACGGTTGATACCTTATCATATGATAGCGTGTCAGATTTTTGCCTACAGGGTAGTTGTTCGGGATGCATACCATGTAGTAGTGGGATAGTTTATAACTAGTTGCTCTAACTGCAGGGTATCTACTTATTAGATATTCACATAAGTGCAATGCACATGTAGTACATTCATTTCACTCCTGGTGAATATTCAGAAAAAAAAAAATAAAAAAATATATATCACCATTGAAAGAGCGTCACTTCATCTGTTGTGTTAAATCAGCAAATGAGCTATACAGGCGATTCCACATATGTACGTACTAAGTACGCGTGCATGCCCATATAGTTTAACATACATTAACATATCTACATATGGACATATCCTCAAGCATATTTACTTAGGAATATATATCAGGTCAGATATTTATATATATGTATGTATCTACATATTCTTGGTTAGCACTACCGTGACACAACAAAATCAAGTAAGTCTCAGCTTTTTTTTCCCCAACTACTTACTTGGTTTTGCGGGAGGCATTTCATTCCCTTAGTTTGTGCGATTTATTGTTTTCGTTGCATTTGTACTTAGTTGCTGAGTTTGAAGCGTTACTTTTGATTATAATGCGACGCGCTTTTTTATTAGCTTCTAATGTTTTATTTATTATTGCAAACATACGTACATACATACATATGTATGCAGATATGGTTGAACGCACGATTATTGTAGTAATAATAAAAGCAGATATGTATATATGTATGTATATTAGACTGGTTAAACAAAGCATTTGTTTTCTTTGATGTGATATTGTATTAATGTGATCTAAAGCAATAAGATGTGATATGAGGTGGTCTGACTCTTAAAGTGCATTTATTTCTCTTTGAGTTATTTTAATATGCCCTAATGTTACTTTAATTAATGTGGTTAAATATCACATGGTTATGTGTGACATCAAATGGTTTCATATCACATGATATGATTTAAACACATTTTTCATTGCTGACCTAGGCATGATGTGATATCGTATGAATCTGATATAAGACAATAGGATGTGATATGAGCTAATCTGAGTTATCAGTTACGATTCAGAAAATGTCACATCATATTGAAATACATGAGATCAAATGGAATAAAATATGACATTAGATTTGCTGGTCACTTAATACCAATTCATATGATATCGTGTCAGTAAATGTGACATCATATTAAAATAAATGAGATGAAATGGAAAAAAGTGACATTTTAACTCAAATCTAATCACATCCTTATCACATTAGTTTATTAGATTAAATTTATTCGATATCATAGCATATGTATCTACGTCTGAGTGGAAGATCATACTATGTTAGTATAATTTTTAAAGAATTTCCAATCTTACATTTAATTTGTTCCATTTTGATTTAATATCACATGATATAATTTAACATCACATGATATGATTTTTCCTCACATGATTCACCTGCACTTTTCTTCTTGAAACCCGTTTACATACATATCTTATGATGTCGTACCTCACTTCGTTCTCAAATTAAAACATTTTTCCGACCACCTACTTTTTTTAAGACCGATCATACATTTCAAGGACCTTTGGCTAAAGCATCAAAAGTCATATCAATAGCGCCAAAGTTATATGCAGCCAAGAACTGTTCTTACCGAGTAGGAAGTTTTCGTAATGTTACAACAACAACAATAGTAAAGGGGTAGGTACGACCTCATCGGTTTCTCTGCTGTGAGGCCACAAAACCGACTGTTGTACAGTGACGTCCCCTTTCCTGCACGCTATCGGGCACGACTCATTCACTCTTTCGATATTCCATTCTCTGTCCTAGTCGTCTCATGACCGAAGAGCCCACCTTGTGTCAAAAAACATCTTATTTAGGTACCTACCATTGTGTATTTGTATATATGTAGCTGCTGCTTGTGAAAAGATCTTGCTTCGTAAAATCGCGCTGTTGCACAGCTTTGAGCTTTCTTCCAATTTATTATTGTTGTATTTCAAACTTGGCGAACTAAGAACACGCGGCACCAACCTCACCGACATAAAAATTATGTTTTTTTTTTTTCTCTCTTTCGCTTTGTGTTTTTTATTTTTTTTCGCTTTGTTTTTTTTTTTTTTTTTTTTTTTTTTAGTTAACTTAATTTTTTTTTATTTGTTTCTTGTTTTAAATCTCCTTTAACTTAAACCCGTACATGTATATAAATGTTGTATTTTATTTGGTAAATTTACCGACGATCCCACCCAACATTACGTCTACGACTACCAACCAACACTACGATCATCGACTTCGTTAAAATCGTCAAATACCGCTACAATGAAACGGTTGTGTGCCTTCTGTTTGGCTGGCAGACGCTATTACTGCTGCTGCTGCTTCCTCTTCTTCGTCGTCATTTTCTACCGTTTCTGCTTGCTAGCTTCCGTCGTCTGCCGTTCGCCTTTGGCTTATTTCATTGCTATTTCAAATAAATGTATTTTTCAATTTTTGTTTTTATTCTGCAATTTCTTATGTTTGTTATTGTTGTACGAGTTTATTTTTGTTTTTCTATCCGTTATACTACTACGATTTTTAGCTCTCGATGGACCGTACCGAGACTGCCGAGCTGCAACTAACGATAGTCGACGACGTTGCTTTTTCCCCGGTATATTGGTGTTAGTGTTGTTGCTGTTGTTGTCATTTCGAAAAGCGTATCCCAAAAATAACCCCCTGCACTCGTATCGTTTGTTCGGTTAAAGTTTCGGTTTTGCTCATTTTGAGATTCGGCTGCTAGCACGTTTTCATTTTTCATTAAGACTGGCTACGGCGTATGAGCACAGCACTAGAGCTACTCTACTTACCAAAGTACCCAACAAAAAATTGTCCGCGATTGTTGTGAATTCCTTATCACCCCTTTCCCAACTAGCAACTTTAGTTTATTCGACTGCGCTCATGCGATATCATAGTATGTCTACGTCTGAGTAGAAGATCATGCTATGTTAGAATAATTTTTAAAGAATTTTCAATCTCAGAATTAGGGTAAAAAACGACATTTTAAGTCAGTCATATCAGACCTTCTGAGCTATGAGATCTGCTATCAAATTTGTTCTATATTGATTCAATATCACACGATATAAGTTAATATCATATGATATGATGTGACAAAAACTGATTTTATCTCATGAGATATTATCACCTTCTGTGTGTGTTCAATTATTCGAATACTAGCACCCTAGTACACATTTTCGAGTATTAGAATATCAATTAGGGATAGGCTACACAAACTAACAACCATGGTCACACAATAGATCGTACTAATGGTCGCGGTGTAATAAGGCATTATAATAATAATATTCCAACCATGCCCATAAAAGACTGTCCTATATCGAAAAATATATAGTAAGACATCGAATATTCGAAAAGTAACATTAGAACCATTCGAACAATTTTAAGGGCTCTACTACTTAAAGGTGTTGAAAGTAATCCTCGTCGATCGTACCCGCAAGGGAACAAAGGGGATCTGTCCGACACGACTCATTAATGAGACCGGTTAGTCTCATCATAGGACATGCTAAATTAAAAGGGATCACTTCAATCTATATAAAGAGATCAAAACTGGAATTGCTCGCTTGGCTTCTTTGCAACTCATCTCGGATTCATCCTGTATTAATCGCATTTTTTTGTTGGGTATGTGCTATACATAATATTTGTATTCGAATTTAGAGTATGAAAAACTTTTCAACGTCTTTTGTAGGCTGCTTTGTTTTGCTTTTGGTTCGAAATCAACGTTTCAAACTGTTGGCGAGCATGAGCAGAAATTTTCCTCGTGTTACTAAATCTGTAAGTTTTGAGCTATAACTACATAAAATGATAAGATAGAACAGTTGCGTACAGTCCATTAGGAAATATTATTTAGAGTGCTGCCCTAGCTTAGGTTGGGGAAGCTGGTATCTGACCTGACGCTTCGTACAGGCTCGTTGTACTACAACATTAGCAGGATGAGCTTTAATAGAACCTAGCAAATTTTACGAGCTGTAAAACTGATGGGGTATTCCACATAAAATTACAGTTGTTAATTAAGAAATCTAGAATTCGACTACAGCTTTAATAGGACTTTTCGAGTTTTAGTAATACGAAAACATTCATTGGGGCGTATGTGAACCGTCAGTATTGCAAGGGTTAAGCGATTATAGCAAGTTCTTGAGAACTTCGAAAGCCCATAACTAAAGAAAAAAGAAATTCTATACAACTATGGTTCAAGCATTTTTTTCTGAGATATCGCGATCGTAAAATTAGCTTTGGAAATTTTATGGAAAAAGTTATTCGGGGTAAAAATAGAGAAAAATCTTAAAAAACCTTCAAATATGTTTCCTTGTCTAGATTTTTGACCCAGAATAAATTTTTTTTCACACATGTGATCGATAGGGACTTTTGCAGTTTTGTTTCTGGTGGGAACCTAAGCTATCCACAAAAATTTGACTCTGTAGGAATTTTTGTTATACACGATAATTAAATTTTACCGGACTATTAAGCCCCAATTACATAAAACTTTGTGAAACTTTGACAGATGCGCGCCTTTTTTTTTGAACATTTGCCAAAATTTCGCTTCGCCTTACGTTCCACAAACTCTGTATGAAAGTGGATCCTACAAAAGTTAAAAAAACCTAAAATTTTGATCTTTGACCCCAAATAATTTTTTTTAGCACACATGGGATCGATGGGGACTGACGACGAATCTAAGCTATCTACCAAAATTTGGCTCTGTGGCAATTGTTGCTATTTCAAATGTTTAATTTCACCGCACCATAAAGGCGACCAAAAAAAAAAAAAAAAGTTGAAAAAAAAACTTTTATTTTTTTTTTTTTTTTTTTTGTAAAAATTAAATGCTCTTTATTTTCTGATCGCATTATTATTTATTTATTTAAAACTCGAGTGCTTTAACTTAAATGTTTTTTTTTTTTTTTTTGTTTTTCCACTTTTTCTTAATTCGACCTGAATTTCCAAAAAAAATTGACTGCACTTTTTATAAAGGCAGTCTTGTAAAAATCCCGACATGCGAACACTAAATATTTTCTGATTTCGCATGGAATGCCCCCTTAGGCGTGCATGCAAGCACCTATTCTATTGTCTGTATGAAACCATGTACCTACACCCAAGCGTGTGAGTAAACATTAATCAATATGTGATGAGTAGATGAGATTTGTTTATACTCGCTTTCCTTATGTTTGATTCGCAACACGACTTTTCTACCAAAGTACTAACTAGAGAATTACATTAGAAAAGTAGAGCGTTTCCAATATGGATATGATGATTGCATAAAAACTCATGTAATCTTGTAAAGGAAAGGCATGTGTGGCCTTTTAAGCCCTTTAGAAAAAATAGTATCGTTGTTGGTTTATTTCATTAGAAATTCGTTAGGCAACTACTCAGCGAGTGTTTCATTTGAATATTCAACGAAATAAATTTGTATTTAACTTTGGAATCAATGACAGAATGCTACTTTTGGAAGGTAGCTAGAAAAAAATGATATACATTCTTACACAAGTACAATCATATATAAATATATGTACGGCCGTATGTGTTGGATATCTGAGTGTCTGCACTCTTTTGAAAACTACTGTGAAATTTGATTTACAAACGTTGGTTTGAGGTTTTCGTAACTTTAATTTCATTTTTGGATTTTATTTTAAATTTAAATTCCAATTTTAGTTTTATTTATTTATTTATTTCAATTTTAATTTTAATTTTAATTTTAATTTTAATTTTAATTTTAATTTTAATTTTAATTTTAATTTTAATTTTAATTTTAATTTTAATTTTAATTTTAATTTTAATTTTAATTTTAATTTTAATTTTAATTTTAATTTTAATTTTAATTTTAATTTTAATTTTAATTTTAATTTTAATTTTAATTTTAATTTTAATTTTAATTTTAATTTTAATTTTAATTTTAATTTTAATTTTAATTTTAATTTTAATTTTAATTTTAATTTTAATTTTAATTTTAATTTTAATTTTAATTTTAATTTTAATTTTAATTTTAATTTTAATTTTAATTTTAATTTTAATTTTAATTTTAATTTTAATTTTAATTTTATATTTAATTTTAATTTTAATTTTAATTTTAATTTTAATTTTAATTTTAATTTTAATTTTAATTTTAATTTTAATTTTAATTTTAATTTTAATTTTAATTTTAATTTTAATTTTAATTTTAATTTTAATTTTAATTTTAATTTTAATTTTAATTTTAATTTTAATTTTAATTTTAATTTTAATTTTAATTTTAATTTTAATTTTAATTTAATTTTAATTTTAATTTTAATTTTAATTTTAATTTTAATTTTAATTTTAATTTTAATTTTAATTTTAATTTTAATTTTAATTTTAATTTTAATTTTAATTTTAATTTTAATTTTAATTTTAATTTTAATTTTAATTTTAATTTTATTTTAATTTTAATTTTAATTTTAATTTTAATTTTAATTTTAATTTTAATTTTAATTTTAATTTTAATTTTAATTTAATTTTAATTTTAATTTTAATTTTAATTTTAATTTTAATTTTAATTTTAATTTTAATTTTAATTTTAATTTTAATTTTAATTTTAATTTTAATTTTAATTTTAATTTTAATTTTAATTTTAATTTTAATTTTAATTTTAATTTTAATTTTAATTTTAATTTTAATTTTAATTTTAATTTTAATTTAATTTTAATTTTAATTTTAATTTTAATTTTAATTTTAATTTTAATTTTAATTTTAATTTTAATTTTAATTTTAATTTTAATTTTAATTTTAATTTTAATTTTAATTTTAATTTTAATTTTAATTTTAATTTTAATTTTAATTTTAATTTTAATTTTAATTTTAATTTTAATTTTAATTTTAATTTTAATTTTAATTTTAATTTTAATTTTAATTTTAATTTTAATTTTAATTTTAATTTTAATTTTAATTTTAATTTTAATTTTAATTTTAATTTTAATTTTAATTTTAATTTTAATTTTAATTTTAATTTTAATTTTAATTTTAATTTTAATTTTAATTTTAATTTTAATTTTAATTTTAATTTTAATTTTAATTTTAATTTTAATTTTAATTTTAATTTTAATTTTAATTTTAATTTTAATTTTAATTTTAATTTTAATTTTAATTTTAATTTTAATTTTAATTTTAATTTTAATTTTAATTTTAATTTTAATTTTAATTTTAATTTTAATTTTAATTTTAATTTTAATTTTAATTTTAATTTTAATTTTAATTTTAATTTTAATTTTAATTTTAATTTTTATTTTAATTTTAATTTTAATTTTAATTTTAATCTTAATTTTAATTTTAATTTTAATTTTAATTTTAATTTTAATTTTAATTTTAATTTTAATTTTAATTTTAATTTTTATTTTATTTTTAATTTTAATTTTAATTTTAATTTTAATTTTAATTTTAATTTTAATTTTAATTTTAATTTTAATTTTAATTTTAATTTTAATTTTAATTTTAATTTTAATTTTAATTTTAATTTTAATTTTAATTTTAATTTTAATTTTAATTTTAATTTAATTTTAATTTTAATTTTAATTTTAATTTTAATTTTAATTTTAATTTTAATTTTAATTTTAATTTTAATTTTATTTTTAATTTTAATTTTAATTTTAATTTTAATTTTAATTTTAGCGCCTCCTCAATTCCACCAATGGCATGCATGCATAGATTTTGCTATGATTTAATATTAGGTAGGTATACTGCTTTACGGTAATTTAAAGAAATTTTCCGCTCTGCGAAGAACTAACATTTTGAGCAGAGACTTGTTAGAAATGGGGACAAGTAATAAAATCTCACTAAAAATAGCTCGACAAAGGTGTAATTGGCGTATGCATGTGTGCATGTACATTTGTATTGTAAAAGGTGTTTTTTTTAATTTTGATGAAATTATCAATTTTGAATTGGGGACAAAAATGTAAGACTACAAAAGAAAACCTCACCGAAAAACTGAAATATATAGAAATTTCAAATTTTTTTTTTACTTTTCAGTTCCTAACGATTTAGGAGCTAAAATCACGGTTATGTTGGACTGTGTTCCCGGACCTAAGGTATATAAAGGGTAGAAACAGAAAATCACCTTACCAGACCGCCAGCATTTTCTGGGCTAAAACCGCTATGTGTGCTCACCAAAGCTCAATAGAGAGAGTTTATGAGTAACTGTAAAACTAAACAGTTTAGACATCACTGGATTCGCTGTCATGTAGAACAAAGGTAACAAAACTGTTAGGGAAAAGAGAGAGAGAACCAAGGAACCGTTGATGCTGTGGGCCGTGGTCACTCCAATATTCCCAGCTAGGTTGAGCTAGTACTGCGAGTAAACTGATTTTGAAAGTTGTCACTGAGTGAGAAGTGTAAAGCTTTTTTCTTTCATTTGGAGCTCGCTGAAATGAGAACTTCACATGGCTTTGTGGTGCGGTAAAATAACTCCCAAAATGAAGTAGTTTAGGTTCACGTGGCTGCCGCCGAGGCACACCTAGGCCAGTTTTAAAAGGCCCTGACTAGGAAAGTCAGTTTCGGATCCCTGCCATATTTAAAATTCCTGTATTATCGGACTCTTCAGCATTAGTGTACTCTTTCTGCATTAGCTTGCATGTGGCAAACGGCATACCTAAGCGCTCTCTATCCCGAAGAACCAGCTTGGTCGTGCCCTGCCTCACAAGTTCGTCTGCCCTACAAATTTCCTCAATGTCCAATGCCAAGGGACCCATGTGAGGTTCACCCGGTTTTGTTGGACCATCTCTTGTAGAGATCGACGACAGCTGAGCGTCAGTTCAGAGTTGAAGCCTGGAAGACACTGCAGTGATCAGGTAGTCTGAAGGAGAGCTCAAGGTTCACATCCTTTGAATAAACCCCTGCTCCAACTTGCCGTCTAACTTCGAGTCGTCGGTATAAATGGAAGTGCCGCCATGAGTAGCGGGACTCCGATCCGTCCTCTGAAGTAAGTCTCAATACAAATTAAATAACACCTCCATAACTGCGAATATTGCCTATACGCGATTGACTCAAGATATTCCAAGGAGACAAGTTCACTTATAAGTATAGAAGCAAGCCACATAAAAATGGCTGATGCCATCTGATGTCTGTTGTATGTGACATGCGGTTGCCAATGACATTGCCTTTGCTCACAACTTTACTTAAACACGTTACACTCAAAATATGGACTATATACTCATGTAAATTTACAAGTATTTGGTATACAGTTGGGGACTCATGTAACAGCTCACACATGCATTGATATGTATATTGGTGACTTATGCCGTTTTACATAGTTTTTTACTGAGTTCCAAAGCACTTTCGATTTTTCATGAGAATATAGGGGACATACAGTTGACTGGGGGATACACAACACAGTGCATAGTGTGCACCAGAAATAAATGTAAGTCCATGAACGATGGTACAAGTAACAAAATACAGTACCGTAAACATCTATAGGGTGTCTCGTTTTATATTCTCATTTTTCCAGTGAACATATTTTTCATTGTTTCCAAGTAGAGTCGATCATTAGACATAAATGAGCTCAATCGTCTGTAATTCTCCACGGTCCAAAAGGATCTCCCTGCCTTGCAAGAGGTAACGTCAGCTTAGGGCTTGTTCGGCCTACTCATGATCTCGGTGTCCGAGTAAACAGCTGACCACCGAATTTTCTACTATAAACCGCCACTTCCAGTTCAAAAGCCCTAAATCGGGTAATGAAATCAGTTGTTTGGCAAAACTCGATTAGCGGAAAAGTGAATTTTATCTCTGTCCTGACAGTTAGTAGGTTAGGTTAGGTTCAACTGGCTGTCGCAGACGCACACTTAGGTCAGTTTTAAAAGGCCGGTAGTGTAACACAAACACTAGGAAATCAGTCCCGGTACTCGGTCATATAGAAAATCCCTGGGTTGTCGGCATTCTCCACATAGCAGAATGCCGGGACTGGCACTCCTAAACCGACACCGTTACCCCTATTCAAACCATTTAGATGGCTTGATGAAGGCTAACAAATCCTTTATGTCCAGCTCCGTGACCTGTCGTAGGGTATTCAGGAAGGGAACTCTCAAAGCTGGACAGTTTCCTCCACCTTGTCATCCTAACAACTCCTACAGCCTTGTCGGTAGGGCACACCTAGCCTTGCTGCGTATCTACCAATAGGGCGGTGTACGGTTAGTACCCCTGTTAATTTGGAGACTTCCCTCCTCCTTAGGGTGTGAATGATTGCTGAGACTTCAGCCTGGAAGACGCTGCAATGCCAGGTTCTTTGCAGGTGGTAAGGGTAAAGTAAAGTGCGTATTCAAGAGCAGATATAGGATTTCCCCTTCCGTGCTAATGGCTATATGAATTTTTGAGAGCACTCAAAGTTTCGCAGTGTCATCATCATTTTTGACAGCAGTTCAGACAGTTCTCCACGAAGTTATCTTCGGATCAGAGCTTTTTTGTAGGCCTTTAGTTTAATTGTATATTCGACCAATTGAGGCTCCGTGCAGAGGATGTTGGCAGGCTTTGCGGAGCGAATCCAGGTCATAGGAGTGAGTCCGTTGTAAGGGCCGTTAAGGGATTCTCCAGCTGTCCTACTGATGAGGGGGCTTGTGGGGATGGTACTGGTAGGTCACTAGCTTAGTTATTAACTTTTAGGAATTTTGCAAAATGGCTCACCCTATACCACACAAAGTGCAAGAAACTATAGTAAAACATTGAAACGTTTGTTCTAATGGTTTATTAGTATTCCCATATGTTCGTCGTGTTTTTTTTTTTTTTTTGTTTTGCAGCAGTTGAGCGCCAAATGTATGCAGTTCGTTTCATCGCCTACCGAGTTTACTCATTCTGCTCTACTCTACTCTTGACTGTTGCTCTACAAACGTTCGATTCAAAAGCATATTCATGTAGGTATGTGTATATGGTGCGATATGTTTTTCTTGCTCTTATCGTTATGCACAGTTGTTCTGTAGATCTTCTTGAGATGCTCGTCGCTCGTATTTATGCTTTTTCCTCAATGCTCATTTCGTATGAATGTAGAACATGTTTTTTTTTTTTGTAATGCCACAATTTCGAAATTTACAGGAGTTATTTTTAGAAGAAAAATTCTGACTATTGCTTGAAAACGAACGCACGAAATGATCGTTTATAATGAATGTAGCAAATATTGGTGTAAACGTATGTACATATGTAGGTATGCATGAGTTGATGCATTTTATTTCGAAATTTTGTATATTCAGTTTTAAATTTGAGAATATTAAATATAGGGTGACAGACTATGTAATAATTTTTACAATACTACTTGTATAGTGAAAAATTTAACTATGTATGTAAATAAGAGTTGAGTTTCAAATGTTTTTCTAAAAAGACTTATTTTGATTTGATTTTCTAGACAATTTTATACAAATTTCAAATTAAAGTATTTGGGTGGCCGAGCTGGCTCGGTGTTTCCTATTTTGACTGGTCGGCCAATGGCCTTCTTGTAATCAGCAACCTTTCTTTGTATTTTCCCCAAGTACTGCCGGCAAGTGACTTGAGGATCTTGTTACGACCTCGTACCTTTGAGACCATTGCAGACGTATGACCAGCAAATGAGAAAGTATTATCCAGTGTCACCCCCAGTAACTTTGGGTGGCTGGCAGTTGGTAGCTTAGTGCCATCAATGTAAATGTCTAATTCGTTTCTTACCTGGTGCGTTCATGTCGTGAAAAGTGTCGCCGTGGAGTTAGCCGGTGATATCGTCAGATCTTGCTCAGTGAAAAACCTGGAAAGGTCGCAGAGGTAACTGTTGATTTTCGCACCAGAGTTCATCAGTATAGGGGCCCTTCCCCGTCGCCATTATTGTACAGTCGTCGGCATATGAAAAGACGGCGACGCCCTCTGGTAGTGGGGGCATCTTCGATAGATAGAAGTTAAACAGTGTCGGGGATAGGACACCACCCTGTGGCACCCCTGTCTAACACGTCTAGGTTTTGATGTAGCGTTTCTAAAGTTGACCGACGCCTGCCGTCCATTCAGATAATTAGCGGTCCATCTCTTTAACCCATCAGGGAGCTGTGTTTCAAGAAGATCTTGTATGAGAGTGGCGTGATTGACTGTATCAAAAGCTTTTGACAAGCCTAGTGCCACTAACACAGTCCTGTGATTTGGTTGGTTTTGATTTAGACCGCTATTTATCTGCCTTTTATTGGCATTGAGTGCGGTGGTGGTGCTATGTAGCTTACGGAAGCCATGTTAATGACTAGCCAGGTGCAGATTTGCAGTATAATACGGAGGCAAAATGGACTCTAGCGTCTTCACTAACGGCGACAAAAGTGGTATAGGGCGATATGAATCGCCTATGTTTGTCGGCTTTCTAGGTTTTAATAGTGGAACCACTCTCGCCTTTTTCCATATTTCAGGAATGACGAAAGTGTTCAGGGAAACACTGAATAGAGCCCCTAACTATTTGTATCCCTCCTGACCTAGATGTTTCAGCATCTTCATGGCAATGCTATCGGGGCCGATGGATTTTGAGGGCTTAGCCAATGTAACCCTATTTTGACCAATAGTCTTACCTACCTCCCTATAATGCTACTAAACCTTGCCAAATTATGTCAATTTTGGTATTTCCGAAATTTTCGATATCGAAAGTGGCCGTGGAGAGCGATTTTATCCAATTTCGTAGGTATACTCCCAACGATACTAGTATGCTTTGTGCAAAATTTCATCGTTATACCGTCATCAGATTAAAAGTTACGACCAGTCGAATTTTCAAAAACGCCCACTTTAAAAAATTGATCAAAAAACCATAATAGCATGATGAGGGGAATTCATCTATAAAATTATATAATTTTAGCCATTTCAGCCACCGAGATATGTCAATTTATGTGATTTTCGAAATTTTCGATATCGAAAGCGGTTATCATCCGATTTCGCCTATTTTCAATAGCAACCAGGGTTGCCAAGTGAAAAAATAAGATTCCCCGTTCGGCAATGGGAAATTCCGCGATGAAATTAAATTGAACGTAAAAGTAAAAGTAAAGATGTTCAGAGATTTACTCGAAACATCATAGCCTGCTCTTCCCAAAGTGAGACATCATATTAAGTAATCAAAATAAAGTTTGGGTTCGTAGTGTCCCCTAACCATACATGTGAACTTTTGCTCCCACCGTGATCGTAGGCTTACTAGGCCCATGTTTAAAAATACATACATATATATAAGTATATGTATGCTTGTATGTGTTCACATAACAGGTGTTTACGCTATGAAGTAAGGCGCGGTTGACAGCGACATCGTAAATGGGTGGTTAACGCGTTGAAGTCGATGGCTTCGGCCCTTAACGTTTGCATCTAACCGAAGGATGAATGAATGAAAGCTTTTGTATTTGAAGGTACGCGCACTACTACTTATAACATACATACATACATAACTAAACACACACATACATACCTTAACTGATGGCTAATATTATTCAAAAGCTATGTAGTAATTTCTAAGCAACAATTTTTTAGTAAAAGTTTGAAGTAGCGAGTTGCAATTCGTGAGTAATAAAAAAAAAGTTGCAGAGAGCATGAGCCAATGAGCTTTCAAGTGAGTGTAGCTGTAAGTGCAGGGTTGCCAGCTTTGTTTGAATAGTGATAGAACACTCGCTGAAGATGTTGAGATTGTTTCTCGGATCTTAGTACTACATAGACAGGCTGTCGTGTGAAAGCTTTGATATAACAGCGTCGTACCTTGCTTTGTGCCATATTTCAACGTTCTACCGTAATTAACTTAAAGGTTACGAACAGTTGAATTTTCAAAAATGCCTCTCTTAAAAGTGGGCGGTGCCAGGCCCACTTAAAAAAATTTATGGAAAAATCATGAGAGAATGACCAGGGGGATTCACCTATAAAATTTTATCATTTTAGCCATTTTCGTTTTCGAATTATGTCAATTTATGTGATTTCCGAAATTTTCGATATCGAAAGTGGGCATGGTTGGAGGGCGATTATATCCAATCTCATCAGGTATACTTCCAACGATACTAGTAAGCTTTGTGCCAAATTTCAACGTTCTATCGTCATCAGTTTAAACTTTACGACCAGTTGAATTTACAAAAATGCCACCCTTAAAAGTGGGCGGTATTACACCCGCTTTAAAAAATTTATGGAAAAATCATGAGAGAATGACCAGGGGGATTCACCTATAAAATTATATCATTTTAGCCATATCAGCTATCGAGATATGACAATTTATGTGATTTTCGAAATTTTCGATATCGAAAAAGGGGACCGTGGTTATCATCCGATTTCGCCTATTTTTAATAGCAACCTACCTCGGCCCGAAAGTAACCTTTATACAATTTCATGCAAATATCTCAATTTTTACTCAGTTATCGTGTACACGAACAAACGGACGGACGGACATGCCTTAATGAACTTTTTTTCAACCTAGGAACTTTCATATATGGAACTCTATATCTATCTCGATTTTTTTGTGCCATTACGTAGTACCGTTATGTGGACAAAATTACAATACCCTTGTACTATTACTAGTACGCTGGGTATAATTAACATGTAAATCCAACAGCAATGTGATCCGAATGGAAAAATTGTTGTTGCATTTACATATCAATTTCTTTATCTCGCTCGAATGTAAATTCAGTCGACTACGTTCCTTAACTACCCTATGGCAACACCAAATTCATATTTAACTTAACCAAGCAGAGAAAGTTATAAAGTGGTAGAATAAAAAAAAAATCAAGTGAGCGTGCGAGAAAATTGGCTGCAAAGCTTACCACACACTCAACCACCGCTATCGTCTGTACTCAAATTCCAGCATGATAAAAAATATTGGCTATAACGAAAGGAAGAGGAAGGAAATGACAATGCAACATGAAACGGAAATGGAACACTAAGTTAGAGCGCAACATAAGCGGATACGAAGAAGTTAAAACGAAAGCCTTACCGACCACACAGTCAGAGTGTAATGGCGAGTTGAGTAGTGTAGTCGAGAAAAAAAAGGTTTGCAAATTACGGATAAGTAAAGTGAAAGTAATTTTTAACATATATAAAATTGCAGAAAAAAAAGGGAAACAATTTGAAAAAAGTAATGAAAAAGGAGTTAAATATGTTTAAGTGATATTGATGAGCCAAGAAGTTGTTGCAATTTGGATTTGTATGAGTTTTAGAAGATAGTGAATTTCTGCAACTTATTACTATATATACCAAAGCTTTATACATATTTGAATGGATATTAGATATGCACATATGTATGTGTATGGAAATGTGCCTATTAGGGTGGTTCCACTTTTTTCAATTGGTTTTTTAAAAGCTCTAAGTAAAAGTACCTACTCAGAGCATATATTTGAGAGTGGTTGAGGGTGAGGGGGGGGAGGGGGGTTCATCTCCATCTCCTTTTTAATCTAAATCTCTATCTTCATTATCATCTCTATCCTTATTTTTATTTTCATATTAATTTCTATGTTTATCTTTATCTTTAAAGTTATCTTTATCTTTTACCTTTATATTCATCTCTACATATCTTTACATACACCTTTATCTTTATCTTTGTATTCAGTTTTATCTTTATCTTTATCTTTACTTTTATCTTTATCTTTAAATTTATCTTTATCTATATATTTTCCTTTATCTTTTTTTTTTATCTTTCTATATTTTGTATCTGGTATTTGTATCTTTTGCTTTATCTCGGTATTAATTTTTATCTTTATCTATACATATATATGTAACTTCATCTTTATCTTCATCCTTATATTTATATTTGTCTTTATTTTTGACTTGATCCTTAGCTTTATCTAATATCCTTAGCTTAATCTCAATCTCTATCTCCACCTTCGTCTGCATCCACATCTTCATCCGAACCTTCATTACCATCTCGTCATCTCCATTCCCCTCTTTCTCCGTCTCAATTTACTCCATTATCGATCTCTCTGGGTCAAGTTTAACTCTGAGTTTCTATAGAACAAGACTGATTAAAGGAAGACTTGAAAGATAAAAGATAAGGGACGAAAAAGATAGAAAGTAGCGAAAGGGACATCGAAACTGATAGGGAAAGAAAAAAATAAAAGAACTTTAAAATGTAAGCGAAAGAGAGATTTTCGAATGAAAAGGAACTGGGCTACAGATAGGGATATGGAATGGAGAAGAGGTTAGAAAAGGGAATGGAAAGATAAAAGTAGAGAGAAATGAGAGAGAGAAGAAAAGTTAAATAAAAATGGATGAAGAGGTATAGAGATAGGACAGCAAAAAGGAACAGAGAAGAAATTAAAGGTAGACAAGAAATGGAAAGGAAAAAAGGAAAGGGAGAAAATGAAATGATAGAAAAGTAGGAAAGGCAAAAGAAAGGAAAGGAAAGCAAAGGAAGGAAAACGAAATTAAAGGAAAATAAAGGAAAGGAAAAGAAGAAAAGGAAAGAAAAGAATGGAAAGGAAAGTAAAAGGAAAGGAAAGGAAAAGGAAAAGGAAAAGGAAAAGGAAAAGAAAGGAAAGGAAAGGAAAGGAAAAGAAATGAAATGAAACAGCAATACTAAAAACGTCTATTCATTCAAATTTAGCCACCCTAATAGGTATGCTAATTTGCGAGTATGTACATATATATATTGCCGAAACGATTGGCAGGAATAAACGAAGCTTTATTTTTTTTTACCACACCACAACAAGGACTAGAGAGAAAGTTTCTTTGAGAGCGCAAATTCGCTGTGGTTGAGTAACAAAGTGAGAAATTGGAGTGAGTGTTGGTAAGTTAAGTTTGAAGTGAATACCTACTCGCATTTGGCCGAGAAAATTGCAACCATTCATGCAAACGGTTCAGTGTCAGTGCGCCAACAAGGCCTCAAGCAAATGGTCAAACATTTCACGAACCCTATTTGTTGTGTGTGTGTGTTGAAATACTAGAGCTGGTAGAAAGCTGGCAGTAGCAGTTAAGCGTTTGACTGACTCGCGTTGTGAAATTTTGTTTGCTGATAAACTCCAACACTTTTTACCACACTGAGTTATACGATGCTTTAAAACCATAAAAAAGTTGAATGAAATTAGTAAAACTATTTGAAAAACAAAAAACTAGCCTGAGCAAACAAAAAAGGCTAAAATAAATACTTAAAATTTTTTGCACAGAATTTGTTGCCTCAAACGTTGGTCGATTGCGAAGTGCCCCATCTGCTTATTTTAGAAAAAAAAAGTTCAACGAAATGTATGAAAAACTGTAGTGAAGGGGGCAGAGTTACACGACAGACACAAAATTCAACCACTCACCCCGTAAATTGGAGTAGTGTGGTGTGGGGAGTTGGGGAGTATATATTGAAGTGAGGCCAAATTCGTGAAAAAAAGTTAAATGTAGTGAAAGTGAAGGTGAACACAGTGAACAAAAAATAAGTCTAGATACACATGTGCTCTATATGTGTGTGAGTGTGAATAAAAATAGATACAAATTTAAAAAATCTAAATCGTGTTTAAAAGTGAATGAAAAATTTTGGAATGGGCAGTTAAAAAAGAAGTAAATTACTGAGAAATGCTAGACATTTTTCCAAGAATTATAGATGTTTAGAGGAAAAAATTTGTTTTTCTAAGAATCAAACCTAAATATTTTTGGGCAACGCATGCTTAATTTTCACTAAACAAACCATTAGTCCAGCATGTCAAAGCTCTGTTTAATTTGCGCTTGAGGTAGATACATTTTTTTTGTTGCTTCTATACCCAGCTGACCACATAACTGGTGTTTACAACGGGATTAAAGAAACGAGATACACTCAGAAAAAGCATTTCCTTGAAACAACGAACCAGTTTTCTTATTTCGATTTACTAAATATAAGAAAAATATCTTCAATTTAAAGACTTTTTTCCTCAATTGAACTTAATGTTGTCCTTAACTTTAAGAACTCAATTTCCTCAATACAAGTAATAATTTCCTCAATACAAGTAAAAATTTCCTCAATTCAAGTAATAATTTCCTCAATACAAGTAATAATTTCCTCAATAAAAGTAACAATTTCCTCAATACAAGTAAAAATTTCCTCAATACAAGTAAAAATTTCACCAATACAAGTAAAAATTTCCTTAATACAAGTAATAATTTCCTCAATACAAGTAAAACTTTCCTCAATACAAGTAATAATTTCCTCAATACAAGCAAACATTTCCTCAATACAAGTAATAATTGCCTCAATAAAAGTAAAACTTTCCTCAATACAAGTAATAATTTCCTCAATACAAGCAAACATTTCCTCAATACAAGTAATAATTTCCTCAATACAAGTAATAACTTCCTCAATACAAGTAATAATTTCCTCAATACAAGTAAAAATTTCCTCAATACAAGTAATAATTTCCTCAATACAAGTAATAATTTCCTCAATACAAGTAATAATTTCCTCAATACAAGTAAAAATTTCCTCAATACAAGTAATAATTTCTTCAATACAAGTAATAATAACGTCAATAAAAGTAATAATTTCCTTAATACAAGTAATAATTTCCTCAATACAAAAAAATAATTTCCTAAATACAAGTAATAATTTCCTCAATATCAATAAGGAAAGCTGTCTTCGGTTGTGCCAAAGGCTATAAACCGTTCACGAATAAGCGTCAAGATTTTCACTGTTCGATCCCCAGTACAGCCTGTGTTAATTTAACTTTATCTCATACCGAAATTATCGGAACAATCGATTATATGGGGGCGATGTGTTATATTGGTCCAATCTCATTGACTTTTAACATCGACATTCCACATCCACATTCTAAAAGAGCAATAGTTACGAAATTTCACGTTACTACCTATCTAATTACAGGAGTTATCTACCAAAATCCGATTATCGGAACAATCGATTGTATGGGGGCTATGTGAAATCTTTATCCCATCTCAATAATTTTCAACATCGATATTGCACATATAAAAATAGTAATACTTACAAAATTTCATGTTCCTACCTGTTTTATTACAGAAGTTATAGCCCAAAGTCCGTTCATCGGAACAATCGATTATATGCGAGCTATATATGTAATATCGGCCCGATCTCGCTGGTTCCGACAAATGAGTTCTATATTAGAAAATGGTGGCCGCATACCAAACTTCACCCAAATATCTCAAAAACTGAGAGACTAGTTTGCGTTCAAACAGACAGACGGACATGGCTAAATCAACTCACCTCATTATACCGATCATTTCGGTAGACTTATGATGGGTCCATCTCTTCTTCTTCTCATACTTACAAACAACGGACGAAAGTTATAATACCATTTCATCTTCATGAAAGGTATAATGATATTGCTCCACCGAGAATCGAACTCACAACACCTTAATT
Source organism: Campiglossa producta (assembly GCA_964058755.1). NCBI lineage: Eukaryota > Metazoa > Arthropoda > Insecta > Diptera > Tephritidae > Campiglossa > Campiglossa producta. Next base: position 9,949,209 of record CAXKVI010000005.1, on the reverse strand, counting down.
TCCTCAATATAAGTAAGAGATTTCCTGCTTACAAGTAAAATTTTCCTAAGAACAAAGAAATAAGTACTCAAAATAAGTAAAAAGGGTTTCCTTAAACGGGGTAAAATATTTTACTTATGTTAAGGAAGCCATGTCTTTGGAGCCAAATAAGGAGAATTTTTCCTTGTAATAAGGTATTTTTTACTTGCGGTATGGAAACTTTTTTCTGAGTGTGGATATAGAATTAATCAAAAAAATAATTTACAGTTTTGATTTTGGGTATGTTAACATTTTTAAAATACATAGTAATCTCCTTCGAAACATTTTTTTAAGAAGTTGGGTTTGGACTTAGAGACCAGATAACTCTAAAAAAATATCCCTTAAGGCTCATTTACACGGGTCGATTTTCTGGTCGATTTTTAATTTCCAACTGACACTTTTTCAGGATAAGTATAGAAAAAAATAAAAAAAGAGCTGATCCCGCCTTCCAATCAGAGTCTACACAGAAAAAAAAAATACACTGGTAAAATTCAAAATATCGTACTGTTATCTTGAAGTTGACGAAATTCTGTTAAATTGATCAGATTTTGGTTATTTCAACGGAATTTTTTTGTTGCAGTAACTGCATTCAATTGTTGATTGAACGGTCATAGAACTGTAAATTTTTAATTAATACAAATTTGTAAAACTGACAGAATTTTTGTTGATCAAACTAAATTTTGTGTTAAAACAACAACTTCCTCTGGTTGATTAACAGCGAAGGAATTGTCATTTTAAACTTTTTGACTCATCCAATCAAATTTAATAGAACTAACAAAGTGTTCTTTGTTCAAACAAAATTTTATGTTGAAACAACAAACTACTGTAGTTAATCCAACAGCGAAGATACTGTCATTACTGCCAAAAGGCTGGTTTTCATTAGGTCAAATTTTGACAACTTTTATCGACTTTATCGAAATAAGCAACCAAATCTCGATAAGTCGATAAAATTTGACATCATTTGACATAATGATAGCCAGCCTATAGAACAAAGCCGTAATTAGACGCTGCACTATGGGGTATTTTGGGAAAATTTTTCCAACAATCAAATTTCAAAAATGTTTTTGAAACTTCAATTCAATAGGCATATAAGTAAAATCGGATATTTAAAAAAATTGTAAAACTAAGATTTGAAAAATGGAATCAACTCATATTTTGGTTGATATGACCAGCACATTTTTCTCTGTGTAGACAATTACAATTTGAACAGTCCTTCGGTCGACAATGAATTTACTCAACGAATCCTCTCCGTTGTTGTTTCAAGATATAGCGATCGACAATCATTTAAGTTGACACAAGACATTTGGGTTGGGGTTGAATATTAGATTTAAACAACATTTATATAAATTAGTGCTAATCAATTAAGACTGTCAAGCGTAACGCGTTTTCAAAATACCTATGTATGTTGTATCCTTAGATACAGTGGTGTGCAACTAATTGAGTATAATTCATATACGATGAAGGTGCCACTGGTAAGAGCGTGACAGCAGCCATCTGTCAGATGTAATAGAAGATGAATGGTAGACGAGACCGCGGGGCTTTCAGCTACATTTTCCTTCTTTGAACCCATATTACAATCTTTCCTTTAAGCTTCGTCCTGCCTAGAGTGTATGATCATTCCGAAGATCTTCATCAAAATATTCTAACGGGAATCCAAGAAAACATGCAGTTTCAAAAGAGTTGAACCAGAGAGACATAGGGGTTAGAAAAGTAGGTTCAATTGAACAGTTAACATGTGTTTGAAACGGTGTCATTTAGTCTGGATAAGTAAGAGTTTAACCTCACACTGTATCCAGACCGAAGCTGTGTCATAGTGACTCTAGTCTCCATTGGGCGTTCTACTTCAGCAATATCGGGTGGAATACTGTTTAAAACGGGGGTTACAGGCCGAGATCTGATAAAAGTGTCAACCGACTCAGTGTGGATGTCGGCTAGAGCCCGCTTATGATGCCGCAACTCGTAATGATTACGGAGATGACTCCTTATGTCTCTGGGGGCGGATCTGTGTCCAAAAGATGACGGTTTGGATGTCCTGGCTTGTGGCAGTTCAGAAGGAATTGCCTGCTCAGCATTTCCGCATGCTCTCTTACATTGAGCAGTTTTGCCTCTTGATGGAGGTGAGACTCAGGAGGTATGAGGAGACAGCACGTAGCAGTTCTGATAGCCGTTTTAGGCAGACTTGTAACTTCTTCCAGCTGGTTTTATGCACATTAGGCGACCATATGGGTGCAGCATAGTCAAAGACTGGTCGGCCAAGGGCCTTATATGCAGTCAGCAACGTTTCTTTATCTTTTCCCCAAGTGCTACCGGCAAGTGGCTTGAGGATCTTGTTGCGACCTCGTACCTTTTAGACCATTGCAGACACATGACCGGCAAAAGAGAAAGTATTACCCAATGTCACCCCCAATAACTTTGGGTGGCTGACAGTTGGTAGCTTAGTGCCATCAACGTAAATGTCTTATTCGTTTCTCACTTGGTGCGTCCATGTCGTAAAGAGTGTTACCGTAGATTTAGTCGGAGATATTGTCAGATCTCGCTCGGTGAAAAACCTGAAGAGGTCGCAGAGGTAACCATTGATTCTCGTACAGAGTTCATCAGAGTGTTATGTACATCTTTTTGCAACAGACACCGCATATCCATTCTTTTGGTCCGGGGTTCGGCTCAACGCCCGCCCGTAACAATAGAATATCTTGCAGCCCTGCTGCAAGGGGGGGAGGATGATAGTTTCGGAATGGAACAAAACATACTAAACAGGGTTACATTGAAAGTGACAGTCCTTGGCCGAGGACCCGGGTGGTTCCACTGCGCAGAGATCCATGGCGATGTCCTGGGTTTTCTGCTCTGAGAAGTGACTGTACATAGGGAACCTTGGCAATAACGTCGGGGACGATAGCTTCTTTGAACTCAGACGCAGTGACAACAATAGGCGCGTTGTGTTTTTTTTGTATTTACGCGCCTGTGGCATGGTCCTACGTTTAGCTCCATCGGACGGGTAATGCAGTATGAATTTTCGTAACCCTGTTCGTCCTCAGCTCATGGCAACATCCTCTCGTCATAATATATCGGATATGTGCCGAATTTTATTTAAGTGTGGTGAATTTCGGTTAAAGTGGTGAATTGGTGAATTATGTTTCAAACTCCCCACAGTAATATTAAACTGCATTAGTTGTACTCAATTCGTTGCACAGTGCTGTAAGTATAACTAGAAATACCGCAATCCCCTTTTAAAGGAAAATCTCCATTACTCGCCCATATGTTATGGCACAGCAACAAAAATACAAATGTAATAATACAATTTCCTTAACGAGTGGGCGACGAAATGTAAAATGATTAATTGAAGGCTGGAAAAAGCCAACGTGTATTGTGTGAGAAAAACAACAACAACAAAATTAAAAGCAAAAAAACAAAAACACCAGCTAAAAATAAGAGTGAAAACAAAAATAACTACAACAATAACTACACTGCTAAAAACAAGACCATTTGCAAATATCTTTGTTGTCATTGTCACAGGCGCTGTCATCATCACTGCCTTCGTAGTCAACATCATAACCACAATTGGTTGTAGTTGTTTTAAGTGTTGTCCCTGATTGTGGTTAGCTGTTAAAACGTATACCGTTAAAGAACTGTTGCATATGACCAACCAATGACGTCGTCAGCTGCATATAAAATCAATTGAAGGGAAACACAAATATACACCGAACGGACAGTGAAGTGTGGAGGTGCAGATTGCTCCTTTTAAAGCTTTGGCCACAGAAAACTAGAAAACTCATTCGCACACAAAAGACAAGCAGGATATTGCAAAAATCATTTAAACGTAACAAAGTCGTCATCGTCAGTGTGGAAAAGTCGAGGGAAAAAGCACGGAAGTAGGCGAGGGTAGACGCGCAGTGAGGACGTACTTGAGCAACAGCAGTGGAAAACCCTCAAGTCACAAAAGTAAAACAAGTGTAGGAGGGGAAAAATAATCATAAAAATAAACAACACGAAAATAGAAATAGCAAAATATTTAGTAGCTGTGCGAACCAGTGCCAAGCGCAGCCGATTGTTGAGGCGAAAAAGGGTAAACGCTTAGGAACAGAGAAGGGAAGTGAGAAGAGCGTTAAAAGAAAGTAAAGACGACACAAAAGTGTTTGTAACAAAAGGACTGCAGCAATCGCAAGAATAACTAGAAAAACAACAACAGATATAACAGCAATAACAACAACAACAGCAACTAGAAAAACAACAGCAATAAAAATAACAACAGCAACAACACACAAACCACAACTATAACCACAAGAAACAACAGCAATTACAGCTGCATCAACCACAGCCCAGCGAAGCAATAAACGGTAAACAACAAGAACAACGCCACATTACGCAAACAACCCATTTGCACCACAATGAAGCCATCAGATTTGCTGCAATTAACGGAAAGGGTAAATAATATAAACAATTTATTTTTAAATTTATTTACTTGCATGCAATACGTATATTTTTTTCGATGTCTTATTAAGATGCATTTTTGACTAAGAAATCTGGAAAACGTTGCTCTGCCCGAGTAGTTGTTCTATCTCCCCTTCTTATATCTTACTCTCCATTCCTCTTCTTTTATTTCGTCACTTTTACTCTTCTCTAATACTTGATCTTGCTCATCTCCTTACACGTTTCCCTTCTCTTTCCTATTCCTTATCCCATGTCCCTCTCCCTTTGCCGGGGCTCCACTCCACATCACTTTTCCCAAAGAATACGTCTATCTTATAACTTTAAACGAGCTAAACTTGTATATTTGTATATCTGGACTATCTCGGGAACTGCTTGACCGATTTGGATAAAATTTTGAATATAGATAGTATGATTGATTCTATGACTATCCACTTGAGGGTTGCCACCTTGGGCGTTTTACAGGGTTGCCACCTATTCCAACTTTTTTTAAATTTTGTAGCAAGATATGCCAATATGGGTTTAAAATGAAAGATATTTACAGCGACATGTCAGTTTAAATATTTTCAAGTAGGGTTGCCACTTAGGGTTGCCACCTTACCGCAGTATATTTGTATATCCGGTACTATCTCCAGAATCGCTTGACCGATTGGAATGAATTTGGCATAGAAATAGTATGATTGATTCTAAGACTATCCATTTGGGGGTTGCCATCTGGGGCGGTTTGCAGGGTTGCCACCTATTTAAATTTTTTTTTAATTTATGGAGCGAGGTATTCTAATATGGGTACCAAATGAAAGATATTTTCAGTGACATTCCAACTTAAATATTTTAAAGTAGGGTTGCCACTTAGGGTTGCCACCTTACCGCAGCATATTTGTATATCCAGTACTATCTCCAGAACCACTCGACCGATTGGAATGAAATTTGGCATAGAGATAGTATGATTGATCATAAAACTATACACTTGGGGGTTGCCACTTGGGGCGGTTTACAGGGTTGCCACCTATTTAAATTTTTTTTAATTATGGAGCGAGATATGCCAATATGGGTTTAAAATGAAAGATATTTACAGCGACATGCCAACTTAAAATTTTTAAAGTAGGGTTGCCACTTAGAGTTGCCACCTTACCGCAGCATATTTGTATATCCAGTACTATCTCGAGAACAGCTTGACCGAGTGGGATTAAATTTGCCATAGACATAGTATGATTGCTTATAAACTATACACTTGGGGGTTGCCATCTGGGGCGGTTTGCAGGGTTGCCACCTTTTTAATTTTTTTTTAATTATGGAGCGAGATATTGTAATATGGGTACCAAATTAAAGATATTTACAGCGACATGCCAACTTAAAACTTTTAAAGTAGGGTTGCCACTTAGGGTTGCCACCTTACCGCAGCATATTTGTATATCCAGTACTATCTCCAGAACCGCTCGACCGATTGGAATGAAATTTGGCGTAGAGATAGTATGATTGATTATAAAATTATACACTTGGGGGTTGCCACTTGGGGCGGTTTACAGGGTTGCCACTTTTTCCATTTTTTTTTTTAATTATGGAGCGAGATATGCTAATATGGGTATCAAATGAGAGGTATTTTCAGCGACACTCCCACTAAAATATTTTCAAGTAGGGTTGCCACCTTACCGCAGTATATTTGTATATCCGGTACTATCTCCAGAATCGCTTGACCGATTGGAATGAATTTGGCATAGAAATAGTATGATTGATTCTAAGACTATCCACTTGGGGGTTGCCATCTGGGGCGATTTGCAGGGTTGCCACCTATTTCAATTTTTTTTAAATTATGGAGCGAGATATGCCAATATGGGTATCAAATGAGAGGTATTTTCAGCGACATTCCAACTAAAATATTTTCAAGTAGGGTTGCCACCTAGTGTTGCCACCTTACCGCAGTATATTTCTATAACCGGTACTATCTCGAGAACCGCTTAACCGATTGGGATGAAATTTGGTATAGAGATAGTATGATTAATTCTAAGACTATCCACTTGGGAGTTGCCACTTTGGGCGGTTTACAGGGTTGCCACCTATTTCAATTTTTTTAAAATTATGGAGCGAGATATGCTAATATGGGTATCAAATGAGAGGTATTTTCAGCGACATGTCAACTTAAATATTTTCAAGTAGGGTTGCCACCTTATCGCAGTATATTTGTATATCCGGTACTATCTCCAGAATCGCTTGACCGATTGGAATGAATTTGGCATAGAAATACTATGATTGATTCTAAGACTATCCACTTGGGGGTTGCCACTTATTCCAACTTTTTTTAAATTTTGTAGCAAGATGTGCCAATATGGGTTTAAAATGAAAGATATTTACCGCCGTTTTGGGGTCGTTTTCGGGTTATTTTAGGGTTATTGTGGGATCATTTTTGGATAATTTTGGGGTCATTTTCGGATCATTTTAGGTACATTTAAGGGTGCTTTTGTGGTCATTTGGGAATCATTTTGGGATTATTTTGGGTTAATATTTGGGTCGTTTTGTGTTCAATTTCGGATCATTTCGGGAACATTTAAGGGTCTTTCGGGGATCATTTTAGGACTATTTTGGGATCATTTTGCAATCTTTCATTCGGGTTCTTTGTTGGCTATTTCGAGCTATTTAAATTTGTTCAAGTCACAATTTGTCGCCTAAAAGTCTTTTTATCCGTTAGCAGCATAGTCATACATAAGTACGAAGCACATTAAAGCCCACACAAGCCTCACACGCACACAAATAGACAAATGTAGATTTATTACATTTCTAACATATCAAAACAATATGTTTCCCAAAGGTTCACTCGACTCGGAACACAGCACCGAGCACAAAACAGCACCCACAAGTTGAAACAACACAAACGATGATCGAGAGTATTTTTAGTGCGTGAGTGGCCCAACATGGCGTATACGTTACATTTTTGCAAAATTCTTCCATAGACAATGAGCTCAATCCCTTTGCATGATGTTTTGTTGCTGCTGCTGCTGCTTTTGTGGGTTTTTCCGATTTGAAAATGGTGCAAAGTCAACCGCAAATATAAGCAGACATATCACATGTGTATGTATGTATGTATGTGCTTGGATGTGTATGTTTGTGTGTGTGTTTGTAAGAAAACATTTGTGCATTTTTTTTTGCCTTGAGCTCATGTGTGGCTTAACATACTGATATCTTGTATGTCACGTATCCCTGTGTACCCTGTGATGTTCGATTGCGTGTAACGTAACTTCACTGCCATTACCAACAACAACAACAGCATTAATAACAAGTACAAGAAGCATATTTTTTTATTCTCCACCCCGATGTGTATTTTTTTTGGATTATTGTCTTCGTGCAGATAATGTCGATTAGACTGTAGAAATAGGGCTTGGTTTGTAAGTGTGTCTATACATATGTACATGAGTGTAAAAGTGGAGGCACTCTGATGTTTGCAAACAACGTGATAAATGTTTATTTCTTAAATTATTTTTCTACAACAAGTACCATTAAATTTTGAGATATCTGGCAACCCTGTACATCAGCGCAAGTGGCAATGCTCAAGTGGAAAGTCTAAGGATAAATCAGTCTATCAATATATATCAAATTTGATCCAAATCGGTTCCCGAGATAGAGGTCGTTGAAGGATTAAATAAAGTGCAGATAGGTGGCAACCCTTAGTTGGTATGTCTCCGGGCTGCGACCGACACAAACAGCTGTTAATTTCTCCACTCGACTCTCATACCTGCTATCGGAGAGCAATCGTCGACCTAACGATGTAACCGAGCAATATTTCTCACTCATAGCGTAGCGCCGCTGCGGATACTATAGGGTTCCAGCGAGCGCGAAAGAACAATTGGTATGATGAGAAATGCAGCACTGCCTCGTACAAAAAGGACGCTGCATACAAGGAGACGTTACGAACGGTCGCAACCCGCAGTGTATGGCAACACTATCGTGGAGCGAAGAAGGAGGAGAGACGTCTTTTTAGAAAAAAGAAAAGTGAGACCGAAAAGCGTGAGTGTGAGGAACTTGAGATGCTGGCTGTCAGGAATGATGTCCGAAAGTTCTACGAAAAGCTCCGGCGGATGACAATAATGGCGACCTTGTAATCGACGTACGGAGTACACTTAAGTTATGGAGGGAATACTTTTTCTCATTACTAAATTGCGAGGGAGACGCTGAACGCGACACCCCATTCCATGACGATGGAAAAATCGTCCCACCACCCGACTATGATGAGATGATGATAGCTATATTCGGGCTCAAAAACAACAAAGCGCATGGAAAAGATAACGACGGCCTACCCGCCGAGCTGTTCTCAAACACGGAGGCGAAGACAGTGCGAAAAGAAGCTGCCTATATGCCGATATGTCTGAGTTTGACTTCCCTACAAAGCTTACACGGTTTTGCCAAAAGGCGAAGGACCTCTCTGAGCCATTTGAAACCAAACGACGCTTCAGACAGGGCGACTCACTTTCGTGCGCTTTCTTTAACCTGATGCTGGATAAAGAATCGAAAAAGTGGGCCTTGCGGTGAACGAGGACAAGACGAAGTACTTACAACTGGCGCCAATTGGAGACACCGCGTGTTCTCAGATCTGCCTGCACTTGGTCCTTTCATCGGAGTGGTGGCCTTCCTTCTACCTCTACTTCCACCGGCGGTTGCTGATTAGAATATCTTCAGGGCCGGATCGTCTTCGTTCATACGCACCACTCGAATGAGACGAAATACTTGATGAAAAAATCAGTTCACCTGAGACTTGGCAGCCACGTCACCGTTGATAGTTATAAATTTGAAACTGTGAGGTACTTCGTCTATTTGGGATTCAGTATTAACACCGAAAATAATGTCAGTCTAGAAATCCAACGGAGAATCACTCTTGCCAACAAGTGTTACTTTGAACTAAGTGGCAATTGAGAAGTAAAGTCCTCTCTGGACAAGCAAAGACTACGGCTCGAAATGTATGGCTCGAAATCATGGACAGTGTCAAGAGAAGATGAGATGGCCCTTAAAGTATTTGAGAGAAAAGTTCTTCTGAAGATTTATAGTCCTTCCCATGATGTCAACGCCGAGTATCGAAGGAAATTTAACGATAAGCCGTACGAGCTTGGCGACCGCCGTGGGTAGCGGTAGTGTGCTCGGCCTACTACATCATGTGACCTGGCTAGTTTCTACGTATTGCCGGTTCTGCGAGAACGGTAGCAGTACTTGTGCTGTACACATCGGACCGAAACGACACGGTCCGTTTTTTTATATCGACCCGACCCAGAGCAATACACCGCCGGGTGAGCCTGTCTAACATTTGGGCAGGGCTACACCTCGTTACAACAACAACGAAAAATGGAGTATCTCTAGAGTTAATTGAAAATTGATACTGCTTTAAAAAAGTAACTATTTTTATTTTGAAATTTTCACCGCATTAAAACAACTGCTTAGAAATGCAAAAAAGGAAACTTACCTACTCTTAACGATTACGCAATCTGCATTACACATACTCGAACAAACATAAATCAGCATTATTTGTCCTGTCATTCAGCCCGCTGGCGTCGCACTGCAGACACGATTGTGAGGAAACGCCAGCTAACGAAAAACGTGTTGCTCCAATGATAATTGACTAAGTGCGAAGAGAATGAGTGGGCGTTGAAATGCAAACAATGACACACATAAAATGCCATATCTACACACACACACAAGTTTATAAACGGCGACATGCTTATGTGGTATGCCATTTATGGCGAATCGTCTATTGAAGTGAAATGAGTAGGTATGCAGCTACATGATACGAACCTTAATGGCTTTAGGCATGAAATGAATTTTTTTCTCTTTTTTTTTAAATTACAGTTTAACAGTTTTTATGTGAGGTTATTAAATATAATTTGTTTTCTAGCGTAAAGTTTTCACATAAAACTATTACTTTGTGAAATTATTTTGTAATTTTTGTTTTTGTGTGGAATTCGATTCACTTCATAGAAATGCATAGCATTATTGATAAACTTAATACTTTAATTAAGCACATTTGAAAGGTCACGACCTTACGAGAGAGTAATGTTTGAAATTTGGACCGGAAATTCGCATCGGTCCATTATTTTGACTTATTTAGTTACTCGTCCAAAGATTTCCTTTTTAAAATCTTCCCACGTCCTTAACCACGAATGTGTCAATTTAAAATTTGAGTAGAAGGAATCGGTTTACTATATGGACAGTTTTGCTCTTACTGAAATAGTAGTTGGGTGACCGAGCTTGCTGGGTGTTTTCGATTTTACCTAGCAACATTTTTTCCAATATTCCATGGGCTCACGACCTGGCCTCAGAGTTCCAAAATAGGGAACGAAATTCCTCCCAAAAGACATCTCACAGTCGCTCTGAGTACTTGGACAAAAGAGCGGTCGAAAGGATCCTGAAGAAATACGAGAGAGTTTCACCGGAGGCGCTATCGCCGAATGCCATAAAGACGGTGGAGATAGCTCAAGCTCTATTACCGAACTTCCAAAGCAATTATGTACCAAAGAAGGTTAACGGAAATACCTTCAAATGCCAGAGATCGGACCTCATCCGAAGCGGCAGCTGAACACTCCCGAAGTGGGTAAACTTAGCTTTGCTGAAGTGAACAAGGACAGGATCCGCATAGGCGCCATTGACCGAGGTAACGAGCGCTGGGCCATCCCTAAACACCAGTGGCGGTACGTCCGAAACGCAATCGGTAATGCCCTTCTTGACATTATGGATGAGTCTCCGGCGATAGGTTCTGATGCGGGATGGCACCAGGGTCAGATCAAGGTATTCGCTTGCGAGGATGCAAAAACTGTTGCACTGTACAAGGCAGCAGCTACAAGACTGGGTGAGATCTACTCAGGGGCAAGAATCGAGGTTGTCGACTGGAAGGACATTCCGGCTCGGCCAAGTGCAAGGGCATGGATTCCTGCCATCCCTGGTGAACCTGAGAGAATTCTCAGGATGCTGCGGATAGTAACCCGTCTCTCCCGACGCAGGACTGGAGTGTCAATCTGGTTGAGTATGCGGTAGGACCTGATAGGCAGGTGGTCTTTCCTTCAATAAGGAGGCACTCGAGCCCCTTAAACGGTGCAATGGACGAGTACACTACGCCATGGGCCAGATCGTGATCCACGTATAACGTGGCGATGCACAACGCGCTGCTATTTTGGCTGCTCCACCGATAGTAGGGTTTCCGCCACGCCAAATGGTGGTGTGAACAACTCGTCGTTGAAAAAAATTCTCCCAGACGAGGCAGAACTCGACGATACGGCGGGGGCAGGGAAGTTTGAGCGCTCTCATGTTGGTGGTACTTCAGATAAACCTGCATAAATCTAAAGCAGCCTTGACTGCTTTAATCAGTCGTTTTTCTAAAGACTACGTAGATGTGATTCTCATCCAAGAACCCTGGGTCAATAGCTCAATTATTTGCGGTCTGGGACTAAGAGTTTTAGCTTATCCGAGCCAACGAGGAGGGTTAGAGGCTGTATTTTGGTTAAATTTGCACTGAACGCCTTTCTCTTGCCCAACTATATCAAGGGTGACGTTACAGCTGGCAGTTTAACAGTCGACAGTACCAGCCTGACGATGGCGTTGGTATATGTATATGCCTTACGATGCCGACGAACCTCCTCCACAGAGGAAGGTAAAAGACAAATGGAAATTTTTGCACGGGTCATCTTATTATCGGAACTGACGCTAAGGCAAGCTTGATGTAAACATCATATTTCTTCATCAAGTTCTTAAATGCAATGTGCAAAACTTGATGGATTCTATCTTCTTCCAACTTACGTATTTCTCCGTTTAATAAGTACACACCTAGCAGAGTTGCACTCTTCTGCTTGCTTGATCAAACTTGATGTTTGCATGTTTCAAACTTGATCCACTGCATCAGCAATGAGTGTCAAATGATGCCTCAACTGACGGGCACGGTAATGTGTGCGATTGAAAAAGATACATTTTATTTGTTACTCCCCTGCAGGAACAGCTCACCGACTAGTTGATTCTTCACGAAGTTTCCTTGAATATCCCTAATATAAGCTCAATATCACAAACTATTTTGTATTATCAAATGACTTAGAGCTTACTCGAATAGCTAAGCAATGTCCATTTGATACCGTCAATGAACTTTTTGTAACAACAACAGCCCAACTAGAAAAATAAACATATATAAATTACGCTTAATAGAAAAAAAAACAATAACAATCACCAAAAGTATAGTAAAAGCCATCAACTTAATAGCCAAAACAGTAATAATGACAGAAGCAAATCGCACGAAATCAACAAACAACGCTGAAATGCGCATTACATTGTTGTTATTTGTGTGTCTTGATGTTGTTTTTGTTGCTAGTTAGTTGTAGACTGTTGGTTGTGGAATGTCAAAACGAACAACCATGTCAATATTTCGACATTTATCTAAACTGTCATTGCTTTTGACCCCACATTTGATTGCTGTCATCGATGACGTTTCGCTGCTGCTGCTACTCTAACTGCTTGAGTGTTTGTATGTTTTTGTGTATACGTGCGTGAATGCTGCAGTGAAACAAAAAAGTAGTCAGAAGAAAATCACGATTTGACAACTATAATATTATGACAGTGTTTAAACTAGTCGGAAAAAAGAACAGATTCATTTACCATTTGTCATTTGCAATATGGCGGCTATATGTTATGGACCTAGCTTCCCTACCCATCTGGCTGAAGGCCTACAATCTACCCCCCGGTGAGGTATGCCTTTCTTAAGAGGCGACCAAAATCCTGGACTGAAGGATTCTATATGTGAAATATATCGTGCTCTCGGCTTGAGTTTCATACTACATATGTGGTTGTGGGCTAGTTTAGACCTGTAGTTGGGTTTGATAGCGTGTTATATACAAAATACATTTGCGTGTTTAGTTAGTGGTTTATTTGTTGAATGGTTTTGGCGCGCTACTTTGTTGTTACAATGAATGTTATTTGCTCTTAACGGTTATAACAACTTTTATTTCATTTCGAAATATTTAGGAGGGTCAACAAAAACTCGTAAACAAAATTTACAGTTGTTCGAGTTTCCATTTACAGTCCTCTCCTTCTCTACTTCTTTTTCTTCACGCCTGCAGCTCCGCTCTTCCTTTTGAAATATCTTGTCATCATGTACCCGATTTGTTTAAAGTCAAAAGGTTCAAGTCTCTAAATAACGTGCAAGTCTCTAAATAAGGTAGGTAGGTAGGTAGGTAGAAGTGGCTGCCGCAAAGGCACACCTAGGCCAGTAATAAAAGGCCCGTTGTGATACCACCAAACACTAGGAAAGTCAGTCCCGGGGCCCGGCCATATGGAAAATCCCAGTGCTGTTGGGACTCTCCATATAGCCGAAACCCGGGACTGAAACTCCTAACCGACACCGCTACCCCTCCTCGAACCATTTTGATAACTTGATGAAGGCCATCAAGTCCTTTATGTCTAGCTCCGCGACCTGGCTTAAGATAACCAGGAAGGGAACTCCCAGAGAGCGCCTTCTCGCTCCGCTTAAGGCCGGGCAGTTGCAGATGAGGTGCTCCACCGTTTCCTCTTCCTCATCATCTTTGCAACTCCTGCAGCATCGTCGGTAGGGAACGCCTAGCCTTGCTGCGTGCCTACCAATAAGGCAGTGCCCGGTTAAAACACCTATTAATATGGAGATTTCCTTCCTTTTTAGGGCGTATATGTGTCTAGATCTTTTAAGATCGCATTTTGGCCAGGTTTGCTTGGATATCCGGCACCCTGGGGCTTGTAGCCATCTTTCGTTGGCTTCGCGGAGTGTATGCTCCTTCAGCATTAGCTTGCACGTGGCAAACGGCATACCTATGCGCTCTTTATCTTGAAGAATCTGCTTGGTCGTGCCCTGCCTGGCAAGTTCGTCTGCCCTACAGTTTCCCTCAATGTCCCTGTGTCCCGGGACCCATGTGAGGTTCACGCGGTTCTGTTGGGCCATCTCTTGAAGAGATCGACGACAGCTGAGCGTCAGTTCAGAGTTGAACGAGTAAGAGCCAAGGGATTTGATGGCCGCTTGGCTGTCGCTGAAAATACAGATATCCTGTCCGATGGTGCGTTTACCTATCCAAGTCACGGCGTCCATGATTGCAGAAACTTCAGCCTGGAAGACGCTGCAGTGATCAGGTAGTCTAAAGGAGAGTTCTAGGTCCAAATCCCTTGAGTAAACCCCTCCTCCGACTCTGCCGTCTAACTTCGAGCCGTCGGTGTATATAAAAGTGCCGCCATTAGTAGCGGGACACCGATCTATGTTCTCCCAGTCTTCCCTGCTGGGAATGTTTATTCTAAAACAACAATCTCCGACTGTTGTGGTCGCACACCGATCTGTGCTCAGAGGGAGAAAGCTGTAAGATCTTAGAATACAGGAGTGTCCAATAGTGCTTGCGCCCCAGACGGACGTTTCCCTTAGACGCAGAGCCGATGCCGCTGCTGCCCGGTACCCTTCCAGATCGAGTGGCAAAAAGCCAAGAATGGCCTGGAGAGCTTCATTGGGCGTTGTTCTTAACGCCCCGCTTATACAGATCATGCTCGATCTGTGGACTTTTCCTAACAGATTTAGGTTTGTTGCCTTTCCTAGCGCAGGCCACCATACCACGACTCCATACAGCATAATTGGCTGGATTATCGCAGTGTAGATCCATCTGCAAATTTTGGGGCTGAGCCCCCATTTTTTGCCAATGGCTCTTTTACACGTGTAAAGTGCAATGCACGCTTTCCTCTGGCGCTGGATGACATTCTCCTTCCAGTTAAGCTTTCTATCTAGAACTGTGCCTAGGAATTTGGCTTTATCAGCTAAGTTCAGGCGCACGCCATCTAGTTCTGGTAGGTTCAGCGGTGGTATCTTGTAGCGCCTGGTATAAAGGACAAGCTCCACCTTTCCCGGGTTGATGCTAAGTCCGCAGCGAGAGGACCATGAAGAAACTTCTCGCAGTGCTACTTGCATCAAGTCACACAGGGTTTGTGGGAATTTGCCCCTATATGCAATAGCTAAATCGTCTGCATATGCCACTATCTTCCCGCCCCCCACCTTGTGTCTCGTAGCAGCGAGTTTACGGTGAGGTTCCATAGGAGCGGGGAGAGAACACCACCCTGAGGCGTTCCTCTTGTGACATAGCGTGAAAGATCAACTGTTCCCAGTGAATAAACTATTTTCCTTCCCTTTAGTAGTTGATCAATTAGTCCAATAAGAGACCTATTTATGCCCAGGTTTGTTAAAGCAGTGTTAATAGCCTCCGGCCTTATATTGTTGAAAGCCCCTTCGATGTCCAGAAAGGCCACGAGACAGTACTCCTTTTCGTGCAATGATTTTTCAACAATAGAGACTAGGCTGTGGAGCGCAGTTTCCGTTGATTTACCTTTGGTGTATGCATGTTGATAGCTAGAAATAAGGTTGCTATCAATAGTAGAGGAGAGATAATCGCTAATTATCCTCTCGAAGGTTTTAAGTGCAAAAGACGAGAGACTGATCGGTCTGTAGTCTTTAGGCTCATAGTGTGAGGCCTTCCCAGCCTTTGGAATAAAGACTACCGTAGCGCTTCTCCAGGAGCACGGAATGTAATTAAGAGCCAGGCAGGCTGAATAGAGAACTACCAGCCATTTAGCTGATATTTCCAGCGTGTTTATAAGTTGTGCGGGGAAAATCCCGTCTGGCCCGGCTGCCTTGAACGGCTCAAAGCTTTTGATTGCCCACCTTACCCTTTCCTCCGTAATGGGTATGTTTACCGCCAGGTTTGTTGCAGATGCTACAGGTGCATCATACAAGTTCCCCGGAAAGTGTGTGTTCAGGAGCAGCTCCAGGGTTTCCCCTTCCGTGCTGGTCCAAGATCCGTCAGGCTTCCGTAAATAGCTAATGGCTGTTTGAGTTTTTGATAGCACTCGTCTAAGTCTCGCTGTATCATCGACTTTTTCGACCCCGGTGCAGAAATTTCTCCACGAAGTTCTCTTCGCTTGCCTTAGAGCCTTTTATTGGCCCTCAGTTTAGCTTTATATTCGAGCCATTCAGGCTCCGTACCGATGCTCTTGGCCTTGTTAAATTGCTTCCTGCATGATATACGGAACGAATCCAGGTCGTAAGACCACCAGTGGGGTCTATGTTTGCCGCGTGGTTTTGGTACTGGACAAGCCTGCTCTAGGGCATTTGAGAGCGCCGTTGTAAAGGTCGTTACCAGATCATCCAGTTCTCCCACTGATGAGGGGGCTTGTGGAGGTAATACTGGTAGGTCCCTAGCTAATATTTGGTTATGTAGCTGCCAGTTAGTGTTGCGTGGATTTCGTTTCATAACTGGCTGCTCAACAATAAAGTCTAACACAATTTCTATGTACCGATGGTCAGAAAATGAATGCTCATCAAGAACACGCCATTTTCTGACCCACTCATAAGCACCTTCGCTACAAACAGTGAGGTCTATAACCTCCCTACGAGCTTTAGTTATAAAAGTAGGCTCGTTACCCACGTTACAAACCACCAGGTTAGTTGTTAGTAGGTAGTCAAACAGAGACTCGCCCCTAGCGTTAATATCGGAGCTTCCCCACTGGACGTGATGAGCATTAGCGTCAGCTCCAATAATAAGATGGCCCGTACAGAAATTATCCACCAGATCTTTCACCTCCTTTTGTGGAGGAGGTTCTTCGGCGTCATAGGGCATATAGACCGACGCCATCGTTAGGCTGGTGCTGCCGACTGTTAAGCTGGCAGCTGTAACGTCACCATTTGAGTAGTTGGGTAATAGAAAGGTGTTTAGCTCAGACTTTACCAAAATACAAGTTCTGACCTTGCCCTCATCATTGGCTTGGATGAGCTTGTACCCCTTAGTCCCCAATCCACAGATCCTAGAGCTATTGACCCAGGGCTCTTGGATAAGGACCACGTCTACGTCGCCTTTAGAAAGACGACTGCTTAAAACAGCCGAGGCTGCTTTAGATTTGTGCAGATTTATCTGAAGCACCACCAACATGAGAGAGCTCAGACATCCCTGCCGCCAGCGTGTCGTCGAGGTCTGGCCTGTTCCGGGGGCTGTCTCTCAACGAGGAGTTGTTCAGAGCACCTGCACGATTTGGCGTGGCGGGAACCCTGCTGTCTGAAGCAGCATCAACGTTAGTGTGCTCAGGTTTAGCCACGATCGTGACGTCGAGGCCTTCTTCTTCAAGCAGGCTTTCTTCTATCGCCGAGTTGTTCGCAGCACCATCGCAATTTGACGTGGCGGATAACATACTTTCCGCGTCGGACTCCTCTGCTTCCCCTTCCGATGCCTCGATCTCCGAGTCCTCCGGAGCGTCCGGAATAGCAGCGCGCTGTGCATCGCCACGGTATACGTGGATCACGATCTGACCCAAGCCGTAATGCACTCGTCCGTTGCACCGTTTAAGGGGCTCGAGCGCCTCCTTATTCAGAGTGATAACCACCTGTCTATTGGGCCCAACCACATCATCGACCAGATTGACGCCCCAATCCTGCGTCGGGAGAGACGGATTCCAGACCTGCAGCATCTCAAGAATATTCTCGGGTTCTGCAGGGACGGCAGGAATCCATGCCCTTGCCCTTGGCCGAGCAGGAATGTCCTTCCAGTCGACGACATCTAGTCTTGCCCCTGGATAGACTTCACCCAGTCTTGCAACTGCTGCCTTATACAGTGCGACAGTTCTTGCATCCTCGCACGCGAATATTTTGATCTGACCTTGGTGCCAGCCCGCGTCAGTACCTCGCGGCGGACTACCCGGAGACTCACGCATTAAGTGGAGGAGGGCCCTGCCCATTTCATTCCGGACATACAGCCACTGGTCTTTGGGGATGGACCAACGGTCGTTACCTCGGTCAATGAAACCTATAAGGATTCTGTCCTTGGTTACTTCAGCAAAGCTGAGTTTTCCCACTACGGGGTTGACCTGATGCCGCTTCGGATGGGGGTCTACCTCTCCGTCCGATCTCTGGCGTTTGAAGGGATTACCGTTCACCCTCTTAGGCACATAGGGCCTCTGGAAATTTGGTATCAGAGCTTTCGCTTCCTCCACCATCTTCCTTTCTTCCGGCGACAGCTTCTCCTGCGATGCTCCCTCATATTTTTTAAGGATCCTTGCGGCCTTTCTTTTATCCCAGTACGCAAAGCGTCGGGGAGATGCCTCTTTGGGGGGATTCAGACTCGTAGTTGCCATCGCGGTCTCTCCCTTTACGGCGTCGTCCTTCTCTTTCGAAACTCTGAAACCAGGTCGTGAGACCATTGCCCCAGATGTGAAGAGATTGGGTTTCGTGCCAGCGCTTGATGGAAGCTTAGCTTCCGCCGTTTTCTGCTTGACTGCGTAGGCAGCCGCACTGTTGCTTGCTCCCATCAAGTCACTCTTACTTGATAGCAGTTTGGGGGATGACTGACCCGTAGTTTCCATCGTTGTCGGCCTCCCAGTTAACTTTGAGGCGGAGTTTGTCCTCCGGCGTTGTGTTTTCGCTTGCTCCAGCATAGTTCTTCTCTGCTGCGGAGTAAACGAAGTCGTTAATTGCTTTGTATTTTGTGTGTTCTTCATCTTGTTCGTACGACCCCTCGCCGGACAAGGCCAGCTTAGGGTCAAGGGTAGTGTAAGGGGAAGTGTGTCGTCCGCCGCGGCAGAGCCCCATACCGCGGTAAGACCATAGTTACTCCCTGAGGCGGCCCGGTATCAGTGAGGCTCCGTTCGACTACAGCCACGATTTGCCTCCCGGCTGCAAACGTCCAATGGGCACGGTATCGCATAACACCCTGGATTGGGAGGGAAAAGTTTTGCACATTTATATAGCGAGCCGCTTGCTTCAAGACAGACGCCCGCTTACAGTCGCACCTCTTGGTGTACAGACGCTGCGAAAAAGACCACGGTGAGCCCTTAAACCAAGTATGTCAGAGTGGCCCCCCCGGCTCCCTCTCTTTCTGCCGCGAGCCTAGGTAGCTCAACGTTGCCCAGAGTGCACGAACGAGGACGCAAGAGTCGGGATTGAGCGCGGTCACTCAGCAACCACACCCCATTACACTCCTCTAAATAAGGTTCAAGTATCGAAATAAAAATTAAGTCTCGAAATAAGGTTCAAGTCTCGAAACAAGGTTCAAGTCTCGAAATAAGGTTCAAGTCTCGAAATAAGGTTAAAGTCTCGAAGTAAGGTCCAAGTCTCGAAATAAGGTTCAAGTCTCGAAATAAGGTTCAAGTCTCGAAATAAGGTTCAAGTCTCGAAATAAGGTTCAAGTCTCGAAATAAGGTTCAAGTATCGAAATAAGGTTCAAGTCTCGAAAGAAGGTTCAAGACCCCAAATAAGGTTCCTTTTGAAATATGTTGTCATCATGTACCCGATTTGTTTAAAGTCAAAAGGTTCAAAGGTTCAAATAACGTTCAAGTCTCTAAATAAGGTTCAAGTATCGAAATAAAAATAGTCTATAAATAAGGTTCATGTCTCTAAATAAGGTTCAAGTCTCGAAATAAGGTTCAAGTCTCTAAATAAGGTTAAAGTCTCGAAATAAGGTCCAAGTCTCGAAATAAAGTTCAGGTCTCGAAATAAGGTTCAAGTCTCGAAATAATGGTCAAGTTTCTAAATAAGGTTGAAGTCTCGAAACAAGGTTCGAGTCTCTAAATAAGGTTCAAGTCTCCAAATAATGGTCAAGTTTCTAAATAAGTTTGAAGTCTAGAATTAAGATTCGAGTCTCTAATTAAGGTTCAAGTCTCGAAATAAGGTTCAAGTCTCTAAATAAGGCTCAAGTCTCTCAATAAGGTTCAAGTCTCTAAATAAGGCTCAAGTCTCTAAAAAAAGGCTCAAGTCTCTAAATAAGGCTCAAGTCTCTAAATAAGGCTCAAGTCTCTAAATAAGGCTCAAGTCTCTAAATAAGGTCCCTCTGACTCCTATGTCGAAGCTAGAAAGATTGCTGCAGCGCTCTAACTACTAGTTTCCCTGATACGGTAAAGCAGCTGTTGACTTATATACCCTCTTTTGACTCAAATTATTCTGCCTGCCGTACCTGCGCCAGCCAAGCCAAAGCAAAAAATAGTGGGGGTTTCCGCTTATTTCACTTTCCTTGTTGAGGCTAAAAGAAACCAGCACGAAAGTAAATGGTTTGTAATGTCAGCAATAACAACAATTATAAACTAAACAGACAGTCAACCTGCACTTTTGTTTATATACTAACCTCAACTAGCGCACCTCAGCGGCGTAAGGTTTGACGACGAAAACTCAGAAAAGCGTAGTACATAGAACTTTTACGCGCAAAATGGCATTAGTTAAAGAAACACCTGCCCCCATGAAGAGCTTAGACAAGCTCCTACATAGTATATATGTATGTATGTAAATACAAGTAAATATATTTACAAATGTCTACCACATGAAGTAACTCAATAAAAATGTCAACATTAAACAGTTAACGGACACAAAACCCCAAAAGAGAATAGAACAAAAGAAATATTGACATGTGTTTGGTATGAAGCTAGGTATGAAGTTGGACCGCCGGACTATGTCGGAAATTCAATGTTTAGACCCCGGATCCGCCAGTTCCGTAGAAAAGTAGATTTTTTAGGATTTCGGAAGCTGTGGTCGAAAGCGCTGTGGAAGGCCTTTTGTCCCCTTCGGGACGAAAAGTTTTTTGAAATTCGTTGTTTTATAGATCCCGCGGGCGCCGATAGCTATTCTATCTCGGTTCTGACTGTCCCAATTTTTCAAAGTAACCTCCCGGATATTGTCGTTAGTTTTTGGATAGATTCCTTATATTCCTCACCCATCTCTCAGCGAGCTACGTGAGTTGATGTTCAAGACTGCGGAAAGGTTGAAAATTAAAGAGGCGTCTTAATTGAATGCTTCATTGCTTCAATTACAAATAAACACCTACACAGATGTAAAGACACATTAATTAGCCCACTGAAGTGAGAATTTAAGTAAATTGTGTGCGTGTTTTTTGTTTATTGTAGATGTTGGCCGAAGCCGCGCGCGATATGTAGCGCTGACGTCCTGTTGAATCATCATTATCATTTATTGGCGCTTAACCGCCTATACGATTTTGGCCTTTGCCTAACAAAGCATGTCCGTCAGTCCTTTTTATCGATAAATGACGCCAATTGGAAACTCCAAGCGAGTTCAAGTCGTCCTTCATCTGTTGTTTCCATCTCAGTCGAGGCCTCCCCCTTCCTCTGCCGTCGAATTCAGCTGTCGATAGAAAACCCTTCTGGGCTGGAGTTTCTTCGTCCATTCGCATGGCATGACCCAGCCAGCAGAGTCTTTGGGCTTTAGTTCGCTGCACTTTGGTCGCAATTTAGCACTCCCTCCAAAATTTAAGTACACACTGTACGTCCGTTGTCAGGTCGCCATTATTGACATTGCTGGAACTTGAAACATTTTTAAATTCTCAAATCTTACAAACCCCTAATTCGTAAAATCTGTAACCCTTTTGGTGTCACCCACACTAAAGCAAACCCCTTGGGTCTAAATGACTCCGTTTAGGTAAAGAATGTCAATCATGCTGCTATCTGTTGACTGTAGCCAATTAGAAAAATCAAGTTCTTATTCATTTGGCTCTGTGGATTATGCCCATAGCTGCAAGAGAATTACTATTCTAGCCTTGACTTGATCAGCCATGATTTTTGTCTTTGCTCAACATGACAGACAGCTGTAAAGCGTGCTATACCTACACTGACACTCATGCCATACTCTCAAACTGCATACATACATTCATTTGACAGTTTTGACATTGCAAAATCTCACTTCGTTCGTTCAACGTTGTGCATATACGAGTTTGAGCTGTTTTTATCCTAGCTTCAGTTCATAAATAGGATACGAGCATTTATGGTATGTGTAGTATATATACTCAGTTGCTTACAAAATGTCAATGTATTAAGTCCAAGAGTGAGTACATAACTATGTACTCGTATATGCACTTGTCAAATTGTCGCTTACATACTTTTTTGTGACTTGCAAAATTTAATTTTTTTTTTTTCATTTGAACTTGTAACTCTGTAGAATGCTTCCCTTGAGTGTTCCTGTCAAACTTACACATTTCTCAACTTATTGCGTTTAAAAGAATTAAAATTTTTGTCATCGATCAATTTGCCAATATGACATTTCTCCAACTACATAAGTATTTTGTTTTTGTAAATGAACAGTTATTTATCAACAGTTGTTGTCAACATTTTAGAGCCACTTGTTTGAGATTAGCTGAGTAAAGGCAATGGAATCTGCTTTATCATATTTTCAAGTAGGGTTGCCACCTTACCGCAGTATATTCGAATATCCGGACTATCCGGGAACCGCTTGACTTATTTGGATAAAATTTTGAATATATGTAGATAATATGATTGATTCTAAGATGATCCGTTTGTGGGTTGCCACCTGAGGCGGTTTGCGGGGTTGCCAGCTATCGATTTTTTTTTTTTTTTTTTACTTTTGTACACCTTACCGAGTACTATCTCGGGAACAGCTTGACCGATTTGGATGTAATTTGGCATATAGATAGTATGATTGATTCTAAGACTATCCACTTTGAGGTTGCCACTTGGGGCTGTTTACAGGGTTGCCACATATTTCAATTTTTTTAAATTTTGTAGCAAGATATGTCAATATGGGTATCAAATGAAAGGTATTTTCAGCGACATGCCAACTAAAATATTTCCAAGTAGGGTTGCCACCTTACCGCAGTATATTTGTATATCCGGTACTCTCTCGGGAACAGCTTATACGATTTGGATGTAATTTGGCATATAGATAGTATGATTGATTCTAAGACTATCCACTTGGGGGTTGCCACTTGGGGGGTGTACAGGATTTTTTTTAAGTTATTGGCGAAATATGCCGATATGGGTATCAAATGAAAGGTATTTTCGCCGACATACCAACTATAATATTTTAAAGTAGGGTTTCCGCCCAGGGTTGCCACCTTACCGCAGTATATTTGTATATCCGGCACTATGTCGTGAACCGCTTGACCGATTGGGACGAAATTTGACATAGAGATAGTATTATTGATTCTAACCCTATCCACTTGGGGGTTGCCACTTGGGGGGTGTACAGGATTTCCACTTATCTCAATTTTTTTAAGTTATTGGCGAAATATGCCGATATGTGTATCAAATGAAAGGTATTTTCGCCGACATCATCATCATTTATTGGCGCTTAACCGCCTAAGCGATTTTGGCCGTTTCGTATCAAAGCACGCCAGTCATTCCTTTTTAGCGATAACCGACGCCAATTGGAAACCCCAAGGGAGTTCAAGTCATCCTCCACCTGTTGTTTCCATCTCAGTCGAGGCCTCCCCCTTCCTCTGCTGCCGAATTCAGGCGACGATAGGAAAACCTTCTGTGCTGGAGCTTCTTTGTCCATTCGCATAACATGGCCCAGCCAGCGGAGGGCTTTAATTCGCTGGACTATGGTCAGATCTGCGTAGAGCTCGTACAGCTCATCGTTAAATTTCCTTCGATACTCGCCGTTGGCATCACGGGAAGGACCATAAATCTTCCGGAGAACTTTTCTCTCAAATACTCCAAGGGCCATCTCATCTTCTCTTGACATTGTCCATGAATCTGAGCCATACATCAGGACAGGTATGATGAGAGACTTATAGAGCGTGATCTTTGTTCTTCGAGAGAGGACTTTACTTCTCAATTGCCTACTCAGTCCAAAGTAGCACTTGTTGGCAAGAGTGATTCTCCGCTGGCGTGATTTTCGCCGACATACCAACTATAATATTTTAAAGTAGGGTTGCCGCCCAGGGTTAGCATTATGCAGTATTGTATTTGTATTGTATATTGAGCTCATTTTGGGATAATTTTCGGATCTTTTTAGAAACATTTGGGGGTCTTTTTGAGTCGTTATGGGATTATTTTAGGATTATTTTGGGGCCATTTTTGGATCATTTTGGGTACATTTAAGCGTCTTTTTTTGGGGTCATTTTGGAAACATTTTGGAGCCATTTTTGGATTATTTTGGGGTTATTTTGTGATTATTTTCGGGTAGTTTTGGGTTCAATTTGTGATCATTTTGGGAACATTTAGACCAAGCGCCAGGGCAAGAACGTGTGTAAGATAAATACTCCGTTCTAATTTTTTTTTTTTTTTGTTACTCATCCAAAGTTTATCCTTTACGCTCCCAAATGGATGACCAACTCAACATAAGTTCATGTGTAGGTACATCTATGTACTAAAAACTTTGAGTTTTCCTTCCATCTAAAAAAAATTATTTCAAATCCGGTTATTTGTTAGTGTGTAGGTATGTGCATCGGAAATAAGCTAAATTGTCTAACAATCACGTACAGTCGTCAAAGGTCACTTGCGCAGTTTCGTTTTTAGGCCAGTGTGAAGTGGTAATAGGACATCAAGGATAACTTGGCATATGACAAGGAAGAGAGCGGACTATGTGAGGAATTAGAAATAACATAATAAATATATACCTTTACTAGGGTGGTAGAAGGTAGGAAATTTTTTGAACATACTTTAATATGTAAAAAAAAATAGCAATTTCAAAAAAAAAAAAAAAAAAAAAAAAAAAAAAAAAATTTAAAAAAAAAAAAATTTGATTTTTTAAGAGGATTGAAAAAATTTCATATTCAACAATTTTTTGAATTATTTTAAAATTTCGGTCCAAAATTTTGGGCCGTTACAACGATTCTCGAAAAAGAGGTGTCAAATGAATTGGCTCAGGGTTGCCTCTTATTTAAAAATTAATTGTTTATCAATAGTTTGTTTGATTTTTCAAGTTGAGGTTTTAAATGAGAGGACTCAGTCTGTTGATCTGCAGGAAAGTCACGTGTTTTTGATAGGGGTTGCCACTTGTTTCAAAATTGATTTTTCAAATGAAATGTCAAATGACAGGGTTCGGCCTATATAGATGTACGGGAATTTGGAAATTTTTTTAAAGCGTTGCCACCTGTTTAAAACTATTTTATTCATACTAAGTAGTTTAATGTGTCATGTGAAAGGTCTTAGTTCAAAAATTTTCCAACCCACCCTAACGTTAATACTAGGTATGTAGGTTCATATGTACATACATATGCATTCTTCGAAGGTCTGCGAAAAATAAATAAAATGTAGCTACATGAAGAAAAGCAAGGTTAGAATTTAAATATTTATTAAATTAACAAAGCGATGAAGGTTCTGGGATAGAGATTAAGCCAAATTACAATGGAGTAAGCCGAGTTAACAAATCCAAATTCAACTTTCAAGATGCCAATGATCAACATATCGGCTCAGACTCCATGAAGCTATCTCTCTCGGAAATTGACTTTCCCTAGTTCTAGGCCGAAACTCTTAGCGAAACCTATAATACAGTCTAGTGAGCGGCAAGTAGTATCCTATGTGCGGTCTCTTCACCCATACATACACTATTATCATTTTAGAAAGAGACGAAGAACATCGAGTAGGAAGTACCTGTAACCTTCAACAGCAAAGCTAAACGACTGAAGTCTACGAAATTTAAGAACTCTATCCATCCTCTAACGATTACAGAATTGCTGGGAAGTGAGTCCAAACTGGCGTTGCTCCAAGGTACGCTCAGGACTGAGAAAAATGTCCCAGACTAAATAAAACAATACGTGACTCTTGTGGCATCTTGCATACCCAAGTTAAGTCTGTTGTGAGTTTATAGAGTTCTATGGTAGTTTACTGTACAGTACACGACCCATCTCATATTTGCAAATTCCACCACCTCAGGTTGCTGAAGAGGAACGTAATCTGCCTGGAGAGACAAGGGTCACTCTGGAATATTGTAGCAGTTCAAACTCTTACTTATTGAGGGGGGAATGAATGTCCGGCATGCGGCTTGTCTCCTCATAATACCAACTCCTTATTCACTTGCTCTTCGCAACCCACTCTTCTAACACCAATTTCTCTTTGGTCCAACCCAGTTGAAAAAGCTCGTTTCGTAGGACTTCCGTTAGAAGATATTGATGACGTTTGGGCAGGTCTACCCTTCCTCACAACAACAGCAACAACCCGTCTCCTTCTTGCCCATGGAGCCCATTCTTGAAATTCACCTTCTAGTAGTCTATATCTAGATATCTCTTGCACGGAAATTAAACTATTGGTGTCTTGAAAATATAAATATGTCGTTTTATAATCTAATAAAACAATAGAAAATCTGTGCACAATTCGAGCATCTCTCAATTGCACCACTAAAGCCTCCTTAGACGTAAAGTATGCTAAGCTGATAAAACTTTCACACCATAAAAGCAAAACAAAAGAAACAGCCCACTCGAGACATTCAAGGACATTAAGTCGTACGAATAAATAATACACAAATGGTACACTCGCATTGGAAACAATCCAAAAGGGCATAAGTGCTCCTGTGTAATTCAAATGTGTGACTTCGCGTAGCTATAAATGTCCAACACTAGGAAAGTGAGTCCCGGGACCCGGCCATATGGAAAGTCCCTGAGTTGTTGAGATTCTCCACATAGCAGAATCCCGGGACTGACACTCCTAAACAGACACCGTTACTCCACCTCGAATCACTTAGATGACTTTATGAAGGCCATCAAGTCCTTTATTTCCAGCTCCGCGATCTGGCGTAGGCTATCCAGGAAGGGAACCCCCAAAAAGCCCGGCAGTTGCAGATGAGGTGCTCCACCGTTTCCTCCTCCTCATCATCTTTGGAACTCCTACAGCATCGTCGGTAGGGCAAAGTTATGAGTTAAATTTGTTCCTCTTTTGTTGATGTTCACATGTAGGCAAAGGCTGAAGTCACTGCTAAACAAAGAGTGCAATAAATGGGGCAAGATAAGAATCTGCGACGCCTATTACAATAGCCACGTGCATACCCTACTCTACGACCTGAAAGTAGAGTGTGAGAGTTGGAAAGGGAAGAAAAGGGAATTAAAAGGAAAGGAAAGGAGGAAAAGTGTCAGGAAAGGAATGGTAATGAAATTAAATTAAAAGGATGGAAAAGAAGGGGAAGGAAAGGCAAATAAAGAAGTGAAAGGAAAGGAAAGAAAAGGAAATTGAAGGGAAGGAAAGGAAAGGGAAGGAAAGAAAAGAAAAGGAAAGAAAGGGAAAGGAAAGGAAGGGAAAATAAAGGAAAGGGAAAGGGAAGGAAATAAAAGGAAAGGGAATGAAGGAAAATAAAGGAAAGGGAAGAAAAGGGAATTAAAACGAAGGAAAGGAAAGAAAATGGAAAGATAGGAAAGGAAAGAAAAAAAGAAGAGAAAAGGAAAGGAAAGTAAATAGGAGGAAAAAAAAGTAAAGGAAAGGAGAAGAAAGGAAAGAAAAGGAAATTAAGGAAAGGAAAGGAAAGGCAAGGAAAGGAAAGAAAGGAAAAGGAAAGGAAAGGAAAGAAAAGGAAAGGAAAGGAAAGGAAAGGAAAGGAAAGGAAAGGAAAGGAAAGGAAAGGAAAGGAAAAGAAAGGAAAGGAAAGGAAAGGAAAGGAAAGGAATCAGCCCTGGCTCAAGGAGAATGTCACACTTGAAGTTGTTTTCCGAAACCCGTATATAAAATCTGGAAAGATGAAACCCATTTTGGTAGGTTTTCAGTTGGTTTGGGAGGAAAAAATTTCCGCAGTCCCAACCCTGGTGGGAACATCAGGTATGTTAAAAGTCTTAGAACGTAATACACTATCTGCAAATATATGTAGGGCGTTTAAAGTGGTAGTTTCTCGAATTTAAAAAAAAAAGTAGTCTGAACACAGCTGTAGAGACGACACGGCGAAGACAATATTTGCCGCTGACTGTTTTACGCACATACATACACGAACTCTCAAAATACACGTTCATTGTTAGCTGGGTCTATTTGTTCATAGAAAAATATTTGTATTTGTATAGTCTTGATTGACCTTCTAATCTCCGCTACAAATGGCGACATTTTACATAATGCCACCAAATACAAAGTCCCTGAACTTTATGTTCATGTATATGTGTGTGTATGTGTGGGATTCTGTCTCTTTAATGTAATTTACATTGAGCTCCATTATCTGTTGCTTTTGTGATTTGCGCATTTTATTTTTATTCCTTTCGTTTTTTTTTTGTTTGTGCTTTTTTCCCTTTGTTTTGCATCTTTTGATCATTTATTTTCACTACGATTCTTTGTAATTGATAAGAACTCAATTAAGTTGTCGCTCATTGTTACGACAAAAAATTTATTTATTTTATATCCTTTTTAAGTGGACTAGACAAAAAAAAATGGCGTAAAACAAAAGAACGGCTGAAAGAAGAGAAAGCATACGACTGTTACGCCATGCTTCACATTTAAATGAAACCGAGTACTTTTACTTTCACTAACAATTTCAAAGCCAAATGTGTGTAGACAATGGCGTTCGGTGAATTTTATTCGCTGCCAAGCAAGTGCTAGAGAATTGAGCATGAAGTATACAAAATTCATATGTACATACATGGGTAATGCTTTTACTTCCGTATTTTGTCGTTAAAAAACTGTGCAAGCTTATAGGTACAAATAGCTTTGAGCAAAACTAACCGGATGTAGGCTATGTATGTATGTAGGTGCAACAGATGTGCCGTTGCATAGCACCGAGTGAGTCAACAAAGGAAATGCGCAATTGGTTCCAACCGTTTTGGTACAATAGAACACTGCTAATGCTCTTCCGGCCGGATGGTCCCTAAAATAATCCATAATGCTGCTGTGATATTTGCAGTTTTTTTGCAATTCAAAAAGCAAGCAATCCATCGTTTCTTCCGCTCCCAGAAATTATTTATTAGCTGCATAACGATGAGCGCCAATCAGATCAGTGCCCAGTGAGCACGGAAAGTAGTCCAAATATGTCCTCACTGTGCACTTTCGGCATGCTCAAAGATCCTATTTCATTTTGGGAGAGCATAGGCTCGTTCATACTCTACAGAACTCCAAGTTCTTATTACACTCAGAAAAGAGTTTCCTTATTTCAAGGAAAAATTTCCCGTATTTAGTTACAAAGATATGGCTTCCTAAACATAAGTAAAATTTTCCTTAGTTTAAAGACTTTTTCCTCAATTTAAGTAAAATATTTCACCCTTTCCTTAGTTTAAAAAATTTTTTCCTCAATTTAAGTAAAATATTTCACCCTTTCCTCAATTTTAAAACTTTTTCCTCAATTTAAGTAAAATATTTCAAAAATTTTCCTGATTTGGCTCCAAAGACATGGCTTCCTTAATTAAAAGATTTTTTCCTTGAATTGAGGAAAAAGTATTTAAACTAAGGACGCCATGTCTTTGGAACCAAATCAGGGAAATTTTTCATTGACTCTTTTCTGAGTGTAGTAGCATGTCTAGTCCAGTGATTTGATTAAGTGCTTGCCCTTCGGCAGCGGTCGGCACACCCTCCGAGCGAATTTCTCCAAAGAAGAACCCAAAACTTGATATCTTCAGTAAAATTTCATCCGGGTCGCTTTCGGAGATCCCGCCAAGTTTTACGGATAACTTTGAAGTAGTATACGACAAAATTGAAATAAAAACCCGGCCTTAATCTCTTCGAAAGTATATCGTTGTCAATTATTTCAGTGCTAAGAGATACGACAGCTGTTATGTACCAAGGGTGCAAGGATCTCCTTCATTTCTGGGATTCCCACAGTATCGATCAGCGCTGAACCAACTCATCGGTCATATCGTTACCCTGAGTGTTACGATATCGCGGTACCCATATTAAAGAAGCGATGATATCGACTTGACCGATTCATATTCTACTCTCTTTACTCTTACTAAAAGGGCTCGATGCTACGTTGCTGAGCCGAATGCCCAACGAGGCGCCTGACTGTCCACACACTGCTTGCCTCCTGGACAGCGTATATCTTGTATTGCAACATACTAGCTGAGTCCGTACTATACAGCACATTTTGAATACGTCCGTGAAAACTGAAATTTCGAGCTTATGAGGGAGTTCGTCGTTTTTCTTATCTCAACTCGAAGGGAAGAAAATCTTAAAACTTGCAGCTACCAGAAAAGAAGATGGGTTAAAATTTGAGATGCTTTTTAGGTATTCGACAAAAACACTCCCCGAAGATTTTGAGGGGGTGATGTCGAAATTCTCTGTCTTTTGCCGCGCGACTGTCATAGTAGCGATTTTGTATGACCTCCATCTGTACGGAAGGAAAAAATGGTTAATGTTAGGTGATAGATATTATATATCCGTAGATCAAGCATCGAGTTGCGCGTCATTACCTATGCGCATATTAGTCGCCTCTTACGGCCGGTATGTCTACCTCGCTCATATTTTAAACCCCTATTCCGCAGGGGTTCTTGACCTTCGCTCATCAACTCCGCTTCATCGTTGCTCCCTACGCGATCCCACAGTTCACTCTAAAGCACAGACCTTATACTACTTGTACAACGTCTTCCTTGTAGGCAGGGTTATATGCTCACGGCGAGCTTCAATCGTGGTTTAGTTGGCGGAGTGGATCGAGAAACACATATGTATGTATAAGGCTATCTCTTGGCCCTCTCTAAGAGCCATTAGTTGGATTAGTAAAAAATCCCTTGACAACGGAAACCATATGTTGAACTTAAGCGGGAGCTTTTAAAAGATTAACCCCAACTGAGCTTACACACTCGTTTGTCAGCAATAAATGTCCAGTCGACCGTTCTAACCAGTAGCTGTTTCAAATGAACGCACAGCCAACGAAGCAGAAGATAAGCACCATCAATTGTAGAAGCTGTTGCTGTTGGCTCCCGTTCAGGTTGATTGGCCATGGAGCATATTGGCTTGCAGCAGCAACAATAATTTGTTGGTGTTATGGCGATTTTTCTGTTTATTTATTTTTTTTTTTTGTTGAAACGGTCATCTACTTTATTATCAGGCACACGTGTATGTATGTGTGTGTTGTTGCGTGGGGGAAGAGCTTAATATTTATGCGTTTTATTATTATATTCCATTTATTTTATTCTGGAATCTTTTTAAATCCGCCACTATATATTACCCACTTCATAGCTCGATTTCGATTTTATCTTAATCGTATTGTTTGCAAAACAGTGATGGCAATAATTTTAAGAACATAAATACAAATCGACCTTGGTTGGAAGGAGAAGGGAATCTTGGTCCACCATAGCCATCCCATTGAGTTTAAATATCTAGAAAGAATAATGGTCCTTGATAAGACCCCAGAAGTACCACCGTCTAGTCCTATCAAAAGGTGGA
The DNA here is from genome assembly GCA_964058755.1 of Campiglossa producta. NCBI lineage: Eukaryota > Metazoa > Arthropoda > Insecta > Diptera > Tephritidae > Campiglossa > Campiglossa producta. The sequence goes on along the minus strand of CAXKVI010000005.1, from coordinate 9,917,763 downwards.
CAGCGCCACGCCTGTACCTCGTTTAGAGAGTATCCTGTCAGAACTGCGATCAACAGCATTAAATAAGTGTAATGAGCTAATTGAGTTCCGCCCATCGCCTGAAGTCCACCCAGAGCTAGAAGCATTGCGCTAAGAGGTGAAATCAAATTATCTCTTGCTTAGCTAATTCGTGGCCCTTTTTTTCAAGGTCCGACTACAGATGGTCACCGAAGCCCCGAATTTTCAACAGGCCACCACGTCCGGTACACAAGTTTCCGTGGAGCTAATTATGTCTAATTTGAATTGCTTCACCTTTTACGCTCAAAGACTTAACAACTTCCGTTTGAAGACACTACTTTGATCAGGCAACTTGAACTTGCCGCTTTAATCAAGTTTCTGGAGTAAAAAAAACTCTCCATTCAACTTTCCCTTCCAACTTCGATTCACCCCTTAACCAGTTCACCAGTACGATGCCTCAAATAGGTCCCTCGTCTACTACTCCCTCGGTAGAATGGCGGAATTGAAACTAGGAAAAGAAGTAGTCACCAATGCATAGTAGTCTGTCCAACCCGACAAAAAGAGTTGAGAAAAAGCTGGTGTATCCGCAGAACCTATAGCCCTCATCACCATATCTATTTAGCATCCGTATACCGGCTGTAATCCAACAATATTAATCCGAGCTATAGTGAGCATATCATTAACAACAAGGGTTGGTCTCAAGATCGTCTTATTAGATACCTACTAGACTTATCTTATTCTCGATACTCTACAAAGACACCACATCCGTTGTCGAATTACCGAATTCCATATGCTATGAGTTGATTCTGGATGCAGATCCCACTTATTTTCTAAAAAATGCGGAATTTCCTGTCGCCTCCAGTCAACACTTTAAATATCTACGCTCTTAACTCGGTTAACTCATCATTGCATTTGCCCTTGTTTTCGCAGCTATTTTCTAAATAGACCTTACGGATTTGTTTATATCTCGTTCTTTACCTCCCGAGCATGCTGATCCAATCGTTTTTTTATTTAACCATTTAATATTCCGATCTAGACAAGTTTTGTAATTAACGTGAACAAGAATATTCGTAGATTTATATATGTACTTGGATTAACAGTAAGAGATATCCATGCAAAAAAAAAAATGGCAAAAAACTAACCCTGACATTTTCCACAAAGGCCATTTGCACGCAACCAAAGAAAAGTGAAGTTTTTTACATTTGCTAAGGCAGCAGCAATAGCGACTTGGATGTCGACAGAAATGTGAGCTCCCTGCAGTAAATTAAACTCGTTGTCAAGTCACTGGAAACCAGGGGCGGATCCACGGAGGTGGTTTTCAGGTTCAAACCCGCCTCTTCGGGATCCAAAAAGTCATACTTTTCACAATAATACAGCAAAAAATATAGTCAAAATTACTCAAAGAACATAGTAAAATTGGGCAAAAATATAGTAAAAATTGGAAAAAAATATAGTAAAAATGACAGCAGAATATACTAAAAAATGGCCCATAAATATAGTAAAAATTGTATAAAAAATATAGTAAAATGACACCAAAAATATAGTAAAAATTACACAAAAAACGTAGTCAAAATAACACCAAAAAATAATATAGTAAAAATTTTCACAAGAAATATATTAAAAAAATATTGTAAAAATTTCTCAAAAAATATAGTAAAAAATACAGTAAAAAATACGCGAAAAATACCGTAAAAATATAGTAAAAATTACACAGAAAATATAGCAAGTTACGTGAAAAAAGTAAAAAATACAAAAAAAAATATAGTAAAAATTATGCAAAAAATTTAATAAAAATTACACAAAAATAGCAAAATTTACACAAACATTTTTTAAAATTAAAATTAGAAATATAGAAAAAATTACACAAAAATTTTGGTAAAAAATACACAAAAACTATAATAAAAAATTACACAAAAAATAGAGTAAAAACTACACAAAAAATAGTAAAATTTACACAAAATTTTTTTAAAATTAACATTAAAAATATATATACAAAAAAAAAAATTGATAAAATATACACAAAAAATATAGTAAAAAATCACCCCAAAAATATAGTAAAAATACACAAAAAATATAAAAAAAAATTTACACAAAAAATACTACTAAAATTACGCAAAAAATATAGAAAAATTAACAAAAACAGAGTGAAAGTTACCCAAAAAATGTAGTAAAAAATTACAAAAAATATAGCAGAAATTACACAAAAATATGGTTAAAAAATACGCAAAAAAAGAGTGAAAATTACAAAATACACTAAAAAATATAGTAAAAAATCCAGTAAAAAATACAGTAAAAAATACGCGAAAAATACGCGAGGAATACAGAAAAAATATAGTAAAAATTACACAGAAAATATAGTAAGTTACGTGAAAAAAAGTAAAAAATACAAAAAAAATATAGTAAAAATTCCGCAAAAAATTTAATAAAAATCACACAAAAAATAGTAAAATTTACACAAACATTTTTTAAAATTAACATTAGAAATATAGAAAAAATTACACAAAAATTTTGGTAAAAAATACACAAAAACTATAATAAAAAATTACACAAAAAATATAGTAAAAACTACACAAAAAATAATAAAATTTACACAAAATTTTTTTAAAATTAACATTAAAAATATAGAAAAAATTACAAAAAAAAATTGATAAAAAATACACAAAAAAAATATAGTAAAAAATCACCCCAAAAATATAGGAAAAATACATAAAAAATATAAAAAAAATTTACACAAAAAATACTACAAAAATTAAGCAAAAGATATAGAAAAATTAACAAAAACACAGTGAAACTTACGCAAAAAATGTAGTAAAAAATTACAAAAAATATAGCAGAAATTACACAAAAATATGGTAAAAAAATACGCAAAAAAAGAGTGAAAATTACAAAATACACTAAAAAATATAGTAAAAAATTACCAAAAAAATATAGTAAAAATTGCACTAAAAATGTAGTGCTAAAAAAAAAGAGTAAAGATGACGCGAAAAATATACTAAAAATTACACAAAAAGCTTTAAACAAACCGTAAATGAAAACTGTCCCCAAAATTAAAAGAAAAAATTACAAAAAGTACAGCAAAAATTATACAAAAATATGATAAAAAATATACTAAAAGTTACACAAAAAAGCTTTAAAGAAACCATGAATGAAAAATGTCCCCGAAATTAAAAGAAAAAATTGAACCCCCGCCCCCTCCTTTCCAAAATCTTGGATCCGCCACTGAGCTTGGTACTATCATCTTCTGGTATCCATCAGATGTCGGGGGAACGATTTCTTTAGTCTCTTCGAACCTTCAGGCGCGAAAAAGTATACTAAAAATTACACAAAAAGCTTTAAACAAACCGTAAATGAAAACTGTCCCCAAAATTAAAAGAAAAAAAAAATTACAAAAAGTATAGCAAAAATTATACAAAAATATGATAAAAATATACTAAAAATTACACAAAAACGCTTTAAAGAAACCATGAATGAAAAATGTCCCCGTAATTAAAAGAAAAAATTGAACCCCCGCCCCCTCCTTTCCAAAATCCTGGATCCGCCACTGAGCTTGGTACTATCATCTTCTGGTATCCATCAGATTGTCGGAGGAACGATTTCTTTGGTCTCTTCGAACCTTCAGGCCGTCCCTTGTGTTTTTTAAATCGGAAGTCGGCTTAGCTAGTGTTAGACCAGACATTGTCCCTTGCAATATAGCGCGCCCCGTCATTTATAAAATAAGTACTCAAGCTCACATCCGTGTTATAATATTAGAACAACTCACCTCAGTGTTTCCCACGGTTCCATAAATTGGATTTGTCCATAGATTTTTCACAACAGTGCCCAGACACTTCAGTATTCCCTAGAGTTACGATGAGTACTACCCCTGTAGGGAAAATCTCAAATTCAGATCTAGTTCGCTTCTAGTGCGTTCCGAACCAGTACTAGTTCGCGAACTATCTTTATGAAATCAACTGGCGAATTTAACATGCCGATGTCCTAGGCTGGAACTAGTACAAAAATTCGACAGTTTTGATCTAGTTCGTTTATTGGTACTATTTCTATAGTTCTGAACCATTTCTAAGCATAGAAACGAAAATAAATTAAATACAAAAACTTAAATTCAAATACGAATCCAAATGCCTTTAATGACTGCTCAAACACTGTTTTCGAACTAGTGAAAATGTAAACACTAACGTAGTAGTTCTTATTGGCCACTTTGTATCTAGTTCTGAATCAGAAATTTGTGTCACTAGTGCCTGATGTCCCTGCAGGGACCAGTCTGGTGAATTTGGCCTCTTTGGCTATCTGTCTTAAAAAAATCAATGTGTAATCTAGTGTTTTCTCTGACTAGTCCGGTGTTTTACTGCTGGGTATATAAAGCTAAAACCCATTTATGTTGAATGGTACTTGTTGCAAATATCGATTAAAACGCCGCACATGTTTGTATCGGTGTATGTGGGGACTTATGTATGTAGGTGCGTGCATAGAAAGAAGTACTCATTAGACAGGACAGAAAAATGTTTTTTTTTTTTTTTTAATTTTTTGGAACTTTGAATTTTTTATCGAAAAATTACCTGAGACCAAGTGGTAGACCTGTAAACTCTCTACAAATAGCATTTTTTTTCTCCAAAAGTAACCAGTTCTGAGTTATCGCGATTGTAAAGCTAGCTCTGAATATTTTATGAAAATATATGCCACGCATGGACTTTTGAGAATTTTTCTCGAAAACTTTAATTTTTTTCCAGGAGCTTGATTTCGCCGCAGGAAGAAAACTGCAAAAGTCCCCATCGATCCCATTTGTAGTAAAAAAGTTATTCGAAAAACTAAAATTTTGACTTTTGACCCCGAATAACTTATTTAGCATACATGGAATCGATGGGGACTTTTGAAGTTTTCTTTATGACGTCGAAACAAAGCTCTCTACAAAAAATTGCCTCTTTGGGAATTATTGTTATTTAACCACTATTTTATGTCTTTTTTGACCGGACTGTTTTGAAATTTCCAAAAGAAAAAATATATATAACTTCCTCGAAGGCGTTAAAGTCTAACATTTTTACAGAAAAAATTTTTTTTTTTTTTTTTTTTTTCAATCTACTTAATACTTATGATGTTGATGTATGTATGCGGTCGTTTTCCTGGTCTACTTTGTGGTATACGTAGGAGTTTGTTTTTTAATCATCTCTTCTAGATTCCCATTTTTTGCGCAATTCTACCAGACAATAGGCGCATAACTATTAATAAATTTGTTGGTGTATGTTTTTGTGTTGCCGACAAGTTGGCCAATTGACGGAAGTGTTGATGGAAGTGTAAAGTGTCTGTGCGCGTGCGTGTGTGTGTGTGTGTGTGTGTAAAGCGTGGGCTTCTGTTAATGATGCTTAAATGGTAAATGACTTCAAGGGTCCTTGATATTTAATAACTTTTTATTTCTAATTTACACGCACATACTTTGTTCTTGTTAAATAGCTATGCAGTCATAAATGCTCATATCGTCCCCTTTTTGCGTTTTTATCGTAAGCATCATTTTTTCGAAATTTACTTTTTGATGCAAACTTGTTCATCATCCCTTAGCGCATCATCTGGTAAAATTTTATAGCTGAAATCTTTACAGTTATGTCAAAAAATGGCTATCTTTTTTATCGTATCCACCAATTCATAAATGAATAAAAAAACAAAAAAAAAAAAAAAATGCTCTCCTGTAAAATTTGCTTTTTGTCGTTTACGATAAAAACGCAATAAGGGGACGATATGTATATGTATATTAGAGTGGTTCAGCTTTATGGCACGTAAAAAATCTGAATCTTACATTTTTTTAATAAAGCACCGGTCTGGCAACCACGTTATCTAAAGCTATCCAAATCAAAAGATTTCGGAGTTTAGCGATTTAGGTGGAGTAGATTAGGTTAGGTTAGATGGTAGCTGTTCCACTAGGAGGGCAACTCACTTGGACACTTATGAGGTCCGTTGGGATACCACATTCTACACGGTGACTCTAACTTAAGATTGCTTGGCAAATCGCTGCTTAGCGACAATAAAACTCCGGAATTGGCTCACATCAACCTTCGACACGTCCCCCAAAGACCTAAAAACATCCGAACCGAGATACCTTCACCTGGCCCTAGCAAACGCTGGGCTGCTGAGCATGAAATGGTTTGAGGATTCCACCTCGTTATCCTGCATGCAGCTCACGCAGCTCGGGGTTTCCAGAATATTTAACTGCGCCGCATGGACCCCCATCGGGGGTGGAGAGATGTATGTACCTTGGGGAACCCTAGCAAATTCCACTGATCGCCTAGAGTCAACCACTGGCCAGAAGGAGTTCGACACCTGACATGAGGTGGTGTCAGCTAAGCGCTTACCAAACTGTTCCGAAGCCCACCAGCGCAGAAGCAAACCACAGGTGGTAAGCGGAATACCCAGTGTTTTGGATGCAGCCACATCTGTTTCACGAGTGCCCGCTCTGGCCAAGAGATCCGCCTGGCAATTGCCGGGAATGTCACAGTGTCCTGGCACCCAAATAATTTTTATTTTGAAGTAGTTGGACGTAAGCGATTCCAGACAGTCGGCCACTGTCCTCGATCAGGTAACCTAATTTCGTGCTAATCCCAAGTTTCTGACAGTAGACAGCTATCCCCCCCCCCCTCTCCCCCTTCAACACATCCACCCAGCTTTGACCCGTCCGTAAACAGATTTGCCAGACCCTCCCCCAGACAGGTTCTCCGCCTGTGGGCGTAATATCGGGTCAAAAAACTGACGATAATCTCAAAAAAATCTTTTTTCGCCCTGTCTAATGTACATACTTACATACTCTGTTAATGTTGCTCATACGCACCGTTGCACGGGCAATATATGTAAATAAACAGTCTTTTTACTTAGGTTTTTTCAGCTTGTTTTCGCTTTGTTAACAGCTTGTTCACATTTTCTTATTATTTTTCTTTGCTTACAGATAAAATTAAAAATCCCTTTGCCGCCTGGTGTAACAACTACAACATTGTTACCAAAGCTAATACGCACCAAAGATGTGAAGCAGTTACAGGATGGCAGTACACAGCCAACGAAGCCAAAATTAACGGTAAAGCAATATGTATGTACCTATGTTAAAAATAGCTTCGTTCGTTTGCTGCTAGTTAAACCTGATTACATATTCATGGAAGGCGTTTCTTGAAAACAAATCAAGGCAAATTCAGCAGCAAAAGAGCTTATTTTGACATTAAATTGAGAGAGAGAGAGTTGCAAAAACTAACATGTATAAACAGCTGATCGTGACATAGCAAAACAACAACAAAAAATTCAATTCAAATTATTAGCCAATCAGAAATGTAACAGCTGTTTTGCCTGCAAGTTTAGCTGAATCCTGAATTTTTCAACGAACAGACCTAATATGTTTGTTTAATCGTTTACTTATCTTAAAATATATAAAAATTTTAATAGAGAAAAGTGTATGAGGGCTAATTAAAGTCAAAACAATAGCTTTTAGAATTTTTGTTTGTCTGTCTGAATGTTTGTTCGATCATCACTCAAAAATCGCTTTATTAAACTCAACAAAATTTTCACCGATGCTTTGCTAGATGTCCAACTGTAAGCTTAGGGTCCATTGAAGTGCAGGACCAAGGTCGAAAATGCGAAAAATTCAACACCTGTACCCCGTTTCTGTAAATAATCGACAAAATTCTCGATTTTAATGTCGTCACACTCGACTCGATTCAAAATTGAAAAAAAAAAGTTTTGTCACTACCTCAAAAGCAAGTGAGAAAATAAATCGACAAAATAAAATTTTTTTACAGAAACAAAAAAAAAATGAGTGTGACGCCAATATGACGTCAAATCGACTATTTCAGTCGAGACGATCGATCGAATTGAGTTACAGAAACGCATGTACTGATAGAGATAAAATAAGTACCATACTTGGCTTATCTTCACAAGTACAGGAATATATGGAGCATCCACAGTACATAAAAATACTGTCTGGGGTGGGTACGTGTCACGCCTTCCTCCCCTCCCCCTAAATTCGCCCTTGTGTATGTCTGTTTGTATATATATAAGAGAACGGAATACGGGCGTTCTTTATTAGGAGTAACAGAGAGCAAAACAAGAATTTTTAAACTTTTGTCTGTCGGTCTGTGTGTTTGTTCGAGCATCACTCAAAAACCGCTCCACAAAATTGAATGCAGTTTTCTCCGATGCCTTGCTAGATGTCGAACTTAATGTTTCGGATCCACTTCATCGCGCGAAAATATTTTGTCCAAATACAAAGGTGGCAGTAAAGGTTGTTTCTTCACCGATGGAGGCTGCAGACCTGTATTAAAATTTAGAGGCACATTCTTGCATTACTGCTGTTTACTTATAAGCTAACCTCGGGCATTGTAGTCATTTGAAATTGCGATATTTACTATTTTTCTTTATTTCAACTTAGAAATGCCTAAACACACTAGATCTAACATCGCTGGGCGTTGGCTCATGCTGTGGCACTGGTATGTACCTGGTTGCGGGTATGGTAGCGAAAAATCTAGCAGGACCCGGTGTGATAATTAGCTTCGTCATTGCTGCGATAGCTAGCATTTTCTCAGGTAAAAGCACGTTTGTTTTATTTCAGACATGTTCTACTTACTCATAACTACTCCTATTTCTCTATCTCATGCTTAGGTGCTTGTTATGCGGAATTTGGTGTACGCGTTCCACATACATCCGGTTCAGCGTATATGTATTCCTATGTGGCGGTTGGAGAGTTTGTAGCGTTTATAATTGGTTGGAATATGATATTGGAATATTTAATAGGTAAGCGGATTAACATGCTTTACTTATGACATTTTACATAATTAATATTATTCATTTTTCATTATTTATTTTTTTATCATATACAGGAACAAGTGCCTGTGCGTGTGCTTTAAGTTCGAGTTTTGATTCACTAACCGGTGGTGCAATAGCGAATGCAGTTGGCGATACCATAGGCACCATATTTGGTATGTTACTCACTAGCTAATTTATGTTTTTTTTATTTTTTTTTTATTTTATTAATAAAAATCCCCAAAAATGTCTCGTAGTGGAATAAACCCCGACTTTGTCTGAAAAATTTTCAGTAACATACCATAAATACGGATTTTCTCAACATCTCAACGCCAGCACCACCTAGCGGTTATTTTTTGTAAAATGTTTGTGACTAGGTAAATATCAAGTATAAGTCTGAGTTCGGGTAAAACGAACACTAAATACCTAGCGGTAGTTGTCATATGATTTTCGAAATATTCCATTTCGGAAATGGGCGTGATTGGGAAGCGTCCAATTACATCAGGTATACTCCCTATTATGCTAGTATACCTTGTACCAATTTCATCATTCTACCGTAATCAGTTTAAAAGTGAAGACCCATGAAATTTTCAAATATGCCTCCCTGAAAAGTAGGCGGTGTCACGCCCACTTTAAAAAATTTATCAAAAAATCATTATATAATGACCAGGGGGATTCACCTATAAAATTATATCATTTTAGCCATTTCAGCTACCGAAAAATGTCAATTTATGTGATTTTCGAAATTTTCGATATCGAAAATGGGCGTGGTTGGAGGGCGATTTTATCCAGTTTCATCAGGTATTGGCTTTGTGCCAAATTTCATCGTTCTACCTTAATCAGTTTAAAAGTTACGACCAGTCGAATTTTCAAAAATGCCTCTCCTAATAGTAGGCGGTGTCACGCCCACTTTGAAAAATTTATCAAAAAATCATTGTATAATGACCAGGGGGATTCACCTATAAAATTATATCTTTTAGCCATTTCAGCTACCGATTTATGTGATTTTCGAAATTTTCGATATCGAAAAAGGGGTCGTGGTTATCATCCGATTTCGCCCATTTTTAATAGAAACCTACCTTGTCCAGAAAGTAACCTGTATAAAAAATTTCATGCAAATATCTCAATTTTTACCCAAGCTATCGTGTACACGGTCAGACAGACGGACGGACATGCCTTAATGAACTTTTTTTTCCAACCTAAGAGCTTTCATATATGGAACTCTATATCTATCTCGATTATTTTGTGCCGTCATGTGGACCAAATTATAATACCCTTGTACTAGTACTAGTACGCTGGGTATAAAAACGAACAGAATCGGATTTTACAAATAAAGCTGATTCAGCGCCATCTAGCTGGAAATATGCCTATGGCGAGAGGACTTATTCGAAGAATAAACTGACAAAATCGGTCGAAAATTCGTTTTGTAATTTGTCACAAAAAAAACTCCAACAATTTTTATATCGTCTCTACCTCTCGAGATTCGATAATCACAGGTTATTAAAAATTCGAAATTTCGAATAGTAAAAGTCGATTTTCTGTGGCAAAAAATCGGCAATCGAATATCGAAATATTTGATTTATACCCTTTTTAAAACAAGTACTGAAACTGAAACCGTAAGCTATTAAAACCGATTCATTTTTCAAAACCGTAACCGTTTTTTTAACTGAAAAATAACGAAACCGAAACCCCCTTACAAAACCGGAACCGAAACCGAAACCGAAATCCGAACGTTATTTTCATCGTTGTCATACCTTGTTTTAAACCCATTATCAAAGCGTTTTCACACCAAAACTCAACTAACGAACCTTCCTTTTTTACTTACAAATATCGCCCAACAGGCAAGCCACCTGATTTCATAGCATTCGGAATAGCGTTAATTATGACTTGCATATTAGCGTTGGGTGCAAGTAAATCGGTGATATTTAATCATACATTGAATGCCATAAATCTTGCGACATGGGTATTCGTTATGTCAGCAGGTCTATTTTATGTAGACTCCAGTACATGGACAGAGCATCAAGGCTTTTTGCCATATGGTTGGAGTGGTGTAAGTTTTCCCCATAGCCCAATATATTTTTTAAAAAGAGACAATTTCTAACTTACTTTATATTTACAATTTCAGGTCTTCTCGGGTGCTGCTACTTGCTTCTATGCATTCATTGGCTTCGATATAATTGCCACCACTGGAGAGGAAGCACACAATCCTCAAAAGAGCATACCAAAAGCAATTGTAGGTTCGCTAGTAATTGTTTTGATTGCGTACGTCAGCGTTAGTTTAGTTTTAACATTAGTTGGTGAGTACAACAAAAAGAACTTTCCTTACTCGAATAACTAAATGTTACTCATACGCCATGTAAGACCTAGAAAAACACACTATATTTGTAAATAGCGAACCAGAGTCTAAATTTTGAAAGTTTTTTTACCTGTACCTCGATTACTCAAAAAAAAGACGTGTGTACCAAGTACTCGTGAAGTTTAATGTGTAAATATGTGTATTTTGCACAAAACTTCCTTTTATTATACATATGTATGTATTTTTTGGTGCTTTTTCCCTGTCATTTTTTTATTTATTTCTTTTAATACCTCTTCTATAAAGAACTCCTATAAGCCAAATATACCTCATAAAACCGTAGTATAGATGAGTCAGAAATGACTCGTAGATGAGTAAAAAAATGACTCATGGATGAATCATAAATGACTCATGGGTGATTCATAAGTAACACATAGCGAGTCATTTGTCTTCATTCATCTTCATTCATTTCATTTCCTTTCCTTTCCT